>JZKD02S1811587.1:451734-467439 GCA_000966675.3 Picea glauca | reverse complement strand
TAGTGTTCTGGAATCCTTTTGCTGGGGTAGATGTTCTGATTTTACTGTCATTTGTATGCCGAAAGTTTGTCTGTATTCGTTTCCATCATTGTTGAATTTCGTTCTTCATTTCGGTTGCATTTCGTTGGCCTTGTTGGGCATTGCGTTGATTATAGCAGCATTCAGTTTTGTCTTTCGTTTGATTATTGCGTGCGCCTTTCCTGGTTGGGCATTTGGGGAAATTTGAGCCAACAGTAGATCACACGAATGCCTCCTTCCCTGGATGATGAATTGATAACTGAGACTAAATCATAGTGGTCGGAAATCATTATTAAATCGTTTGCAACTGTGATTTTTGTTTTTGCCATTGTTATATTTCGGTTTTTTTTTCACTGTTGTTGGGCATATTGCCACTGCTATCTTGGGCGTTGACCTGAGTATTAAACGTTTAGTGTCCTGCGGACTCTCCTCCAGTTTGTCTTTATTACCCATGCGTACGGGGTTCTGCGTTTTTAAAAGACCATACAACTAATGCAATCTATGTGCCAATCGAATTCCTTTACATTCCATTCAGATTTTGGGTTCTGCATTTTTAAATGACCATACAAACGAATGCAATCTTAACGTAGTCGAGTTCTGTACATTCCATTTCAGTTATTGGGGTTCTGCGTTTTTTTTCCATGACAATACAAAACTGATGAAATCTGAACGCAATCGAATAAGTTTACATTTCAAATTAGTCAGTGGGGTCTGCGTTTTAAATGACCATGCCAATCTAATAAGAAATCTGAAGGCAGTCTGACTTTCATTACATCTGGTTTATGTTTGGGGTCTGCGTATTGCTGGGTCTGCATTCCTGAATCAGGGGCTTTAATACAGGGGCGTTTCCCATTGGGTCTGCGTTCTTGATAGTCCTTAATGCCATGCATTAGGGTAACATTCCCAATCTACCATACTTTAATGCAATGCAATAATTACAGGTGAGTTTTCTAATTGGGACTGCACTTACAACGGTTTATTAATTGATAATTATTAAATTGTTACAACAGCCAATGCAAAGCGAGTTATGATTTTGTTGTAAAATTAATATTTAGGGAACGTTTGCTGTCACTCGACAGGGTTATCAAACTTCCATACTTTACCAAATTCATTTTGAAACGAATTAATAAACTGTCGTAGTCATAAATCGTTCAGTTATTGGGTTCTCCTTCTGCCACACATTGTATGCATGTATTCCCGGGAGTTAGCGCATGCACTGGGCTCGTGCCAGTGAGAAGCGCCCTTCCCTGCATCAAATCATCCTACAGTTCCACAGAGAGTTAAACCGCCCTGCTCAGAAATCAGCGTGTTAACATAAACCAAGGCGCATTCTTACTTAGATTTCTCAGAGTAGAATAATTGGATGTCTATGCCGAATGAACCTGACCATTTCAATCAACTCAACGAATATCCTTAGGCAACAAAATTTTAGCCCAATCCTCCACCCAAAGACCCATCAGTCTGCCAGCGATAGTGGCGGTTCTGCTTGTTTGTGATTGGTTTATACGATGGTTCAAATATGACAAGTTGACATTTAGGGTGAAGATTGCAATCTAACCTTCAGAAAATGTATTCAACGTCAATGAACGGTTACAGTATCACCATGAACAGATCTCTAATTACGACCTTGTAAAGGAAATGGCAATATAAATGATATCCAGGAAGACAATATTAAAATCGTCGGGAAAATTTGTGGTTATAGTTGTTTGCCTCTATTTTAATTAACCAATTGCAGCAGTTGTTCCTCTATTTCCTTATTGTCATTAAAATGTTATCATTTGTAAACTGCCCTCTTTAATATGACGTATATTGAATAATCACAATGGATGTCACCCCTAATTCTGAAGTAATTTTATTTGTTGACATCTTTATTTAATGGTTTTCTTAATCATTGTCATTTGTAATGGTGAGAGGTTGTCAATTCCTAATAGTGTCCTCTTAATTACTGACATTTAATATGGTTAGTTTACATGTTGCCCCTTTTAAAACATGTGATGGTATGGTCAATTATTGGTATACCTGATGTTATTAGTTATGATGTTACTTGTGTCCCTTTAAATGTTGTTAATTTAGTTGACATTTAAATATCTTTATATAGGGCTCCCTTTTTTTTTTTTAATACTGTTATTTAAATAAGCTCATTTAATTATTGTAATTGTTATATCTTGTCATTTGTAATTATGATGGTTTATGGAATATTCAATTATGATGATAATTTTATTGCTTTAGGTGAAGGAAATATGTTATGGCATACCAATGTCAGGGAAATATTGTTTATAGATTCGCAATTGTAATGTATTGTTGAAATAGGAAATTGTGTTTTCTTACCTTATAAACAAGATGGAAAAATTAGAGTTGAAGCGTATGACCATTATTTATTCCAATACTATTGTCATCAGAAAGGAGATGATATGGTTATCTTATTGTGATGTTCGTGTAGTCTCTTGACATTGATAGGACTTACCTAGTGGAATGCCCCGGATTTATATGCATTAAATTACTCGAAGTTAGTAAACGAGGGTTGTTGAGTCTGGATTTATGTGGAACTGGGGTGTTCGTTGTCAGAGTCCTTGTCACGCTCCTTTCGTAAGGGGCATAACCGTTCTTCCTGTTTATGTTGTACTTGATTGCAACCAGTTAGCCGCGCAGTCCGCTTATGTCGGGCGGGGTACAGACCCCTCCTTGTAGCCTTAGTGTTTATGTCGTTGTGTGTGATTTGTTTGTGTAAAGAATCCAGTGCCGTATCAAGAGTCTTGGGCCCTTTAAAGGCAGGGTTTCCACTCTTGCAACACGCCTGAGAGAAATAGTAACCCTAACACCTTGGACTCTTCCCTCTGTGTTCTTACTGTGTGCCCCCAGGATGTCTTATTGTTGTGTTGTGTGCCTTCAGTTTTGCCTTGTCATGGTTGCGTCTTATTGGTTTTCCAGGGCATCGTACAGTTAGGTGTGTTGATACTTCTACACGCGCGCACAAACTTAAAGAAAAAAAAAAAAAATTGCACCTGTCACTAGAATGGTGGTCGTAACGAGTCGGTTCGTTACATTGTAGACAACATTATTGAGGTAGAGTTTTTTTTATTCTTCCTAAAATCCTTCAATTTCTTTTCTTATTGTTGTTAGAATAATGTTTGTATTTAATCAAAACATTATATGGGTCATAAACAAGGATCTTGTTTTATTTCCAATAGAAAATCATCAAAACCCAAACCTTGAAAATCTTATTTCGCAAAAACGTAACCCTGGAAATCTTTAGTGCAGAAATGACAAACAGAAACCTCCAATTCATGCGATCAAAATGGAAAACCAAGAGCCTCAATATCTTAGTCCTCCTCAAGATTTAAATGTTGAAATATTGGTGGAAATGATAAATTTCAGATTCCTAAGTGTTATGTTTAGAAAGGGAGACCATTTCTATTGCTCATTTGGGAAAATTCTTGACTCTGTCATTGACATAATTACCAATGCCCAAAGAGATTTATACAATATTACTTCTTGGGGGGAGTTGAAGAATTATTTTGATGAAGATGGGATTAATTAACAAGATGAGAAAATATTTAAAATAACATTATAAATGTTGTTTCACCCCTTTCAAGGCCCCATTACCAACTTGATTCCTGAGACTGGTGAACCACATATTTTCATCGATTGGTGTAAAGAATTAAATATCATGAATAATTGGATGGATCATTGGTACATGGTGTTTGATGAAAACCCTCATAAAAATAGAGCCATGTCATTGTACTTCCTTAGGAAAATGAATGTTGAGTTTATCCTAGGTAAACATGTCTATTATTTTGACATTTTAAAGTTCTAAGCAGTATATCTTTTAAGAATTCAAGTATTATACCTTATTATAGTGTTCTAGGCGATTATTTCAAATTGAAAAAATCACATGTATATAGATATGTAGGCGAATATTCAATGGAAAACCTACAATTTACTATTAAAACTTTTAAATTTTGGTGAATAATATTAATATAAGCATATTTTATGTAAAAAATAGGTAAATGTTTAAGGTGAAAATGACCAATTGGTGAATTTATTTTTTTACAAAAAGCCAAAAAATATCCAATTGGAAAAAATTAACTTAAAAAATTCTCTAGTTCCAAGGTTCTAGCAAAAGAGATTCTCTAGGACATAAACAATTCTAGGGATAATAAAAACCATGTGCATCACCCCTCGCACCCCTAAAATCCTCCCTATTTAAATCATCCAACGCCCAACGTGATTGATAACAAATATGATGCTTTCTTATAGTTGTGATGGACATCAATCTACCATGGAACATTTTTTGAGAGCCATGCAACGGTGTAACACCTCAACATGAGATGATACTAAATAATATTTGATAATTTAAACACATGCATTAAGTGCAAACTATTTTTTTTGCTTTCGTAGATGGAATAACCTACAATGTATTCATAACTCTTTTACAATTTTCAAATGCTAAATATTACAAATTTGAATCCAAATATATGAATCTAAATAAGAGGATGAGATAAATCAGAATTTAACATTACGACTAAAATATTTAAATAGAAAATAAAATCATATATATGTTAGGTAGCTAGAGAGGTAGTGGGGCGGCCCAGAGGGCCCATAATGATAATTGTGGGGCCCATTCAATGTAAGGTGGACTAGGTCCACTATATTATTAAATAAGGCCCACTATGGTAGTTAGATATAATTAATGGGTAGTTAGATATAATAAATGTAAGAGGACTTCTTAGAAGGCTCGACTTCTAGAAGATTCCTCCTCTAGAATGTTCTTAGGTGATGGTAGCACTATATAAAGGGGTTCAAGCAATGAAAGAGAAATGAAGAAAAATATTGTGTTTGGAGCTGAAGCTCAATAGGAGGATGCCCCCTTGAAGAGGCAAGTTGATCCGGATTATTTTCGGCATGAAATGAGAGTGGAGATATAACACAGAAATAGTCAGAGATATTGCAAGAGAGGCAACAATATAATAGAGATATAGCGGAAATATAACAAGAGTCACAGATATACAGTAATACCGGATTTATATTGATGAAATAAATGTACAAAGACTGTAAAAGTACAGAGTGAAAGACTCGCTATAATGGTGGTAGCTTATCTCTGAGAAGAGATGTGACGGCTAATTGCATTCGCAAGAAGATGATTACAATGAGGCTCTGAAGGCCTTTTTACAATAAGCAGGAATGCTGAAAACCCTATACATCCAAAAACCTAACCCTAGGAGATGAAGCACCAAAATTCATGTGGGCCTCGTTTGGGTAAGTGAGTACATCAACTTCCTAGGGTCATAACGTTTGCATACTGTCTCCGTTTTAGGCGTGTGATAGCTCGTTGGAAAGGTATCGTCGAGGAGATTCATTTTGGGGGATCAATTATGCCTTCATATATCATTGAGAACCTCTATCTCGAAAAACCTTCATTTGGACCCTCAAAATGGCCCCGGAAGATAAAACCTGCTAAAAATAGTAAATTGCCAAGATTGCCAAAAACATGTTTTGGGCTAGTTGGAGAAGGTGGGTGGCCACCGTTATCCACCTAGATCAATCCTCCTTCCTTAGGAAGCAATGGTATCCATTGCGTTGAGTTCTTGGGGGAGAGGGGAAAGCGATTGCTGAATCTGAATCTTGGTGATATGCTTGCCTTGCTGGAGAAGTGGCGTTGCTTAGCTTGTTGAAGGCTATCACGAACCTTTGGTTGGAAGGTTTGGACCTTTTTAACCAGTCTGGATATTTTAGATGACTGCATGCAAAAGGAATCTTTTTTCTTTGTTGCAACCTTGTCGACCTGCTTCTGTTGGATAGAAGGTGCTTGGGCCGAAGTTGTGGTGGTTGCAATATCCTTTTGTTCACCTTTTGAACAGATTGTGAAGAAGCTAAATTTTGTAGTATGAGATACTACCTTGCAGCAGTGTTTAGGTGGGGAAGTAGTTGAAACTACCTCTGGTATTCTGTAGAGATGACCCCCCAAAGTAACAATGACACTACAAGGTCGAGACTCATAAACAACATGGTGTCTCCACATATATGGTTGGCCCAAGGGAACATCACATACATCCAATGGGGAAACATCACATAATACCTCATCCTTGAAGGGATGGATGTCGTATGACAATTGAAACTGCTGGCTGACATGAAGATCTCGTCCTTGGCGAAGCCACCCAATGTTGTATGGATGCGGGTGTGGTGTTGTCGACAATCTCAATTGTTTGACGACCTCTGCTGAGATGAGGTTCTTCTAGCTTCCGCTATCAACAATAAAATGAAGCGGGGTCCCCTTCACCCACATCTTTGAATGAAAAAGGCACTCCCCCTCTTTTGGATCTATTGGTTCTTCTGGTTGAATTGATGCGGTTGTGATAATAGCAGTGGGGTCTGCGTCGATGATCTGTATTTTACCAGTATTTTCATAATCAGATTCTGAATGAGGGTTTGGCTCCTTGTCTTTGATCTCGATCACTAATGATTGTTTTGAGTGACATTCATCAGTGTTGTGCTAGGGGATTTTGTGGAAATTGCACCATTTTTCGGTGTCCTTCTTTGTCTTCCCGTGACCCTTCTTTTCCTGTGTCTTAGACTGGTTTTCAGGAAGCTATTTGTTAGGGTCATATTTATCATACTTTGGATGTTGCGGATTTGCAGGCCCAAAATCCTGTTTGTTTTGGTGCTTAAATTTCTGCTCAATTTTAACAGCATATCGATAAGTAGCACCGAGTGATGAGATGTCCAGAAAATCCATTTCAGTTTGGATGTATATGTGTAGAGCCCCGCGGTATTTCAGAACCAAATGTTGCTCAAACTCTTTGATACCCATCTTGGTGTGCAAGGTATGGAAGGTATTGCTGAACTCCGAAACTGCTTGGCCCCTCTCTTGCCGCAATGTGGTCCATCTCATGTACTGGTCCTCATAGTTACCAATAGGGTAGTATTGTTCCTTTACCGCATCCACAAAAACATCCCAAGTGGGCTCGACCCCATATATTCCAGAATCCTCTGTGGAACTCTGCTCCCAGTAAGTTTCCCACCAATGTTTGACATGGGGGAGAGCCTTAAGGAGTGTGAAGGTGATCTTTTCCTTGTCGGAAAAATTATGAACAGAGAAATAACCTTCTAGTAGATTTAACCATTTATCCAGGGCATCTGCATCTATTTGACCTTCAAATACAGGAATATCAAAATTAACTTGTACCTTGAAAGGCGAGGTGCCTCCAAAGTGGCTTCTTGATGAAGATTCACCTGATGCTATCGGGAGGCGTTGAAAGATGTGGGAAAAATTCTCCATCATTTCCTCCCTTTGTCGCTTGAGAGCTTTCTCAAGCAACAAACTGATATGATCGTCTGCTCCGTCGTTTTTCTTTTCTTCTGCCATTGATGGTTTCTTGGGTGTGCAAGAGTGATTTTCCTCAAGAGAGACAAGCTCGAGACCCAACTTGCTATACTCGGACCTCGTCGGGGACATGCACTGAAAAACGATCAACAACAGCCTGCTCTGATATCACTAATCCGGATTATTTTCGGCATGAAATGAGAGCGGAGATATAACATAGAAATAATTAGAGATATTGCAAGAGAGGAAACAATATAACATAGATATAGCAGAAATATAATAAGAGTCACAGATATATAGTAATACACGATTTCTATTAATGAAATAAATGTACAGAGACTTTAAAAGTACAGAGTGAAAGACTCTCTAGAATGGTGGTAGCTTATCTCTGAGAAGAGATGTGACGGCTACTTGCATTTGCAAGAAGATGATTACAATGAGGCTCTGAAGACCTTTTTACAATAAGAAGGAATGTCAAAAACCCTAGAAATCCAAAAAACTAACCCTAGGAGATGAAGCACCAAAAGTCATGTGGGACCCGTTTGGGTAAGTGAGTACATCAACTTCCCGGGGTCGTAACTTTTGCATATGGTCTCTGTTTTAGGCGTGTGATAGCTCGTTGGAAAGGTATCGATGAGGAGATTCATTTTGTGGGCTCAATTTTTCGTTAACTATCATTGGAACATTGATCTCGAAAAACCTTCATTTGGACCCTCAAAATGGCCCCAGAAGTTAAAACCTGCTAAAAATAGTAAATTGTCAAAATTGCCAAAAACATGTTTTGGGATAGTTGGAAAAGGGGGCTGGCCACCGTTATCCACCTGGATCACAAGTGAACAAGAGAGGATTCCTTCGATAATAGGATCCATTGTATGGTGTTGGCCTACCTTAAGGGTTTGGTAATAATAAAGTGTGGTTTCTTCTATATTGCTCCATGGAGATATTGTGTATTCGGTATTTGTGGTGATTATATTTGTAGATTTATTTAGGTTCTTAACAATTGGTATCAGAGGACTTTCCTTGGCCAAAGAAGGGAATAAAGTTTTGCTCTTTTTGCAGAAATTTTCTAGGGAAAAAAAAAGGGCGGAGCACTTCAGGTTCATATCTGAAGCTTTACAAACTTAATTTGGAAAAAAAAAATTGGATATTTGAATTCCTCTCGAAAAAATACCCAATTTTCAAAAGAAAATCAGCCAAAACAAAGTCCGGGAAGTGAAGTTATGAGCATTTTAAATTCAATAGTTTTTCAGGGTTTTTCTGGAAAAAGCCGCGATTTGCTGTCGTAACTTATTGTTCTATTTTTTGGGTTTTTTCATGATGGATATGGGGAAAAAGATTTCATAGGGTGCTCAGATGGTTATTTCCTCTCAAACCCTCAAATAAATTCTACAAATTACCAAAGCATTCAAATCCAAATTGTATGACTCATTGGATGCCAAATTGGATGACTTTGTAGATGGCCTCACAAATGACCTCAATGATAGTTTTCGTAGTATTCAAGATTCATTGGATAACATGCAGGAGATATTTCTTATGGCGGACATCAGGGATGAATATAATCAAGAAATATATGCTTGGTATGATTTAGAGGTCGAATGCGATGATTGGTATATGGATAGTTGTCATTTCTAAGATGACAACCACTTTCATATTTTATTTGATGACTCTAATTCGCCTTCTGTAGAGAGCATCAATGTGAAAAATCGGGAGCCAATGATTATTACCAATGTCCATCCTGTATATTTTACGGTGGTATTATTCCTTCCAGATTCTGCTACGACCCTTTTCCACTATGTGGATGGATCTTCTTATTTGGATCCACATGACATGTGTCAATATTTGGAGCATCATTTTGAGTTGGTTATTGGGTTCCAAAATATTCCATGGGGAGTTCACATGAGTAGTTGGACATGGGACCCAGGCCTACAATGGCGGTTGGCCTACTTCAACATGGTGGTTTTCCTTTCTACATGGGACCTTGGTTCTTCAGTATTCTTCAGCATTATGGTCCACAATTATCCATGGGACCCTAGTATATGGTTGTACATAAAGCATTTAGGACAACACTTTCATAAGGGGGATGAAATTTTAGGTAGCTAGAGAGGTAGTAGTGGGGGCCCAGATGTCCCATAGTGATAATAGTGGAGGTCATTCAATGTGAGGTGGAATAGGTCCACTATATTATTAAATAAGGCCCACTATGATAGTTAGATATAATAAATGGGTAGCTAGATATAATAAATGTAAGAGGACTTCTTAGAAGGTTATACTTATAGAAGATTCCTCTTCTAGAATGTTCTTAGGTGATGGTAGAACTATATAAAGAGGTTCAAGCAATGTAATGGGACATGAAGATAATTATTGTATTTGGAGCGGTATCTCAATAGGAGGATGCCCCCTTGAAGAGACAAGTGAACATGGGAAGATTTATTCCATAATAGGATCCATTGTATGGTGTTGCCCTACCTCAAGGGTTTTGATATAATAAAGTGTGGTTTCTTCTATATTGCTTTGTGGATCTATTGTGTATTCAATATTTGTGGTGATTATATTTGTAGATATATTTAGGTTTTTAACAAGTGGTATCAGAGCACTTTCCTTGGCAGACATTGTGGGCAAATATTTTTTATTTTTGTAGATTATTTTTGAACAAGAAAAAAGAGCCACGACATACTAGAAATTTTCGGTATATTTCTGTGAAAAAATTGAAGAAAAAAGTTGTATATATGAGTTTATCTTAGAAAAAACCCCAATTTTAAAAAATAAATTGTCCGAAACAGAGTCCGAGAAGTCAAGATATTGAAGTTTTAAAATTTGCAATTTTTCAGGATTTTTTCCGCGGATAGCGGCACAATGTTTTTTTATTTCTGTAGCATCTGGAGGCCGAATTTTCCCAAACAAATTAGATATATAAGTTCCTCTCACAATTTCACCCAATTTCAAAAAAACAAATCAGCTAAAACAGAGTCCGGGAAGTGAAGTTATGAGGATTTTAAATTCAACAGTTTTTCAGGGTTTTGCCGGAAAGCACCACGATTTTTTGCAGTAATTTATTGGGTTTTTTCGTGATGGCAGCGGGACTGCAGAGTTCATAAATTTTCATAGGGTGCTCTGATGGCTATTTCTTCTCAAAACCTCAAAGAAATTCTACAGATTACTAAATCATTTAGAGCCCAATTGTTTGACACATTGAATGACAGATTGGATGACTTTTTAGATGGCCTCACAGATGGCATCAATGATATTTTTTGTAGTATTCAAGATTCATTGGATATCATGCATGAGATATTTCTTATGCCGGACATTAGGGATTAATATAATCAAGAAATATATTCTTGGTATGATTCAGAGGCCGATTGCAATGATTGGTATATGGATAGTTGTCATTTCTGGGATGACAACCACTTTTATATTTTATTTGATGAGTCTAATCCACCTTCTGTAGAGAGAATCAATGTGACAAATCGAGAGCCAATGATTATTACCAGTGTCCATCTTGCATATTCTATAGTGGTATTATCCCTTCCAGATTATACTATGACCATTTTCCACTATGTGGATGGATCTTCTTATTTGGATACATATGACAGTTGTAAGTTTTTGGAGCATCATTTTGAGTTGGTTATTGGGTTCCAAAATCTTCCACGAGGAGTTCACATGAGAAGTTGGACATGGGACCCGGGCTTACAATGGCAGTTGAACGACTTCAACATGGTGGCTTTCCTTTCTAGATGAGACCTTGGTTCTCCAATGTTCTTCTTCATTATGGTTCACAATTATCCATGGGACCCTGGTATATGGTTGTACATCAAGCATTGATGACAACACTTTCATAAGGGGGATGGAATGTTAGGTAGCTAGAGAGGTAGTGGGGGGGCCCAGGGGTCCATAATGATAATATTGGGGGCCATTCAATGTAAGGTGGACTAGGTCCACTATATTATTAAATAAGGCCCACTATGGTAGTTAGATATAATAAATGGGTAATTAGATATAATAAATGTAAGAAGACTTATTAGAAGGTTCTACTTCTAGAAGATTCCTCCTCTAGAATGTTCTTAGGTGATGGTAGACCGATATAAAGGGGTTCAAACAATGTAAAGAGATATGAAGAGAAGTATTTTGTTTGGAGCTGAAGATCAGTAGGAGGATGCCCCCTCGAAGAGGCAAGTGAACAAGAGAGGATCCCTTCCATAATAGGATCCATTGTATGGTGTTGCCCTACCTCAAGGGTTTGGTAATAATAAAGTGTGGTTTATTCTATATTGATCTATGGAGATATTGTGTATTCAGTATTTGTGGTGATTATATTTGTAGATCTATTCAGGTTCTTAACAATATACCAAGCAAAATACCTCCTCCCAATTTTGTTGAAGGTGACGATTTGCAATGTAGTCATGTGAGTAGTAGGAAGATGCCTCCAAGAATTATTCTTCCACTTACCTAGAGTGAAACAACAAAATCCTCCCAACCAACTAGGAGCCTAGTCATCTTCCTAGCTCCAAGAAACCTTTCGGTTTCTTAGCCCTCTATGCCCGTGAATCCAAGATCAGTAAAGCACATATGCTCTAAGAAGACTGTCACAAGAAACATACCTTCCTTGAGAATTATCCAACCTCTCCACATGCTCCAACCTCTCAACCTCCCTTTATCATCACTTCCTCTTCTTATTTATCAAGTTCCCATACCCCCTTCCACACGTATCCTCAACCACCCTCATTATTAGCCACGAGTCTCCCTTATCTAAAATTTTAGAAAAAGTTAAAATAAATTAAAATATAAATGACTTACATAAAATAATAATAAATAAAATGAAAATTTTTTCTTCTCCTGTTATTTTATAAATGCAACTTGACAATTTTCCCCAAATGTACATGATGACCCACCATAGTAATTTAATATATCATACCAACAATCAATCAAAGTCAAAGAAGATATTAATTCTACTAGATATTTTTGTATGCAATATAATTTACATAGCTATTAAGTCATTCAATTAAATAGTAAATAATCTAGTTTAATAATAAATAAATTAATTAATTCTACTAGTGTACATGTGTAGGGTATGTGTGTGTAGCTAGAAAACACATATCTTATGAATGCACTAACGATAAACAACCACTGCCTCTAGTGCATAGTTCCTCCATGATCACACCAACACATGCAAGACAACATATCAAGTAAAAGCATCATTTATTAACCTTAATGAAACAAATTACAATAATTCATCAATAACTCATTATCACACTTTGAATATCAAAAGGGAATCAAAAGAGGGTTTTAAACATGGTAGGAATTAAGTGAGTAAACAATACTGTAAAATTAATATCCATTTAGTATTCTCTACTAACATCAAAGCATCCTTCATTCCTAACCTACTTCCATCTTCCATCTTATCCTTTCCTCTACTGGACTAAGCTAGAGCGTCAACAATATTTACCTAACTGCAAATAGAACTTATAGGCGAAAGTGTCATACATTTCGACCAAGCTTCCCAAGTGGAAAATTAACAGTCACCATCACACATCTAGGGGAGTGTGACTTCACATAACCCTCCCATGACTCTAGGTTTTATCCCATAACCCTCCCGTGACTCTAGGTTTTTTAGGATAAATAGTGGGAAATACCTCACCCCTCCTCATAGAACTAGAATAAAAACCCTAAATCAATCTATACTACGCAACTATTATTCTTAGAGTCAGTCATCAAACAACCACTCTGGGCAAGTTGTGCATCTTGTCAAAACCACACTTACCACATATCATAGCAATATTTTGAATCATAAATTAAATAATAAGTGAAACTTATAGCATACACTATCTTATTGATGTTTATGACATCTGAGTTACCTCAACACTATAGTCATTTGACTATCACATAGTTAATCAACCTGTTGGTTAGTTCACCAATAACTCATATCCATGCATATGCATCACAATTTCATATAATAATCCATATCTATATTGACGTTCAATTAAGAAATGTATGCTTATTTTTAGCTTGCCTTTTATCTGTTATGTATTCACAACATAACTTGAACTGATATCTATGTACTACAATTCCACATTTAAATTTTCATGTTTGAACAATTCTTATAACTATTCTCATTGTGTGTTGGATTACTGAGAGGGGGGGTGAATCAATAATGAGAAATTTATACCACTTATTAATCCTTTTAATCACAATGTATATTCCTTTAACTTATTCAACAATGTTCATCAGTTCATCAATAATATAGTATTGCATCATAAAATATTAACATCCATCAGTGCATAATAAACAATAATAGACATACCCACACAATTCACAGTACACCAATATTTACGTGGAAACCAAATGCGGAAGAAAACCACATAATGTTTTTCTTATATGTATATAAGACTTACATTCAAGGAAGAACCAACTTCCAATTCTCTAGCACCAACTGGAAGGAGGCTACAACCCCCTAGTTTATCAGGCTACAACCTGAGGGAAGCTCCAACTACTCAATTCTCTGGCTACAACCAGAAGGAGGTTACAACCCCCTATGTTTTCTGAATACAACTAGAAGGTGTCTACAACCACCTATTATTTTCTTGTCCTGTCGCCCTAAAATATAAGTGTCAAATAAATAATGAGACCACTGCCACACTGTCACTATGAGATATACCACTATAAACATGTACCAACCTGTACCAACAACCTGTAACCAACCTGTGCCACTCTCCTGTAACCAACCTGTACCTATACCAACAAATACCAACATGTATGCGACATGTATGTGCTACATCATGCGTATTAATGCACCCTTTCTATACTTCATCCCACTTATGTACATGGCCTTTCTATACTGCAACCTGCGTACACCTTCAGAAAGATATGATTCTCACTTTTTTGAAACACAGACCCTTTAATGCCTCTGTCACATCAGCTTGCAACCTGTCCCAACATGTACCAATCAACCTGTACTATCAACCATGTACATCAATCACTCACACAACCTATACCATTACAAGTGCATCAACTATTCACATTACAATACCTCATAACCATCACCAAGACCATGATGTTCTTTTACTAATATATCAAGATATCTATGCCACACCATCCATATACCATGTGTCAACAATACTACTAGCAAGTGCCTCTAAACATGTACCAAGAATGTACCAATCATAGCAAGTGCCTCTAGACATGTACCAAGCATGTACCAATCATGTGTCACAAATACTACTAGCAACTACCTATAAACATCTACTAAGCATGTATCAATCATGTGTCACCAATACTACTAGAAAGTGCCTCTAAACATGTACCAAGCATGTACCAATCATGTGTCACCAATACTGCTAGTAAGTTCCTCTAACAATGCACCACACATATACCAATCATGTATAAACAACACTACTAGCAAGTGCCTATAATAATGCACTACACATGTACCAATCATGTATCAACAACACTACTAGCAAGTGCCTCTAACAATGCACCACACATGTACTAGTCATGTATCAACAAGTTAAACTATGAATCATCAATATGTACCAACATCACCATACCATACACCTCATGTATGTATCAACTCAATAACTATATGTCCCAACATGTATCTCAACCATATACCAAAGACATATACCAATATAACCAACAAAATTATTCTATCAATACATCACATAATCCATGATCCAAATACCTAGACCCTTACATCAAACCATGTGCCAAAACCTCATTGTTATGTAGCCTCAAGTATGTACCAATGATATATCAATACCACTAACAAAATCCTCTCACAAGGCACATTAATATATACTAATAACACTCACACATGTAACAACCATGTACTACAAAAAATCTGCCTCAAACTAACCAACAACTTCACTAGAACTTCACAACCAAAAATCCTCAACCATGTACATCAAAGGCCTCCAATACATACCTTAAGCATGTGTCATATCATCCAATATTCAAGCCTCAAACAAATACATAAATGACATACCTTTACTCATGAGAACCTATAGAATGTTCACCTGAGAACTTGCTTCTGTTGATACCGAGAGGGGGGTGAATCAGTATCAAGTACAATTTTAAAAAACTTTTTCAACTTATACTTAAACCATTCAATTATATCCAATGAGCAATGAACAATAGTATAAGAGTTACACCAATACACCACAATACACCATGTACAATAAATGAGAAATAATCAATAGTTTTGTTCAAGGGAAGTAATGACTTCCAAAGGTAGCTACAGCTTCCAAATGTAAAGGGAGGAATAAACCTCCAAGAGAAAGATACAATCCTCCAATATCAAGAGATATTTGAACTCTCTATCCTTGCCCCTTCCTTCCACCCAAGAATGTATGAGAGATAATAAAACTTTACATTAA
>JZKD02S1811587.1:422433-451354 GCA_000966675.3 Picea glauca | reverse complement strand
TGGGTGTTGTATATGCATGTGCATTTTCCTTCATGTCCAAATACCTTTATCAATATTGCGGTCCAAAACCCATGACTAGGGTTGACATCAATGACAACAATCAATCTTCCAACAGCTTCAGACTTCAGGAACTTGGTGCTAACATCCACTCAATTTTTTCATGACTTTTTCAAATGTACGCTACCTTTTCATGTACAACCTGCATACGTACACTACCTCTTCTATTTTCATCCCATGTATGTACACTACCTTTCTATTTTCATCCCAAGTATGCCTCATAAACTAGGGTTTTTTCAGTATTTCTTCAGCTCTGAATATTTCGTAGGTGCTAATGGGAGAGCCTTGCTGTCTTATTTATACTTCCATGTAGCTTTCTCAAGGGGTTACCTTCTAATCAACTTAACCCAGCTTCATTCTTCTAGAGCTAACCCACTTCTAACCACTTTTCCACTTACAACCACTTTATCCATAAATAGTAATCTCTCCACTTCTAGTTGCAACTAACATTATTATTTAATTAATTTTATTTGCAACCACTTTGACTTATCCATAAATAGTAAACTCACCACTTCATGTTGCAAACACTTTATTATTTAAATAATTTCTCTTTTCAACCACTTTCACTACTTTATTATTTAAATAATTTCTCTTACTCACAACTTCTTGTTGCAACAAACTTTTCTATAATTATTCAATTCATAACTTCTTTTCCCTTAACTAACTTCTTGTTGTAACCACTTTATTATTTAATTTATTTCTTGGTGAACCACTTTGACTATTTAATATTCTCATCACAACTACGTTACCACAATTACCAAACTCACAACTTCTTGTTGCAACTAATTTATTTTTAATTATTTTCTTAATGCAACAACTATAGCCACGATTAACTCCTAGTTACCATCAATTTGACTAATACACTTCTTCTAGGAGCTTCTAGAATAATTGACTTCTTTGACCTTCTAGGATCTTCTATATAACTCATGAGGTTTCTCCAACTTCACATGATCATAACTCTCTAACCGTGAGGAGTTATGTGGCATTCCACATATCACCAGAAATGGCATGACATGTATTATCCATCTAGAATAGTCTTACTTTCATATTCATAGACCTTCATGTATTTATACCTCAAAAAAACTTGGTTCCCTTACCCATACCTTTGTGCTACCATAATTCACTATCGGACTTCTCCAAGGGTTGAAATCAATCACTAAGGGTTGACATCAATATACAATATCACTATCCAAGGGTTGACATCAATGACAACCAAAAATCCAAACTAATTTTCCATCAACCTAAGTCAATTGTCTAACAATATCCCCCTTTGTCATTGATGGCAGCACCAACATTGATGGCAACACTTAGTCATGATAACATTAATTCTCATATTCCTCATCAATGTTTCTATCTCTCGCCCTTCAAAATAAATGGAAAAGGGTATCTCCCTTTGGGGCTGCTCCCCCTGACTGAAATATCCTTGGGGATGCTCTCATTGTCTAAATTCCTTTGATCTTTCTCTATGTCTCTAAGACTCTGATTACTCTCTCTCCTTTCATCTAAACAATATCTTCCCCTTTCACAAAAGGGTATCACTATGATGAAACACTGAAATGATATCACTCATGCTTCCCTTGTGACCATTGCTCTCCTTGGAAACATGCCTCTATTCTCTCTCTCCAAGAATTTAACTCTCTATCCATGCATATGATGAATCTCTCCCCAAGCATCCAACTCTCTATTGATGCATCTGATGAGTCATATCTCTATTCTTACCTCTATGTCTGACAACTTCTCTGAATGATATTTATTCCTTTATTCCTTCTTATTTTTATCTCCCTTGAATTGATCCAGGTGAATATCAGTGGCCCCCCACCTATTCCAACTGGCTCAAAATAGTCTTCTGGAAATTTTCATTTTTTAGCAGTTTTTCGGTTCCTAAACTTTCGGTCCCATTTTGAGGTCCTAAATGAAGTTTTTTCAATATAGAGCACCTCAATGATAGCTAAAGTCTCTAAATGATCCCCCAAAATAAATTTTCCCAACGATACCTTTCCAATGAGTTATCGTATGCCCCAAACAAAGATCGTATGCCAAAGTTATTCCCCCGGGAAGTTGATACACCAAACTACCCAAAACGGGGTCCACAAAACAGTTGAATTTTCGTCTTCTGAGGTTAGGTTTTTGGATTTTATTTATGTTAGAAATGCCTTAGAACCTCATTGTAACAATCATCTTCTTGCGAATGTGAGTAGTCGTCACATCTCTTCTCAGAGATAAGATGTCACCATTCTAGAGAGTGTTTCACTCTATATTTCTATAGTTTTGTACATTTCACTCATTAACAGAAATTGTGTATTACTGTATCTCTGCATTCATGGTTTCATATATGATTTATTTATGTTATATTATTGGATATTTGATATATCTCTATAAATTTATTTATTATATCTCTGCTCTCATTTCGTGCCAAAAATAATCTGGATCAATTGTATCGAAGCAGGTTGCTCTTGATCGTTTTTTTAGGTGCATGTCCCCGACGAGGTCTGAGTATATAAAGTTGGGTCTTGAGCTTCTCTATCTTAAGGAAAATATCTCTTTCATGCCAAAGAAACCCTCCATGGTAAAAGAAAATAAAAAAAACAGAGCAAAGGATTATATTAATATGTTGCTTGAGAAAGCTCTCATGCGACAGAGGGACGAAATGATGGAGAATTTTTCCCACATCCTTCAAAGCCTACCGATAACAACTGGAACGTCTTCATCAAGTGACCACTTTGGATGAACCTCGTATTTCAAGGAACACGTTAATTTTTATATTCCCATATTTGAATTACAGATAGATGTGGATGCCCTAGAAAAATGGTTAAATCTACTAGAAGGTTATTTCTTTGTTCATAATTTCTCCAACAGGGAAAAGATCACCTTCACGTTCCTCAAGGCTCTCTCCCATGTCAAACATTGGTGGGAAACTTACTAGGAGAAAATTTCCAAAGAGGATTCTGGAATATATGGGGTCTATTCCACTTGGGATTTTTTTGTGGATGCAGTCAAGGAACAATATTACCATGTTGGAAACTATGATGACTGATACATGATATGGACCACACCACAGAAAGAGAGAGTACAAGAAGTGTAAGAGTTCACCAATACCTTCCATACCTTTCACACCAAGCTGGGTATCAAAGAATCTGAGTGACATATGGTTCTAAAATATCATGGGGCTCTACACAGATACATACAAACTAAAATGGAGTTTCTAGACATATCATCACTGGGTGCTTCTTATCGATATGATGTTAAAATAGAGAAAAAATTTAAGCACCAAAATAAGCAAGAGTTCAAGTCTGCAAATCCTCAGAAAACAAAGTATGGTAAAGACACCCCTAACAACCAGCCTTTAGAAAACTAGCCCAAGCCACATGAAAAGAAGGGTAATGGAAAGACGAAGAAGGACACTAGAAAATGGTGCGATTTCCACAAAATCCTTTGGCACAACACCAATGAATGTCGCTCAAAAAAATCATTGGTGGCTAAGATCAAAGATAAGGAGTCGAACCCTTATTTGGAATATGATTCAGAAAATACTGGTACGAGATAGATCATCAACGCAGACCCCACTTCTATTGTCGCGACTTCAACAATTCAACCAAAACAACTAGCAGATCCTGAAGAGGGGGAGCGCCTCTTCCATTCATAGATGTCGGTGAAGGGGACTCCGTTACATTTCATTGTTGATAGTAAAAGCTAAAGAACCTCATCTTAGCAGAGTTCATCAAACAGTTGGGATTTTCGACAACACCACACCTACATCCATACAACATCGGGTGGCTTCACTAGGGATAAGATCTTTGCGTCAGCCAGAAGTATCGATTGTCATATGGCATCCAACCCTTCAAGGATGAGTTATTATGTGATGTTTCCCCATTGGATGTATGTGATGTTCTTTTGGGCCAGCCATATATGTGGAAGTGCCATGTTATTTATGAGTCTCAAACCTGTAGTATCATTATTACTCTAGGGGGTCATCTCTACAGGATACCAAAGGTAGTTCCAACTATTGTCCCACCTAAACAGTTCCGCAAGGTAGTGTCTTATACTACAAAATTCAGCTTCTTCACAGTCTGTTCAAAAGGTGAACAGAAGAACACTGCAACCACTGCAGTCTTAGTCCAAGCACCTTCTGTCAAGCAGAAGAAGATCAATGAGATTGAATAGAAGCACAAGGATTCCTTCTGCACAATTCTCATGTATCCAGACTAGTTAAAATAGTCCAAACCTTCCAACCATAGGTTCGTGATATCCTTCAATGAGCTAAGTAACACAACTTCTCTAGCAAGGAAAGAAGCTCATCAAGATGCATATTCAAAAAACGCTTTTCCCTCTCCCCCGAGATCTCAACACAATGGAGACCATTTATTCCTAAGGAGGGAGGATTGATCCAGGTGGATATCAGTGGCCACCCACCTATTCCAATTGGCTCAAAACAGTCTTCTGGCAATTTACTATTTTTAGTAGTTTTTCAGTTCCTAAACTTTCGAGACCATTTTGAGGACCTAAATGAATTGTTTTCAAGATTTCACACCTCAATGATATGAAAAGGCTCTCATTGAGCCCCCAAAATGAATCTCCCTGATGATACCTTTCCAACGAGCTATCGTACGCCCCAAATGGAGATTATATGCCAAAGTTACGCCCTGGGAAGTTGATACACCAAACTAACCAAAACGGGTCCACAAAACGGTTGGCTTTTCATCTTCCGTGGTTAGGGTTTTGGATTTTCTTTATGTTAAAAAGGCATTGGAACCTCATTGTAACAATCATCTTCTTGCGAATGTGAGTAGACATCACATCTCTTCTCAAAGATAAGCTCCCACCATTCTATTGAGTCTTTCACTTTGTATTTCTACAGTTTTGTACATTTTTCTCAATAATAGAAATTGTGTATTATTGTATCTTTGCGCTCATGGTTGCATATATGATGTATTTCTGTTATATTATTGGATATATGAGATATTTCTGTACATTTATTTATTATATCCCTACTCTCATTTCATGCCAAAAACATTTTGGATCATGACTTCTCTTCAAGATGTCGTGTAGATGATATGTCAGGCTTCCTATCCTTTCTTCCTTTTGGAGTTTTTGTCCATTGGTGCTTCCTTGTGTAGTCAACTGACATATATGAAAAACATTCAAGAATAAGCATTCAAATATTCATGTATCATTATCATCCATTATGGCAATGTTTCTTTATCTCTGAACCACTTTCTGAACCACTCTCTAAACAAATCTGTGAATCCAATATCTGAATCCATGATCTCATCCACTATCATATATCCATCCATGAATTTTATACTCAACTCTCCATAATGATGACCCATCTGTCATTGTACTAGTCTGAAGTCTTTTCGACTGCAAATGATCATCAAATGTGTCCAGGATATTCTTTATCTTCATATTAAACTCTACATGTATGAAACAACCTGTGTTGAATATATATTTTTTATGAATACAATCATAAACTTCTTCCTGTGTAATTTTGTCAACTGATCAATTTATCATATTGTACTTCTTCTATCGAACACACTTCAAACTACTCGAAATATAAATCTTTGATTTGTAGAGTTGTTATCTAGACTCCCCCTATTCACCATACATATTTGTTGGGAGTCTCCAAGATGGATGGCTCAGAAATCTATCTGCTCGGATGCAGAGTCATAATCATCTTCATTGGTAGGTTCAACATCTCTCTGAACTCCGACTTATTTCTTTCTGTATGTGGATTCATCTTGCTCTACAATACCTGAAAGTACAATCTATTGAACATATTCTGTATTTACATGTCCTTCTTTTCTTTCATTTCTTTTCCAAACCTTTATGTATCTGAAATCTTCCTTTCTCTTTGTAGATTTGTCTTCATTTCGTGTTATTTCCAATCTTGCGATCTCTAGGACCTAGTCTTTGTTCACCTTTTCTTCTTGTTTTATTATCCATATTTTCTTATATCTGATATCAGTGTTCTCGTTCATGGAAGAATCGATCATACTTCTACAATCACAAGCTATGTGTCCATAGTTATGACATTTGTAACATTCAATGTTACATGGGGCCACAAAAGTATTTCTTGCTTTAACATTTCTTCCATAAGCCCTGCAATCTGCAACCTTATGTCCAAAATTAGTACAATAAAAACAATGACCATAAAAGAAATTTACATACCTGGGATTGAATGATGTCGTCCTGTTGAATTCCTTCCTTGGATGATCATGATTGAAGCTTCTTTGTGTATTGAATGTGGAGGATCTTCTTGAATATGTATCTTTATCATTTTTCTTAGATTCTGGTTGACCACGATCTCTTCATTTGAGTACTTTTGCATAAAGTTTTCTCTTTTCTTCATTCTTATTTTCTGGCACCATGATATGCTTCTCTTCATTTTCTACATCTCATGTGGATGTTTCTATCTCTTCAACATTCTTGTTGATCTTGACGATTTTACTCCTCAATGTGACAAATTCTTCTTCAAGCTTCTCATCCTCTTCTTCTTTATTCATTATTTGAGACTTCATTACTTCTTTTGTTCTCTTTGCTTCTTCAAGTTGGATTTTCAATGTAATTATTTATTCTTAGAGTCTTCTCTCTTCTTTACCAAAATCCTCCTCAAGTTGGTTTAAGTCATCAATTATTTCCTTGAGATGATCTTTCATTATTTTTTATCTTTTTTCTACTTCTTCCTTTTGTGTTGCTATGTTGGCTTCTAAACATTGCTTTTGATATTCTAGAGTTTCTTCAATTCTTCTGGCCTCTTCTAGTTGAGCTCTTAAATTCTTGATGACTTGTTGAGCTTCTTTGGAACCTTGAACACTTTTCTTTTGCTTCATCAATTCTTTCTTAAGTGAATTTCTTTTATTCTCTTTCTTTCTTTAGTTCATATAAATCACTGATCAATTCTTCTTCATAATTGTATTCTATTTCAATTGTATTTTATGTCTCGTTACCTTCAAGGCATTCAATTTCAAGATGTTTGTGTTTTTCACAATTAAAACAAAACAATGTACTTATGTTTATTACATACTCTTCTTCTTCTTAATCTGTCTCACATGATGAACATATTTCCTCTTGATATGTACCTTCATCTTCTTTGACATTCTTTGACTCTATGATGGGTGAAGAATATATATTATGTAAATTATCCCAAAGTTCTTTAACTGATGAAAATTTGCCAACATTTTCTCTTAACAAAACATGTAATCCTTCCCAGATGAAATCCATTGCTATTTTGTTATTCTTCTTCAATTTCTTCTTGGCTGCAGTCTTTGCTTTCTTTGAAGCATTGTATCTTGTCACAATTGAATACCAAATATCATATCCTTATGCCTCTAAAAATGTTCTTGTCCCTATGCTCCACATATCATACTTTAGACCATCTTGACCATTAAATAGTGGTACTCCATTCTCATTATATTCCATGACCTCCTTCCAGTGGTTAAGCTATTTCTTGAAGGAACCCGCTCTGATACCAATTGTTGGATTACTGAGAGGGGGGGTGAATCAATAATGAACAATTTATACCACTTATTAATCCTTTTAACCACAATGTATATTCCTTTAACTTATTCAACAATGTTCATCAGTTCATCAATAATATAGTATTTCATTATAAAATATTAACATATATCAGTGTATAATAAACAATACTTGATCCAGATTATTTTCGGCACAAAATGAGAGCGGAGATATAATAACGAAATGCACAGAGATATCGAGGATATCCAATAATATAACATACATGTATCAAAGATGCAACCATAAAAATATAGATACAATAATACACGATTTCTATTAATGAAATAAATGTACAGAGATTGTAAAAATACAGAGTGAAAGACTTGCTAGAATGGTGGAAGCTTATCTCTGAGAAGAGATGTGATGGTTATTCGCATTCACAAGAAGATGATTAAAATGAGGCTATGGAGGCCTTTTTACAACAAACAGGAATGAAAAAAACCCTAGACATCCAAAAATATAACCCTAGGAGATGAAGTACCAAAAGTCATATGGGCCCCGTTTGGGTAAGTTAGTACATGAACTTCCCGGGGTCGTAACTTTTGCATACAATACCCGTTTTAGGCGCATGATAGCCCGTTCGAAAGGTATCTTTGAGGAGATTCATTTTGGGGGAAATATAGAAGGAACTTACATATTGCTCCCCATTTTCCCAAAAACATCGTTTAGGGCCTCAAAATGGCCCCGAAAGTTAAAAACTGCTAAAAGTAGAAAATTACCAAAATTGTCAGATAACTGTTTTGAGCTAGTTGGGAAAGGTGGGTGGCCACCAATATCCACCTAGATCAATAATAGACACATCCAAACAATACACAGTACTCTAGTATTTTACTTGGAAACCCAATGCAGGAGAAAACCATTGAATGCTTTTCTTATATGTCTTTAAGAATTACATTCAAGGAAGCACCAACTAAAAGGAGGCTCCAACTCCCTAGTTTCTTAGGCTACAACCTAAGGGAATTTCCAACTCCCCAGTTCTATGGCTACAAACAGAAGGAAGATACAACATCCTATGTTCTCTAGCTACAACCGGAAGATGGCTACAACCACCTATCATTGCCTCGTCTTGTCACCCTAAAATATAAGTGTCAAATAAATGATGATACCACTGCCACACTGTCACTGTGATATATACCACTGTAAACATGTACCAACCTATACCAACAACCTGCAACCAACCTGTTCCATTGTCCTGTAACCAACTTGTACCTGTACTCAACCTATACCAACAAATACCAACAGGTACACGACCTATATGTTTTGTAGCACGCGTATGTACACGCCCTTTCTATACTGCATCCTGCTTATGTACATGGCCTTTTTATACTACAGCCTGCGTACACCTTCAAAAAAATAGGATCTCACTTTTATGAAACACATAGCCTTTGTTGCCTCTGTCACATCAACCTACAACTTGTCCCAATGTGTACCAATCAACATGTACTATCAACCATGTACATCAATCACTCACACAACATGTACCATTACAAGTGCATCAAATATGCACATCACAATACCTCATAACCATCACCAAGACCAAGTTGTGTTTTTACTAATATATCAAGGTATATATGCCACACTATCCATATACCATGTGTCAACAATACTACTAGCAAGTGCCTCTAAACATGTACCAAGCATGTACAAATCATAGCAAGTGCCTCTAGACATGTACCAAGCATGTACCAATCATGTGTCACAAATATTACTAACAAGTGCCTCTAAACATGTACCAAGCATGTATCAATCATGTGTCACTAATACTACTAGAAAATGCCTCTAAACATGTATCAAGCATGTACCAATCATGTGTCACCAATACTGTTAGCAAGTGCCTCTAAAAATGCACCACACATATACCAATCATATATCAACAACACTACTATCGAGTTCCTCTAACAAGTACCAATCATGTATCAACAACACTACTAGCAAGTGCCTCTAACAATGCACCACACATGTACCAATCATGTATCAACAAGTCAAACTATGACTCATCAATATGTACCAACATCACCATACCATACACCTCATGTATGTGCCAACTCAATAACTATGTGTCCCAAAACGTATCTCAACCATATATCAAAGAAATATACCAATATAACCAACAAAAATCCTCTATCAATACATCACACAATCCATGATCCAAATTCCATAAACCCTTACATAAAACCATGTGCCAAAACTCACTGTTATGTAGCCTCAAGTGTGTATCAATCATATATCAAGACCACTAACAAAATCCTCTCACACATGTACCAACCATGTACTACAAAAAATCTGCCTCAAACTAACTAACAACTTCACTAACATTTCATAACAAAAAATCGTCAACCATACACATCAAAGGCCTCCAAGACATACCTTAAGCATGTGCCATATCATCCAATATTCAAGCCTCAAACAAATAAATAAATGGCATACATTTACTTATGATAACATGTAGAATGTTGACCTGAGAACTTGCTTCAGACTTCAAGAACCTGGTACTAACATCCACTCAAGTTTTTCAAGAGTTTTTTCAAATATACGTTACATTTTCATGTACATCCCGCATACGTACTCTACCTCTTCTACTTTCAGCCCACGTATGTACGCTACCTTTCTACTATTAACCCCCGTATGCCTCATAAACTAGGTTTTTTCAGTACTTCTTCAACTTTGAAACTTTTTCCTTCAACCCTCCTTTACTACCTCATACTTGCATAACTTGATGTATCAATGTGTCCTTGCAATAGACCTTTCAAAAAATAGATATTCAATGATATTCAAATAGGTAGGGTAGGTGCTAATGGGAGAGCCTTGCTCTCTTATTTATACTTCCGTGTAGCTTCCTCAAGGGGTTACCTTCTAACCAATTTAACCCAACTTCCTTCTTCTAGGGCTAACCCAATTCTAACCACTTGTCCATTTACAACCACTTTATCCTCAAATAGTAATCTTCCCACTTATAGTTGCAACTAACTTTATTATTTAATTAATTTTTTTTGCAACCACTTTGACTTATCCATAACTATTAAACTCACCACTTCTTGTTGCAACCACTTTAAATTATTTAAATAATTTCTCTTTGCAACCACTTTGACTACTTTATTATTTAAATAATTTATCTTTACTCACAACTTCTTTTTGCAACTAACTTTTCTATAATTAGTCAATTCATAACTTCTATGCCCTTAAATAACTTCTTGTTGCAACTAATTTATTTTTAGCTATTTTTTTAATGCAAAAACTATAGCCATGATTAACTCCTAGTTACCATCAATTTGACTAGTACACTTCTTCTACGAGCTTCTAGAATAATTGACTTCTTTGACCTTTTAGGATATTCTAGATAACTCATGAGTGTTCTCCAACTTCACATGGGCATAACTCTCTAACCGTGAAGAGTTATGTGACATTCCACACATCACCAGAAATGGAATGACATGTACTATCCATCTAGAATAGTATTACACTCATATTCAATGATCTTCATGCCTTTATATCTCAAGAAAACTTTGGTCCCTTACTCATACCTTTGTGCTATCAAAATTCACTACCAGACTTTTCCAAGGATTGACATCAATCACTAAGGGTTGACATCAATGTACAATATCACTCTCCAAGGGTTGACATCAATTAAAACCAAAAATTCAAACCAATTTTCCATCAACCAAAGCCAATTGTATGACATTATGAACACATGACAATAAAAATAACATTATGTAGCACATAAATAGGCCCAGATATACACATCTCAAATGTCTATATCATTCTAACTAAGTCCAAATAGTTACTAAGCAATGAATTACTAAGACGAATAAAATCAAAGTTATAAATTCTAAGTTCAAAACATGGGGAGTTACAAACGGAGGGGACACCTAAGGGAAAATCATTTAATACTTCTCATGATAGGGAGGAGTCATCTAACACTACTTTTGGTAGGGAGGAGCCACCTAACATAGTTCATGGGAGGATTCATTTGGTTGTGCACAAGCTAGGGAGTCCATCAACAATGCACAAGATAGGGATATAGTCAACAATGCACAATATAGAGTTATAGAGCATGAATCACTCTCACATCCATGCACATCCCGTGATAAATCATGTGATGGGCATTACTCCAATTTTCCTACTAATGGATTCCTTCAATATGTAAATTGATCAATATTTACATATTTTCTTAGATATATTTAACAATGCTAATAGATTTGTTTCACACACACACACACACACACACATATATTATTTCTCACATGTTTAGTTGATATTCCATGATACTCTGTCACAAAGATCTCCCCCTCAAATGGATTTAAATGCACCATCCAATGTTGCATGTTCTTTTGTTTTCTATCAATGTAAGTAATGATAATGTTTTATACTTTATCAAATGAGTTATTTTATTTTTTCAAGTGGCTGACAAGATATATATATATTTTTCTAATGTTTTCTATGCAGATTAGTAGTGAGTATGTGTCAACATCTCCGAATCTATTCCTTCACACACGACTAGTAAGTAATATTAGTTTCATATTTTCCCTTGCATAATTATTCAAATTTTGATTTCTAGGTATCTAAGTTGTGTTGTTAACTATTGTGCATCCAAACATCCACATTGATACATTGATTTTCAATGCAATGGGTGTTTCCTCTATTTCTATGGAGTAATAATTAATTTTGACCAACCTTTAATATCTTCACTACCTGTGTCTATCATTCTCAATCAACATACCACTATATATTACTTTCATGCATCATTTTCAAATAGTGATTTAAAAGTATCTAATTTATTTGATTTGCATGTGTTTATAATTTGTGATTGGATAGACTCTTTAACATCCATAATAGACATCTACCATTGATGCAATGATTGTTAAGGAAACAACCTTTGTGGCATCGAAGTAGCCTATGACTAGAGGGATGGGCATGCCAACGCCTTTGATATAGTAGATACATGTATCTCCCACTCTCAAACAATAGGTCATCATAAATTACTTTCAATGCATCATTTTCAAATATTGATATAAAAGTATCTAACTTGTATGATTGGTAGGCACTTGTAATATTTTATTGGACAAACTCTTGAATATTAGTGATAGTCATCTATCATTAATGCATCAATAATTAAGGAATCCACTATTGTGGCCTTGTAGAATCTTGTGAATGGAGTGACATGTATTTCATCACCTTTGATATCTTAGGCACATGTATCTCCTACTCCTAGATAACATGTCAATATAGATTACTTTCATTGCATCATTTTCAAATATTGAATTAAAGTTATATAACTTGTTTGATTGTTTTGTCTTTGTAATCTATTATTAAGCATATTCTTGCACAAACTATCAATACATCCACTATTATGGCCTTAGATAAGGACATTCAATCGATGGCTCAAGATCGGAGAACACCGCCCATACGACTAACTTACTCTTTTGCAGTGAGTTTTTTTGTATTGAATTGTACTTCGAAAAAATGTATGTTTGTTGATTTTTAAAATAGTTCAAACTTATAAATAATATTCCATGTCTAGCTCAAAAATTGGACACTCATCCTTGACATAGGAAACCTCAAACTTCCTTAAGCGTAGGGAAGAAGAAGATAAACGTTTTGGAGGAATTTGGTAATGGGGGGGAGTAGACTCACCATTGAGTTTTCATATTATAGTTTTGTACTTTTAACATGAGTTTCCATTTTTTAATCTGGGGAGTAGTTATCGGAGTCTGTAGGAAGTTAGTAGACAAAAATGAAGGAAGTAGTTATGGAAGTCTGCAAGATGTTGGTGGAAACAAATGTGGCAATGAGGTGAGCACAAATGTGTTGATGTAGGAACACATGCATTCTTAAGAACACACACACGTTCTAATGTGACGGGATCGACAATCCACGAAATTCCATTTAGGATGAAAACTTAGCTCCTTGACATGAGTGCACATACACTCTCAAGAACAGGTGCACATTCCTAAGAACGAGTGCACGTTCCAAAGAATGCATGCATCTTCCTTTGATTTATATTTAAAAACGGGTTGCATCAAGTATATTTCACCAATATACCTACCGTGTTGCATGTTTTGAAGGGATATTGAGAGAATTGAATCCCTCACATTGTTGATGTGGTTTCCACACTCTCCCAACATTGTCTCTGGTTGATTCCAGATATGTATTTGGGTGCAATTTCACTTTTTAAAAATTTCTTAACCTATTTAAATGTTTAAAAAATGAACCTAAATTATATATTCCATTATTGAGTCACAACAAAAATAATTAACATGGATCCTAGAGAAAACCAAAACCCAACACCACCACAGGAAAGCACACCAAACCCCAACCCATAACTGAAAAATGTAAAAATGGAAATTAATGTAGGGTTGACATCTCTTGGAACTCTTATTCATAGATTATTTTATGGGATAAATTTAATTATTGGGATAATTTCCATAGTTTTCCCCAAAAAAGATTCGCTAATTTCATTTTTTTCTAAAACCGATTCGCCCAAATTTCATAGAATAAAATTATTTTACCTTAAAAATTGCCCAAAAAGAAACTACATAAAATCCTTAGAAATTTGAATATCTTTACAAAACTATCGTCAAATATTTTACATTTTACATATTAAGGACTAGTAATATTATCCCAGGTTTCTACATTTTAATACAAATTTTCATCCTTAAAATTATCCCTACTCTTGTTCAAGACTTACAAAGTATTAGAGATCCCTCACAATTGTCACTAGCCAGTTTCGTGGAGACCATTGTATCTTCCATTACAAGTTCCCAAGGACAATTAAATAATATGTTTTATTACAATGTTAGAATGTTTGAATATTACAGGAATGGGCTAGAAAAAAACCAAGTTATAGACCTAAACATTACAAAAAAATAGTTGATGAAATTGTTCATTGATCCTAGAATAGGAGTACCACTAGGAGTACCACCACTAGTCACAAACATATGCATTGGTATGGACTAGTGCACTTACCAACATTTTTTAGAGAATTGGATATATACAAGTTTTATTATTTTTGACAAACCTCCCTGCAATAATAGGGAGGTGCCTCTATATTGCCTCAAAAACTTATGGATATAATTTATGTTAGGTCTCCATGTAAACTACTTTGACATCGGTAAATTCGAGGGAGTGTGTTGACCCAGTGTTGGGTCCTCATCCTCTTAGGTGAAGGGATAAACCCCATGTTCAACACCCTCCCATCATATAAATCATCAACCATGTGTTGATTTCCATATCCACCTTGAATCAGAGCTTAGTGTAGCACAATGGTTTTATATCATTATCCTGACATGAGCTACCTAAAGGTGATGTTGGGAGAAGGGTTGGTCCTTCAATCCATGCAGTAGAATATGTCCAGGAGAGGGCACATGGATTGACTAAGCATTCATATTACCCTCACATATGCTTGAGTTGCAGAATATATAGACACCCACACACACAATTTTTTTTCCATATATCTAGTTATATGATTTTTGCAATTGCTACGCTTGGACAGTAGACCCTCAATTCCATAAAATGCATTAGTGATGGTTTCCACCATTTATACAACAATAGCAAAATCCTTCTCATTTAGTGTACCACATAATCATGTATGAAATACCTTTGATAAATTCACCACAATGCTCTGCTTATTCCCTAGCAACTTCATTGATATTCTACTATTCTACTACATCTATAAGACAATTGTTGTTTTTTTACGAGTTGTTTATGAGAAATAAAATATAATTTTGGTGTATCCCTATAGGTTTTGGTCTCATATGTTGACGAACCATGTCTGCCTAGGATGGACATATCACCCCTTCACGGGTATCATGTCTCGAGTTAAATCTTGTTTAAATGTGAAATTTGTTATATTGTTTTGGTTGAAGTTTACATTTTTTTACTAATAAAAATATTATAAATATATATACATGTTGGTGCATTCACATTCAATTCACCTGTGCCACCACCATTCCATTCACCAACACTATCGACATTCCCCCCATCATTTGTACCCAACTACACTATAAGTCCAGTCCTTGGCCACCCTACCCCAACTCAAGTGGGATACCACTTTCCACCCCAAGGGTTTTACCATCTCTCGTACAACTCGTGGGGGATTATTTCCACCCAACCCCACTACCTTCTCCATCATATCCATCCATAGTGGTTGCACATGTATGCCACCCACTAGTCATTCTTGTTTCATCCCATACCATTTCATCCACTAGGGCTACACCACTACACTCTCACACAGTCCACCATCCATTATATGACGTGGACAACATATCCCATGCTACAACATATGTTACCTTGAATCATATTGTATAGCCAAGTGCTCCACCTACTAGTGACTCTCTGTTGTTGCTTGAGTTATTCACGGTGAGATCATTTGTTGATGAATTTTTTATGTATCATGAATGGAATTGACTTTATGCATTTTTGTTTAAATTTCATGATTTGATGACTACAAGGAGAAAACCTTTTACTGGAGGTTTTTGTGGAGGTTTTTAATGTTACCATATTTGGAAAAAATTTCAAAAAATCCTCCACTAACACCTTTGCTCCATATAACTAAAAAACATTGGCAGAGTGCATGTTTTTGCGGAGGTTTTTGAGAAGGTTTTAACGAATGTTCCGTATAACTAAAAAAAATTGGGCGAGTGCACACTTTTTTTTCCTTGTATTTTCAAAGCACATCGATGCACCATTACATAAAATTCCCTATTGCATACATAAAACTAAAAGGAACCAGTCCATTTATAGTTATTACGCATTGGATTCCTATTTTGTCGTATGCAACACCAATGCTCTTACAATTTTTATGCACCGGTTCCACATTGTTTGTGTATGAAATATCGAGACTTTCTAAGTTTATGAATGCATCGACACATTTGTATTTTATGTCCATCTGTGTGCTTGCATAGTTCGTAGTGTGAGTGCCTATATTACCTTATGCACCGAAAGGTACTAAAATTTTGAATATTCAAGGTGAGATGTTGGCACCATTCTTTGTTAGTCAACACCAATGCTTGTATTGTATTTAAGTAATCAACTTATGTATATTATATTTAGAGAATTGGTGTGTACTTCACACATGCACACCACAAAATTTTGAAACGATATATAGTATCGCACGTTATATTGTTTAAGGAACAATTATTTTCCTCAATATTTAGCTCTAGTGCTTCAATATAATTAATATGCACCGATGCGTATAACCCTTTAAAAAATAAAAAATTATATATTATGTCACGTAACTTTTAGTGAGTTCATAAAGATATAGTGCACTGATATGTATGTATTTTAATTAATTGTTTTATTTTCAAATTTTCAATTAATCATCTCAAAATCAAATATTTTTTATAATAATATTGTTTGTAATATTTTTGTTAATGCTTTTTGATATAATGATTGTATTAATGCATTATCCAATGGATTATACATCTGTTATTTGTAACAATGTAAATCATCCACATATTAATTAATCATCAACACGACATTTTACAAGATTGACAATGCAATAAAACAAGAAACACATTTTATTATATATGAATAAGAGACCCATGGTCATACAAAATGGGACAATGTAAAGGTCCAAAGTGATCAAAATGGAACCAATATGTAATTGTTACACTTATTGGTAACATGTCCTCATGCAATTGGGACAATATGTCTAGTACATTAAGAAAAAATTCTAATTCTTATATATAAATATTCCAAAACATTCAACTTGCAGTAACATTCAATTATATTGATTGGCATTCATCACTTGAACTATTTTCATCACTCGAGCTGTGTGCATGGCTAATTTCTTGATCACTTGTAGGAATTACTACTTTGGTTATTTAAACAATTTTTTTCTTGGTGGAATTGTTTTTTATGTTCCACTTATTCATGTCCCATCTACAAATACAGAAATAAAGTGTAATAAGTAAATCTACATTTATATAGTATAATATATATGATTGTGTAAATCAAAAGGTGTACCATAACTGTGAGCAATTCATAAAAATACACATGCTTTTGAAGCCATGTTTCATTCCATGTGTCAAAATATCTTATGTTGGCTCCTCTCCATACGTTGTTTCCCACGTGTTTAATACGCCAAGATAAAGCATAGTTGATATAATTAATACAAAGGTTTCTTATAGTTTCATTAGTTATAAAACAAAGGAATTTAAACAACATAGCTACTTACAAATTGTTCAATTAAACCTACATACTTCAACATATACTCACAACAATAACTTAACCCAATGTTGATCAATTATTCAATTGTCTCTTCTTTGTATGTTAGCACCTATTAGAAGACATCCATGGATGGGTGGAAATTAATTATTTAAATATAAATATCACAACAAATATGAAATATTAAGTAACACTGAAAACATAAGTGCTCACAAACTTTGTGATCAAACCTTTTCTTCCTTGTCATCCTATCTTATGTGTTGATTCAGTTCCATCCTTTTTTTCTTTTTTACTACAGAACAATTAAAAATTAGTATTTTATATGATAATTAAAATCAATGTACATAAAATAATAAACAAATGATCACATAACTCTAATGCATGTTGTTGTTGGGAAGTCTCCTTCTATGATGTAAATATGTTCGTTTCTTTTACCATCTCCTTGTACATTTTTCTTGGACATCCATGTGGGCATGTATTGTTTATCCCCTCATTTATCACTTGGAATTTTCATAATCTTCCTGGGAAAAAAAACAACTCAAGAATGTTTTTCTTTAAATCGAGATGAAAGTAAATATAGCAAAAAACAATAATTTGGCAATTTTTGGAACATATTATAGGAAAACATGTTTAGTAATATTACCTTTTAAATGTTTCTTTTTTATTATTGTAAGTTTTTTCTATTGCAAGTCTCACAGGTCTCACTGACTATGGTTTCAAAAATACTTCCTGCAGTTTATGTATAACCTAATTCTTGGAGTCACTAGATTGACTTTTGTATCTTAAGTGGAAAGTATGTATGTAAATTCTTTCCACTATATCCCTCAAAGCTTCATTAAACAATTTTCCCCTCTCATTAGCTTTTAGCACCACTCTAGATGAAGTGAGGACCAAACTGTCATCCTTATTTATATCGTTAAGAATTGTTTTCCCCTTATGAGGACATTATGTTCCCTCTCTATCGGTCCCCACATAACATTAAAAAAATGTGAAATTGAGTATGTAAAACTTGTTATCAATTAAGGTTAAGAAGTTCATTTGTAGTAAAAATTCAAAGAAAAACTTCATGTTGATTACCTATTGATTCACGTAGTTCCTCTCTTTGAAACATTTCTATAAATCTTTTATGCTCTTTTTCACTTAGATTGCGAACACTATTATCTAGTTTCTTCAATTTTTTTCTTTGCATGACATGAATTAACCAATACATATCATTAATTTATACTTTCAAATAATTCAAATATATTAAATTTTTAATAAAAGTTAAAGAAATTTCCTCCTCTTGTTGGGATGAGAAACCATCTTGCTCATTGCAATAAGTTATTTTCCTTGAACTTATATCGAACATCTTGTATGGAAAAAAGAATAAAGAATCATTAGATACAAAAAAATATGAAATTTGTATACAATCTAATATTGTAGCGCACATCATTAAATAGAATGCCCCGGTGCATCAAACATATATATGCATTGATGTGAATTATTAGTGGTTGCACACCGCCAAACTTGTATGCATATGATGCTAAAATCATACTATTTATATTTTAAATTGATCGATGTTATTGATATACATATGCACTTGAGTGTGATTTTTCTGTATAGTGAGCACTAGAGAAATATTGTTGTATAGTGCACCCCAGTGCAATGTTCTATATAGTGCACACCACATACCATGGAAAAATATTTTAATAAAAGTACAGACATCGACAAGGCTTGGGATCCAATGTAATGATCGATACCATTACAATGGATACCAAATGCCCTATATACAACTAAAAAAACCCTATAAAAATCTATTGCTGAAAAAAAATCTACTTATAAAATATAGAGAGGGGAACCATGAGAAACAATGAGAAAGCCACAACTTATAATACTGAAGGCAACTATGAAACCCTTTTATTTTTTTTAACATGCATTGAAAATATTTTGAATAAAATAGGGAAAGATTGAGATGATCAGTAGAATGAAATTGCATACCGAAAATTTCTCCTTTGCATATTTGTATGCGCCCTACGGTGATTCCTTCCAAATCTGGCTCTTCAAAAACACATACCAACTCCAAAGTCTTCGATGGTAAATATTTCTTACAAAAATATTCCCTCTAAATTTTTCCAAAAGAATGAAATAACGAATAATGTTTTCATTTATAAACACAAACATTTTGAAAAATGAAATTCCCACTCCTCTTTTTGATGCCTTTTTTTACTGTATATACCATACCGGTACACTACAAAGTGCACCAACATGATTTGTACGTAAAAGTCACTTAGTAAAATATACATTAAAAAAATAATTTTGTCATAAAATTGGTGTGTCGCATAGTTTAATGTGCATGAGTGTGCTCTAGATGTGAAAAAGCACAAGTACCAATTTTGTTGACAAAATAGAAATGAAAACCCCGGCAATTAAAATTTGCAGAGGTACTAATAGAGGTCATGATTCAATTTTTTTCATAGTGTAGCACATCAGTGTGTTCTATATACACAAACACACTGTTGTGTAAGAAAATAATGAAGAGAAACGATAAATTTTAATATCAAATTTATTTATGTATTGATTATGGTTTTGGCTCAAATGCATGGAAAAAAAGGTTATAATATCAAATGGCCAATTCATCATATTACATCTCATTCCATATCATTGCAAGTTCGTTAAATTCTCCCCCATCTTTTGAAGTAAGTCCATATTTTATTTATAATTTATTTATCCAAAATAATTTATGTTATTTATGCACATGCATTTAAATACTTATTCATTGAATTTTGTAAGATCATGATTCAAGATCAAGTTCGGATGCGCAAAATATTCCACCAGTCCAAAAATGCCACAATCTCTTACCAAGAGAAAGATACCATATGAAAATGCTTGATGAAAATGGATAGTTGTTTTAACTTGCCAATTGTAACATGCCATGTTCTATCAACCAACCTAGGCCAATGTGGAATTACACCATGAATTGGATCTCTTTTATGACACCCCAATAGTATGTGGTTATTCAAAATGTAAAGGTTTGAAAAAGAACCTTCATTATGTCACATTGTCCTGATATATTAATTATTGAATACCCAAAGTTGACAGTCTAATACCTCCCACTATGGTCAAGAATCCAATAAGTGATATAGAAAACACACATAGGAACACATCCATGTGTTCATTTTTTGAAATGTTGGAAACTAGATCAACTGTTTCATCCTAAATTTACCAATCCATATCCTTTTTTTGAGTCATTGGAGAATTATAGTGAGCCAATGTATTATATCAATACTACCCAAAACATCTATGCTAGGAGATCCAAAAAGTTGTATGAGCTCAAAGAAAAAATCTCCAAGTACACACTAAATTCAGTTCAATTGTTGGAAGGTAGAAATGACTTCCCTCTTGTTATCCATCTACAAAGTAAATACCAAGCCAATTGCAACTAAGCTTTGTATGACACTTGGTTTTCTTCCATGCATGTGCCTGATGTTCGAACCAAATTCTCTTTCCTTGGTAATATTTATATGATTTCCAAGTCAAAAACAAATGTTGCAAATATTGGGTTGTTTATCCTTTCACATGTATATGTTCCTCCCAAACACTCAGTAGAACTTATGCCATTTCATGGTCCTCTTTATAGTCAATCTGATTAATTGAATATTGTTAAATCCAAGCATAGCATTTCTATGTATTGTACATGTGCATGAGTGGTTATGCTTCTGGAAACTTTAATAGGAAAAACCTGTTATATATCGATGGTTGTCCATGAACTCATGGGAACATTGCAAGGTTCATAAATAGTTGTAGGTCCTCATTATTTAGTGAAAATTGTTCTTTTGAGGAACACTCCAATGATAAAGAGTTCTTTATGAAAAGGAAGACATCTGTATTTGTTGTTGTGCATGCAATACATAGTTTTTCTCTGGGGACAAGCTAACAAACTATAAATTTCGTAGACCACCAACTACTCATCAAAAATACCTTGCAGTAGGCCCTCCCTTAGATTTCCCCTTGGGGCATAACAAAAAGATGATTAAGTAATTGAATTTTTGGATTTTCAATGGAACTAATGTAAATGTATTTCTTAATGCGACACTTGTTTTATAAAGTGGTTGGTTGAATGTTACAATCAGTACATCAAAGATGGGGACTAAGTCCTTTAACATCCACACAAGGAATTTTGTTTATTTTATTTATTGAGTTATATTAAAAAAATTAGATTTTTAAATATCAAGAAAAAAATAATTTAATTTAATATTATTTTAACCTTAATTTAAGGTTTGTTTGTTCCCATCTATGTAGGAATATAGACATCATTTTCGCACTGAGTATGGCAATGTTGGACACATCACACAAGAATGTGGAGTGGAATTCAAGTTCGGCCAATTTAGTCGTGTTAGCCATAGTGATCAAAACCTAATACAGAGGAACTTAGGTTACATTGGAAAGATAAAAGAGATTATGCAAGAAAACTTATCATCTTTTCAATGTGTTATTTTTTGTTGTAAGTGGTGGGATAACTTTGACTAGAGAAATGTAAAGTAAGATTGTGATAGTGGGATAATATGTATTAACTCTAAAAAAATGTGGGTTGAAACTAAGGAGCCTTATGTTTTCCCAAAACATTGCAACCAAATGTTGTTTTATCCATATGTGTTGAATGAGGATTGGTGGTTTGTACTAAAACATGATTTGAGATCAAAACATCTTTTTGAGAACAACATTGTTGTAATGCCAAGCTAGGAAGATAATCATGGTGATGACAATGGATACCGATATGTAAATGCTTTGTTTCGATATTTATATTGTGGATGTGTCATTTTACTATGGGTATCAATAATGGTCAACTATATTTTTTTTCTTCATTTTATAATATTAGATATGAAAAGTGAACGACCATTTACAAACACCATATTGAAAATACATTAAATACAAGCATACGATGTGGTTTTGATATATTTTTATTGTCATATTTTATTTATTATAGAAAATTTATGTTGTATTGTATTAACATATGTTTTCTTTAACCTCTGAATTACTAAGCATTAATTGAGATATCACAAATTTGATGACCTTTTCATATAATACACTAGTAGAGGTTTATTTTTACTTATATTTTATTTTAAAAAATGATGATATTAAAAAATATAACCTCAAATTTTGTATTGATGTTTGGAAAATTGAAATAAATATATACTTACTTTGATGGAACTTCTATGGACAATTCCAAGAAAATAACTTCTTGCATGACAATTATGGTGTTGTAAACCAAATTCGATGGAATTCCCAACCTTGAGTATTGCAACTATCGTGGCCTTCACCTATTCCACTCCATCCTTTATTTTTCTAAACATATAAACTTATATTAATCATTTTTTTTACATTCTCCTTGAAATATGTGCCAATATATGAAGGTTATGGAAATTCTAAAAGATTCACAAAAAATTTAAGGATCCATACTTATTTAAAAGTATAGAAACCTTTGCCAATTTTACTAATCCTGAAAATACTAATTACAAGTTTGGTGTTTTTCTTCTAAAAGTATTTCATGTTCTAAGTATTTGTATATCTTTTAGAAAATATTGACAACTTTTAGAGTAAAATAATTTTATCCCACATTTGGGTGAATAATTTAAAAAAAATAGAAATTAGCAAATTATTTTTAGAACAAAACAAGACAAATCATGAAGTTTATCCTCTAAAGTTTTTCTTGACGATAATCCAACCCTAGAAAAAATGAATATAGATAGTTATCATGGAAGACAAATATTGAAATTCGTTATTATTAATGATTTCATTTCCATATTTAATAATTTAAATGTAATTAATTAATTTCTTTAAATAATTAAAATGATTAAATATAACTCTTATAAATATAGTGAATAATTATTATAACTTTAACATTAAAATAGATAAAGAAAAAATAACATTTCAAAGGAGTAATTATTCAATTTTTTTTTCATTCATTAACCAAATAAAATATTTGCATACATTTTAATACAAAATCAACAAAATACAATAATTGGCATACATTTTTAATAGAAGATTAAACTAATACTTACATATTTTTTTAATGGGAGAATCATAAAGTTATTAATAGAGTAAAGTGAAATTGTCGAAGTCCATGGGCCTTTCCCTCTGTGGCTAGGGTTTACCTTGGCCGCAACCACTTTCTTTAGAAAATAATTTGTGCATGGTCCATGTGGGATTTCCAATTTTTTCTTTGGCTACGTGTGGTCCATATGAAGGTTTGTCATTTTTGTAGGCCTTGTTGATCGAATCCTTAAAGATGGGTGTTGAAATTTCATATGATATTGAGGCATTTCATTCTTTGATTCACTCTTTTAACCCCTAGACTAGAAATTCTCCTCAATCCAATTGATTTGTAAAACACTTTGAAGATATTCCACTTCTGAATTTTTCATCCCCACAATTTCGAAGTTCATCTCTCTTTTACGGTGAATGTGCTCTGGTTGGAAAGTTTACTGGGCTATGGCCAAGTACGAAGGCTATGGAATCTTGGGTTTTGAAGAACTCATTCCCTAAGGTCAAATCTATGATAAGATATATTGTTGTAGGACAGGGTTATTTTATTTTTACATTTTTCAACCAATCTTAGAGTGATATAATATTCCACTCTGGTTCATATTTTATGGGTTCTAGGGGAGTGTTTCTCTCCCCATGGACTTTAGAATTCAATCCATTAGATGAAATCTCAGTAGCCCTGGTGTGGGTAAGGATTTATTTTATTCCTCTAATTTTCTGGAAAGAAAACTATTTTAGAGATATCAAGAACAAATTGGGCAGATACATTGATCGGATAAAGACAAAAGGAAACTAGTATTCATGTATAAGAATGTGTGTCAAAGTGGATTTCGAGAAGGGTGTTTCATAGGTAGTGAAAATAAAAATTGATGAATGGAGTTTCTGACAACCTCTTGACTATGAGCATATTCCATTCAAGTGTCACATTTGTCATGATCATGGGAACTTTTCCAAACATTGCTCAAAGTTGGAGCAATATCAGCTGCCCCCAATAAAATAATACAAGCTTAAAAAAATCACAAGCAAATGTAGGAATGCGCAGCATAAAGGGCCGCGTCAGCTGCGCTAGCCAAGAAAACCTTAGGGGATTTTGCAATTTAATCAATTTGGAGCCCTTGAATATCTAGGTGACGTAGAAAATATCGATGAAGAGGGGAAGGACCTAGGAACTCACTCTTCCAAAGGTTTTGATCACCCTTTAGAGTGTTGAAAAGTCAACAAGAAACATGTGTCTAATTTACTTTTCCCTTTAATAAATTGGACAATAACTATTAATCTATTATTTCATTCATAACTGAGTAATTTGGAGGTTGTAACAGAATTACAAGTGTAGTTAAGTGAGTTAATCTTAGTTGTACTAGTGAGAGTTCAGTGAATTAATTATTCATTAATTCACAATCAGTGAACTCACATGAAACTGAAGATTTGCCATGGTTAACTACATGCATGTCAGTTCCAATGAAGACCCAGTTGAGATAACATATGAAAGGGACAGTTGGCTATTAGTTGTGATTTGATCACACATGCAGTGGATATGCTTATGAGCATGTGAAAACTAGGCAATTCGCATGATTGCAAGGAAGGATTGTGAGAATTTGAATTGCAGAGATTGTGCAGAGGAGGCAGGTTGTCTGGACACAGAGAATTGGCACATGTATTTGTTGATTTGTGTATGACAGTGTGAGACGATTGTATTGTACTGAGAGCTCTTGGATTAGAGTTTTTTATGAGATTGTTTCATGATTCATGATATACATAATATATAATAGTGGGGTTTTTAGCTTTACGCTTTCTCGGAAAAACTTATGTTTTATGTGTTCTTGATATTTCACTTTGTGATCGTGGTTGTGATCATGGTTTAATTTTCCGCAAGAATAATAGTAGAAGCGATTTTGTATTTAACAGTGGCGTGTAATTGTTAGATCAGGAGAATTGCAGGAATACTTAATTTGTATTGAAATTTCTACATGGTATCAGAGCCTCGGAGGCCACGGAGATACGAAAGTGAGGTGCGAACATAATCGTATTCTAGCAGGTCCCGTCTCTAGTAGGGTGCAAACTTTAGTACTGAATACTATGTGCATTTCTCAAAGAAAAAATTATCGCACCCTACTCAAAGGAGAGGTGCGAACTTCCTAATCATTCTCACAAGCTACCTTAAGGAGAGGTGCAAACCCCCTTCACCCTATAGTGCATTACAGTGCGAAATTCCTAGTCAAGTTCGCAGGCTATACATAGATAGGGTGCGAACCTCCCTCAAGCTACTCATAGGTGGGGTGAGAAACTCCCTCAGGCCACTCACAGGTGGGGTGCGAACCTCCCAGGGAAAGAGGGATTGTAGAAGGTGAGTTTTTGGTTGGATAACATTCTAATTTGCAATATTTTCTTGGTGCGACATTTTATTCAAGATAAAAATGTCTTCAATGGATTGAGGTTGGAGTATGCACTCGAGGGCAGCTCGAACTATATTTCTTGGAAGGAAAGGATGGAAGCAGTACTCAAAGACAATGACTTGAAGGATTACATTGACAATGATGTTTCTAAGCCGGATGCCAAAGACACTGCAAATATTGATGCATCGCAAAAGAAAGTGGCAAAGGCAAGGAGGATTATGTTGGAGGGAGTACGAGACCATATTGTCTCAAGTCTCCATGGGAAAACCACACCACATGCAATGTGGAAGGTTTTGACGAATCTATTCCAAAACAATAGCGACTATAGGAAATTGGAGCTCAAAGATAAACTCAAGAAGATCAAGATGGAAAAGGGTGACACCATTCCAAAATATCTCACGAAGTTTGTCCAATGTCAGGATGAGCTTGGAAGTGTGGGAATAAAAGTCGTTGCTGATGATTTGGTGAGCTTGGCGCTCTTAGGACTTCCCAAGAGTTGGCATAGTTATCAAGACTCTTTCATGGAAGGGAAAAATTGTCGGATTGGGAACGACTATGGTCAGATCTAGTGCAAGAGGAGTTCATGCGGAACACCAGAGATGGATCTTCATCAAGGCATGATGATGAAGAGGATTGTTCTTTGACTGCCAAGGCAAGGAAAGGGAAAGGGAAGAAATTCCATTCAAAATCCGAGTCTAAAGTCAAGAAGCTGGATTTGTCCAAAGTGAAGCATTTTCACTGTCACGAACATGGGCATCTCGCTACTAACTGTCCACAGAAGAGGAAGAACAAGATGGTTGTTGGAGCTGCAACTGGTGAGGCTCTTATCTCTCAATTTGAACTTGACTTCACTTTGATCGCAAGCATGGCTTTAAGTGCATCGAGATCAGTGTGGTATTTGGATAGTGGCGCTTCCTTCCACATGATGGGAGATAAAGATTCTTTCATTGAATTGGAGGAGAAATATCTCAAAATGCATATAGATATGGGTGACGATGGACGATACAGTGCGACTGGTATTGGTACCATTACCTTTCAGAGGGAGTCAGGTAAACCATTTCAATTGAAAAATGTTATGCATGTTCTAGGTCTGAAGAAAAACTTGGTCTCGGTCACAATGTTGGAGGACAGAGGCTATGATGTTGTTTTTAGCAGTGGAAAAGCCTACCTGCGACATAAAGCAACGGGTCAAGTCAAGAAGATAGGGATTCGAGTTAAGAATCTCTACATACTGGAGGTAGATGGCTACGATGCCATGATAGGCAAGGCAAAAAAGTGGTGAGCCAGGATGAGGGTGAATTATGGCACAGGAGATTGGGCCATCTTCATCATGGAGCCTTGAAGATCATGCAAGTAATATCTACTAGACTTCTAAGGGGAACACTTGCTCAGTTAGATCAGTGTAAGGGGTTCACCCTAGGGAAGTATGTAAAGTCCACATTTCATGAAAAGTAGAACCGTGGTTCGGTGATCCTAGAGAGAATTCACACAGACATGTGTGGACCATTCTTGATTGCTTCAACAACAAAACATAGGTATTATGTTATTTTTGTTGATGACTTTTCTCGTAAATGTTGGATATTCTTCATGCATAAGAAGGATCAAATATTCTCAAAGTTCTGTGAGTTTAAAGCATTGGTGGAGAAAGAGTCAAGGAAGCAAGTGAAGGGTCTAAGGAGTGATAATGGCGGAGAATACATCTCTAACGAATTCAAAGACTTCTGCAGCAAAGAAGGAATTCGAAGAGAACTCATAGCGCCTCATAACCCACAACAAAATGGGGTCGCGGAGAGAAAGAACAAAATGATCGTGGGTGAAACACCAGAAATGTTGCATGATCAAGGCCTACCAATGCATTTGTGGGAAGAAGCATGGAATACTGCGATTTATGTGCAGAACCGTTGTCCTAATAGAGTACTTGGCATGAGCACCTCTAAAGAAGCTTTTACTGGTAAGAAACCTGATGTTTCTCATTTTAAAATTTTTGGCTCATCTGTTTATGTGCATGTAACCAAGGATTCCAGGAAGAAACTGGAACCGACTACTAAAGTTGGGATATTTGTGGGGTACACAGAAACACCCCATAATTATCGTGTGTATTTGTCGAACAGTAAGATGACTGTTATGTGACAGGATATAAAATTCGATGAGGGGAAAGCTATGTGGTCGTCTCTTGAGAGGGATCTAGACTTGCATGTAGAAGAGGAACTGTTGGCTCCCAAAGATGAGTCTCGAGATGTGGATCATCCACATGAGGAGATTCATGGCATGGAGGAAACCACTCAAGCAGAGCCAGCCATCAGAAATGGTGTAATGTCCCCACTTTGGGACATCATCACAGGGCAGAGATTTATGATGACCAGAATAGCCAGATAGGTGCTAGAGAGAGTACATGGGTATTTGAGAGGCATTGTGGGGTCCATATTGCATTGATGATCATATTCCATCATTATGATCCATTCCACACAGGTTTGTTTTGGTTTTGTTGCATTCTGACGATTTCCATGATTTTGACTATTTTGAGCTATAAGTCAATGGAATTCACTGAAGAGGTCATTTTGGGCACATTACTTGGAGGAACCTCTCAGTGTAATAGCTCATTGGAATCGGGAGGAGAAAAACTACAGGATGGTATGACTATAAGTGACTTTCAATGGCTAGGGAAGCCACAAGGAGAGATAAGGAGCTTTTCAAAGGTAAAAAGGTTAATTAATTAATTAAAGTGATTTAATTGATTAATTAAATATTAATAAAATGAAAGTCACTTTGGAGGG
>JZKD02S1811587.1:365387-399450 GCA_000966675.3 Picea glauca | reverse complement strand
TCTCAAAGTTCTGTGAGTTTAAAGCATTGGTGGAGAAAGAGTCGGGGAAGCAAGTGAAGGCTCTAAGGAGTGATAATGGTGGAGAATACATCTCTAACAAATTCAAAGACTTCTGCAGAAAAGAAGGAATTCGAAGAGAAATCATAGCGCCTCATAACCCACAACAAAATGGGGTCACGGAGAGAAAAAACAGAATGACCGTGGGTGCAGCACGAGAAATATTGCATGATCAGGGCCTACCAATGCATTTGTGGGCAGAAGCATGCAATACTGCAGTTTATGTGAAGAACCGTTGTCCTCATAGAGTACTTGGCATGAGTACACCTAAAGAAGCTTTTACTGGTAAGAAACCTAATGTTTCTCATTTTAAAATTTTTGGCTCATCTGTTTATGTGCATGTGACCAAGGATTCCAAGAAGAAGTTGTAACTGACTAATTAAGTTGGGATATTTGTGGGGTACACAAAAACACCCCATAATTATCGTGTGTATTTTTCGAACAGTAAGATGACTGTTATGCGATGAGATATAAAATTCTAAGAGGGGAAATCCATGCAGTTGTCGCTTGAGATGGAAATAGACTTGCAATGCAGAAGAGGAACTGTTGGTTCCCAAAGATTAGTCTCAATATGTGGATCGGCCATATGAGGAGGTTCATGGAGTGGAGGAAACCACTAAAGCAGAGCCATCCATCAGAAATGCCAGAAAGTGCACCATGGAAGCTGATAGATTGAGACTAGATGCCGCACAAAATGTAGGAGCCCCTACTTCACAGCGCAGACAGAGACAGTCTCCTGATTGATTTGATGGATACATGTCTCTCATGAGAAAAAGTATTGTGACTGAACCATCTTCCTTTCAGGAAGCAGTGCAGGACCCCACTTGAGTTGATGCTATGGTAGAGGAGTATGACTCCATTGTCAAAAACAATGCATGGTAAATTGTCCCAAGACCGATTGATAAATCAGTGGTAGGATCGAGATGGATCTACAAGGTAAAGCAAGCTATTGATGGGAGTGTGGAGAAATACAAGGCTAGGTTTGTGGCCCAAGTCTTCTCACAGATCGAGGGAATAGATTATGATGAATCCTTTGCACCTGTCGCAAGGTACTCTTCCATAAGATCCATCCTTTCACTCTCACCGTAGATGGGCTGGCTTATTCATCAGATGGATGTAAAAACTATGTTCCTCAACGAGATCATTGAGGAAGAAGTGTACATTGAACAACTAGAAGGTTTTGAGATCTTTGACAGAGAGTTGCATGTGTGTAGACTCAAGAGAGAATTGTATGGGCTGAAGCAAGCACCCTGTGCTTGGTACACTCGGATAAACAACTATTTCACCAGATTGGGCTTCACCAAAAGTGAAGCGGATGAAAACCTATACCAAATTTTGGTGGAGGGTAAGCTTTTAATCATTGTTCTTTATGTTGATGATTTAATACTGACCGGTGATGAGCAATTGATACACTCATGCAAGGATGACCTTGCAAAGAAGTTCAAGATGAAGGATTTGGGCCTTCTTCATTATTTCCTTGGATTGGAAATATGGCAGCGAGATGGTGAACTTTTTGTGTCTCAAGGAAAGTATGGAAGGGAGATACTGGGTAAGTTTCACATGGAGGTATGCAAACCCATGGATACTCCTCTTCCAAAAAACTGGAGGAAAGAGGATGCTACTTCTGGAGAGGTAGTGGATGTTACTTTCTATCAACAGTTAGTGGGTTTGCTAATGTATTTAGTGAATACGAGACCATACATTTTCTATAAAGTTAACCAGCTAAGTCAAGCGATGGTTAAGCCTACCAAACTCTTTTAGAAGGCGGGTAAGCATGTCCTGATATATCTGAAGGGCACATCTGAGTATGGATTATGGTACAGAAAGATGAATGAGGTGAAGTTTCATGGCTTCACAGATGCAAATTGTGTGGGCATCCCAACAGACAGAAAGAGCACATCAGGGGGAATCTTTAGTATTGAATCTATAGTTGTTTCTTGGTACAGCAGGAAACAAAGATCTGTGGCACTTAGTTCAGCGGAAGCAGAATAGATGGTAGTGAGTCAAGCTACATGTGAGGCTATCTGGATGAGGAATATCTTGGTTGGTTTGTTTGGTTCTCATTTAGATCTGACAGTGATTTATTGTGATAATTATAGTTGCATTAAACTCTCAATTAATCCTATGTTTCATGATAGATCTAAGCATATAGATATCCGGTATCATCATCTCAGAGATTGGAAGCAGTGGAAGATCATGTTGCTTCAATACATTCCTATGGAAGATCGGGATGTAGACAGTCTGACGAAGGTGCTCACCAGGAGAAAATTCGAATATCATAGAGACAGGATTGGGGTGAAGGATAATCCATTTCTTGTTGAGAGGGAGTGTTGAAAAGTCAACAAGAAACATGTGTGTAATTTACTTTTCCCTTAAATAAATTGGACTATAAATATTAATCTATTATCTCATTCATAATTGAGTGATTTGGACTTGTAACAGAATTACAAGTGTAGTTAACTGAGTTAAGCTTAGTTGTACTAGTAAGAGTTCAGTGAATTAATTATTCATTAATTCACAATCAGTGAACTCACATGCAACAAAAGATTCGCCACGGTTAACTACATGCATGTCAGTTCCAGTGAAGACCCAATTGAGATAACAGGTGAAAGGGAAAATTGGCTATCAGCATTGATTTGATCACACATGCAGTGGATATGCTTGTGAGCATATGAAAACTAGGCAATTCACATGATTGCGAGGAAGGATTGTGAGAATTTGAATTGCAGAGATTGTGCAGAGGAGGCAGACTGTATGGACACAGAGAATTGGCACATGTATTTTCTGATTTGTGTATGATAGCGTGAGACGATTGTATTGTACTGAGAGATCTTGAATTAGATTTTTGTATGAGATTGTTTCATGATTCATGATATACATAATATATGATAGTGGGTTTTTTTAGCTTTATGCTTTCCCGGAAAAACTTATGTGTTATATGTTCTTGATATTTCACTTATTGATCGTGATTGTGATCGTGGTTTAATTTTCCGCAAGAATAATAGTATGAGAGATTTTGTATTTAATAGTGGCGTGTAATTGTTAGATCAGCAGAATCGCAGGAATACTTAATTTGTATTGAAATTTCTACATAGAGGAGATAATAATCATCCCAAAAGAAGATGAAAAGGTTCTTGATGATTCAGTTGAAGAAGAAGGATATGACGTCCAGGAAGCCAAAGAAAAATATAGAGACAATAGTGAGGAGATTGAGGAAGAAGATGGTGAAGTTAGTAAAGAGTCAGAGGAGGAAGAAGTGGAAGCTATAAAATCAAAAGTGGTAGAAACATTTCCAGGTCAAGGGAATTCGGTTCCAAAAGTGTAGTCATGTTTTGATCCTTTTAAACCCTTTCCTTTGTTGATGCTTTGAAAAATTATGCATCAAACCCTTCCCAGTCTCTTACAAAGGGAAGGAGGTCTAAAAAGGGTCAGTTATCTCATGGATCAGGAAAAAATAATAGCTTGGTTCCATTCAATATTTTTTGTCATTGTTGGCAACCATGAGGGGTTTAAAAAGTCTCAGATAATAAAAACAAATTATATGTAAACCTTTGGAATCAATTTGTCAAAATCTATTCGTGTTCATAGAAATTTGGTATAAGAAATTGGAAAGTATCATTTTTCACTTCAATATGTGACGGAAGGTTGAGAAACATTGGCTTATTTTCTCTTCATAGAAAGATTCTTTTATTCTCTTGAACTCCATGTACCTTTTTGTTGTTTCAGCTCTACTACAACCTATTTTTCAATAAAATTGATCAGTAAACTATATGCCTTAATTTACCTCAATTAGATTATCGACCAGAGTATGTAGACTTAGAATTGTGACACATTATGAGTCAAGGTAGAGAAAGGATTAGCTACTTGTGAGGTTTGGAAAGTGAATCTAGCTAGGCAAAAGGAAAGTTTATCCTAGGGACTGGTGCTTTATTTACAATTCTAAAAAGATTATGAACAAGATGAACTTTGTTTAGACAATGATCTTTACTTCAAATGTATAGAGTAATCTACAGTTGGGAATGGTAAATTCATTATTCTAAGTGAACAAATATTGAACAAAAGAAAACTTTCTTTCTTTAAGAACAATCTATAATTATGGAGAGTGAACTCATAAAAACAAGCTATCTTTCAAAAGAAATTCTTTACAATGAACTCTATTCTTAAAACATTTGTTCAAAGAGTCACAATTACTTCTATTCTACCACATCTTTTAGACTAGTCTAACTGACTGAAAGTAAACAACATCGTGACGACATTCAAATGTAATGGTTATGTCTACGATGGTGAATTATATCACGATGGAATCTTAACACTATGGATAATTCAAGCAGAATCAATTCGATGTTAATTTATACAAAGATATGCAAAGTATGAATAATACAGTCTATGGAAATATTTTCCATTAAGGAAATGTCAATTGATTAGATACACGTTGTTATAATCAATATAGTCTATAAACATTGCTCAAAAGAGATTCGAAATCAACACTTATTCTATCACACTGATACTGGAAATATTCTATACAAAGTTCGCAATTTATGAAGACCTACAGGAAGTAATTGAAAACTATAGCTTAATGAATCATAGATGACTATTATGTACACTGTCTATGTTGACAAAGTGTCCTCAGACACGTAATTTTATTAATAAGGAAAAAGTGATTACAATCTTAAATTCATAATCTACTCCTTTACCTCACTTGAAGAAGGAGCTAGTTTATATAGCTTAACTCTATACTAAAAACTAGGAGAACAACCAATCACATAATAACATGAGTATGATAGGTGTCCTTTACATAGAAGCTAGGTGTCCTTATCCTAACAAACTAGAATAAATTAATTTCTAAAAACATTTATACTAGAAAATACTTAGACTATAGAACTTAAGGATTATGAGGCTAACAATCCCCCCTTTAATCCAAAAGTTCATTTTTACAAAGACCAAGTTCATCTCTGAACTTAATGAACTTTATTCTACCAAGAGGTTTGGTAAAAATATCTGAAGTTTGATCTTCAGACGGACATAACTGAGGCTTGATGATGTCTTTGATGATGAGCGATCTGATGAAGTGGTACTTGGTGTCAACATGTTTATTCTTTGAATGAAATACTGGATTCGCGGCCATCTTTATTGCTGAATGACTGTCGATCAATAAAGTAGTTGGTGATTTATGAGTTTCACCAAGATCCTTTAAAATTTTGCGTATCCATACAATCTCACATGTCGCTTCCCAAGTTGATATGTACTTTGCCTCTGCTGAAGAATTGGCAATTGTTGTCTTCTTTTTACAATTCCAAGATACTGTTGTTGAACCCATATTCATTAAATAACCTGAAGTGGATGTTCTATCATCAATGTCACCTGCAAAATCAACATCTGAATATCCAACAAGTGTAAAATTTTTGTTCCTTTTGTAGAGAAGACCAAAGTCTTTTGTACCTTGAATGTATCTTAGTACCCTTTTTGCTGAATTCTAGTGACTTTCCCTTAGTTATTTCATAAACCTTGAAAGTATATTGACTGAATATGACAAATTTGGTCGATTATTTGTCAAATAAATGAGACTTCCAACCAATTGCCTGTACTTTGTACTATTTACCAATCCCCCCCCCATCAAATTTTGAAAGTTTCAATTTCTGCTCCATGGGAGTAAGAGAAGGCTTACAATTTTCCATGCCAAATTTCTTTAACAATTCAGTTGCATACTTAGTTTGACTAAGTAATATTTGGTTAGGATGTTGAGAAACTTCAACTCCAAGATAATAATGAAGTTCCCCTAAGTTAGTCATTTTGAACCCTACTTTAAGTTCTTCCTTGACTTGTTTGATGTGAGCTTCATTATTTCCTGTTATGATTAAGTCATCAACATAGAGTACAAGTATCACCATGTGATTATCTTATATTCGAAAATACAATGTATCATCTGATTCACTTCGTTGAAAACCCACCTTTCGTAGGTACTCATCCATTTTTGCATACCAAGCTCGAGGAGCTTGTTTCAAACCATATAAATCCTTCACAAGTTTGCAAACTTTATGTTCTTGTCCTTTTTCTTCAAAACCTTGTGGTTGAGGCATCAAAATATCTTCCTTTAGATCACCATTCAGGAAGGCACCTTTTACATCCATTTGATGTAATTTTCAACCATTATGTGCAGCCAAATTGATAACTAATCTGGTATTGTTCCATTTAGCTGTGGGTGCAAAAGTTTCTTCATAATCAATTCCTTCATGTTGAGCAAAGCCTTTTACAACAAATCTTGCTTTGTACTTGTCAATTTTACCATTGGGCTTGTACTTTACTCTATAAACCCATTTACAATCGATGGGATTAACATCTTGTGGACAATCAACTAAGTTCCAAGTCCCATTTGCAAGTACTGAATCATATTCATTAATCATTGCTTCCTTCCATTCTTTATGTTCAGCTTCTTCAACAAAAGAACTAGGTTCAATGGAAGCATGAGCAAAATTAGCTTCTGCTCTTGAAGATCCCCTAGTTCCCGTTTTGTTCATTTCATCTTAATGAACATATTTGAGGAGTTGTTTGGCCCACTTTGGCTTCTTATGTTGAGGGGATTGGGGATCTGAATCACCATTATTGTTGAAAAGAGGATTTTCAAAAATTGAGGCTCTTCTTTCATCTGAAATATCTGAGGTTGGAGAAGATACTTTTGAAGATTTAGTATCAGAAGAATCTTTTTTCGATTCATTATCAGATGAATCAGAAGAACTTTTTGATAAAGAGATTTCTTTTGGAGTGACCAAGTCTTTTTCAAACCAAAATGCTTTCTTTGATTTGTTGAATTTACCTTTACCCTTAGTGTTTTTCTTGTCTAAACGACTAATGAGATGGTCAATCTCATCTAAACTGTTACTTTCAGTTTCATAAAAAATTAGATCTCTACTGACAACGAATTTTCCATCTGAAAGCAATCTATACCCTTTCTTTTCCTCAGAGTATCCAATGAAGGTACACTTCATACTCTGGTTTTCTAATTTAGTCCTCTTTTCCTTAGGAACTAAAGCATAAAATGTTGAGACAAAAACCCTAAGATGATTTACCTTGGGTTTAAAACCATGCCAAGATTCATAAGGTGTTTGTCCATCTAAAGCTGATGTAGGTGATCGATTCTGAGATAAACTGCAGTATGGACTGCTTCAGCCCAATATTTTGTGCTCAACCCTTTAAACTGCATCATAGATCTTGCCATGCCCATGAGAGTTCTGTTCATCCTTTCAGTAACTCCATTCTGCTGTGGAGTATAGGAATTTGTCAGTTTCCTCTTAATTCCATTGTTTCGACAATAATCATTGAATTCAGTTGAAGTGAGTTCATCTCCATTATCAGTTCTCAAAGAAGCAACCTTTTCTCTAATTTGATTTTCAACCATGTGTTGAAAATTTACAAACTTTTCAAAAACTTCAGATTTTGCCTTTAAAAAGTATACCCATGTCATTCTAGTGTGGTCATCAATGAACAATATAAAGTATCAACATCCACCAAAAGAAGATTCCATTGGACCACATATATCACTATGAATCAACTCTAAATACTTTGTTGCTCGACATGAGCTGGTTGGAAAAGCTTCTCGCTTTTGCTTGCCTAAAATACAAGCTTCACACTTGGAATTCTCTTTCTTGAAAGTTTGTAAACCATTCACCAAATCTTGGGACTCAAGTTTCAAGAGACTTTCAAAATTTGAGTGACCAAATCGAAAATTCCATAATCTGAATGAAGACATTATAGAATTCGTTGTTGCTGCAACTTCTTCCTTTCTTTTGATGACTTTCCCATTCATTCTTAGTAAATTCCCATCTTGATATCCAGTCATTATTGTTTTCAAGTTATCCTTTACTGACATAATTTTTACCAAACCATCTTGCATGACAATTTGATGTCCAACTTGTCTAATTGTGACTAAGGATAACAAATTTTTCTTAAAAGATGGTACATACCAAACATTTGAAATCCATTTTTCACCATTTCCATGGAGAAAAAATTTCACTGAATCTCTTCATTGCAGACCAAACAAAACCTCACCTAGTCAGCAATGACCTTCTTGGGCAAGAGAAATATGGAAAACTCCTTTATAATCTAGATTTGCCCTGAAATCACTGTGATCCATGATGCCATGCAAAGTCCCTAATTACATCCACATTTTGATTTACCCGCTCATCGCTGGTAAAGATATAATGGTCTGGTATTATCACAATATACCAGTGACTGCAAATATGGGATAGGCCTCGGGCCTGAGCCATCGTTTGAAAGCGGAGGCGGAAGCCATGGTAGGTCTGTAGCACGGAAATGACTGATCTATAGCAGGAAAATGGCCAATTCGCCGCAGGAAACCCTTGAGTCTTCAAGAAAAAAAAATACACCCACAAATCCAAGCGCTTTGATAATATTGATCTTCTGTGGAGGGCGTGATTCAGTAAGATAGGTGGAGGGCATTTGCTACCAGATTTGTGGAGGGCGCTTGCTACCATATCTGAGTGTTGAAGGTATCGAAGCCCACAACAGAGGTGTGTGACAAAAATTTGTTGATGCTACGATTTTTATTTTATCAAGATTTATATTTCTCAAGATATATAACTCTCTTTAAAAAGAAATTGCCAGATTTAAACAGATTTGAAGCAATTTGTACAATAAAAATGAGCCCTCTTCATGAATTTCAGTTGATCTACTTGTGAAACAAAGTAGATATTTTCAGAAAATAATCTCTAATGAGAACAAAGAAATAGTAGATCTGATACAAAAAACTTTTAACTGCAGAAAATTATGATTTAACTAAAAAAAAAAATTCAAAAAGAACGAGTGTTGTAATCAAAATAACCTTTTCCTTATTGAATTAATAACAAAAATACCTCAGTACTGTTGTCCTTGAATTTGAAGAGATCCTGGATGATGTTGTGGAGACTTCCTTGCTTTCTCAATCCATCACCAATCCTTCCATCACTATTTCACCATGGCTCTGATACCATGTTGACAAAGTGTCTTCAGACATGTAGTTTTATTAATAAGGAAAAAGTGATTAGAATCTGAAATTCATAATCTACTCCTTTACTTCACTTGAAGAAGGAGCTAGTTTATATAGCTTAACTCTAAACTAAAAACTAGGAGAACAACCAATCACATAATCACATGAGTATGATAGGTGTCCTTTACATAGAAGCTAGGTGTCCTTATCCTGACAAACTAGAATAAATTAATTTCTAAAAACATTTATACTAGAAAATACTTAGACTATAGAACTTTAGGATTATGAGGCTAACAGACTATATAACCAATCTGCACAATAACCTACAGTTTATAAAATGAGAAAATACAGCTTGTAAATAATTTGAACCGTCAGATGAAAGTGAGCATATACAGATTAGTAAAACATAGCCTGCATAAAAGATGGTATATATATATATATATATATATATATATATATATATATATATATATATATATATCAGAGAATGGACAATTAAATATTTACGTATAGACAACTACAAGTAACCTATAATAATCTATATAGAAAACATGACTTCAACAAACAACCTGCACACAAGAGTTATATGCACAAATGTGAAGATACGACAAATAAACAAGACACATAGACCACTGGTGGGCTCCCTAGGTAGTCTTGGTACTACTCCAGTTTAATAAACAATCACGAACAACGCATTAGCTTATATTAACAGCAAAATCGATTTTACAGAGGTGAATTCAAAATAGTGATTATATCATATCCATTTTTGGTATCAGAGAGATTTCCAGTATTTATAGAGTTTTAGACATAGCTGAGAGGTCGACCATTGAAAGGGTAGATGCTCTCCTAAACAAAAAAACATTAAAACTTAATAACAGACAATATCTTCTTAACAACTCATGCGCTCAAATTAGAGGTTGAATGCAACTGTTTGAATCAAATTAATGAGTTCCATAGATGGAGAGCTCGAACAGGTACAAAACCCATGTTTTGTATTCATGAGGAAGAGCCCGTTGATATACCAACCCACAACTGCACTGCGCTCCGAGGGTCGGATCGAGGGTCGGATCTAGGACCGGATCAAGTGTTGGATTGCATTTTCGACATGTTTCAAACAAAAGACAAGTGTTAATATATTTCACTCACTCAATTAAAGATAAACCATCATAAAATAATAAAAAATAAGGACTACATATACCTTATGTTGGTCCATAGCAAATCGATGAAAGAAACCTGATAATACCTTCAAAAAGAGATAATAGAAGTATAAATTGTATAATCTCCATGTACAACAAGCAATTTGGACAATGGAAAAATGGGTAAAACATAGAGTTATCAAAACTCATACCCGTTTTTGTTTTAAACAATTATATTATATTGTTTTTGGACATTTCTATTTATAGGATAATATTTAAGGAGGGTGGTAGAGGCCATAAGAACTATTATAAAAATGCTACAAACATTCAACACTACCTTTCTTTCTCTAATTCCCAAGGATGTCAATCCAACATCCTTTTGAAAATTCAAGTCAATCTTCTTATGCAATTGTATATACAAATCATCTCCAAGGTAATTGCAAGAAGATTAAAAAGGATCTTATTAGGGAAAATCTATGAAGAATAGTTTGGGTTTCTAGAGGGAAGATGAATTCATAAGGTGGTAGGGATTACTTAAGAAGGACTCCATTTAATTAAAATCGAGAATCAAATATCAATGGTGTTCAAAGTGGAACTTTCCAAAGCCTGTGACATGGAAATATAGTTATATCTCAGACTAATGCTCAATCATCTAGGTTTCTGTAATCAATTTGTAGTATGGGAAATGCAATGCATTACTTATGCATATTTTGTTGTCTTGATAAATGGGGCAACACCCACCTTTTTTATACCTATAAGAGGCCTTAGACAGTAGTGTCATCTCCACTCTCCTTGTCCTTCTAATTCTTAAAGGATTGGGTAGGTTTATAAAAGAGGCTACTAAAAATGGTAGTTTCAAGGGAGTTCATATAGATACTTCATGCAATATTATTCACTTAATGTTTTTTAATGACATCTTGATTTTGTGTGAGGGATATAGAAGGAATATTAAGTTTAGATATATGATGGAATTCTTTTGTAAAGATATAGGAATGAAAATGTTAGGGAACTAACCTCCCTAACCCATCATGTAGGTAGAATAATGTATTTTCCATGTAGTAAAGGTCGATATTAATAAGTCCTATTAATAAGGAAGAATGAGTCAAATGTAAGAATACCTAATAGAAGCTTTCACTTCTAGAAGATCTTCCTCTAGATTGTTCTTTTGGTAGATAGATTTAGTATAAATAGGAGTCAAGGGCATACGAATTTTGTATTGAGAATTATTGTAATAGAGCGTTATTCTGATGGAGGTTTCCTCCTAGAAGAGTCAAGTGAACATTGTTTCTTATCAATAAAGGTATTATTTTGGTGTTGTGGTTTCATATATTGTTTTTTCCCACTATTATTCTCTACATTATTTTTTGTTTTCTTCTATTGTAATAGATCTGGTACCTAACAAGTGGTATTAGAGCACTTTCCTTGGTAGGAATTGTGGGTTAAAATTTATTTATTTTCTGGGTAGAGACGTATTTTGGCATCTTAAAACTACAAAGTTTTGTCATTTAGCACATAAATTTGTGGTCGGTGAAGCATACATGCAGGAAATACAAGAGGTACTTAAGCTCACATTGTTGGATACCCTTGTAACCCCTGTTGGTACCCCTTCAAGTGGTAGTGCATCAAAAAACACCTGTATATAGATTGGCCTAGGTATCCAAAAAACCTCCATATATCAACTGATTAGCCACCTAACTACTATAGTTCCACCGAGAAAAACACTTGGGAAGATACTCTCTAGTACATGGTTAATTGGGTAATACGACTAAGGGTACAGTCTAGCCTCCTTAGTTGGTGCCCTGAGATATTGGTCTGAGTACTACTGTTGGACCTTGCACATATTTCAGAGAGCTATAGCACAGGGAAAACCCTTGTATGTAGAAACCCTGAAAACCCTAACCCTTGGGAAGGAAACATTTTATAAAAGGAATAGACAAAATTTAGTTTTATGCAAGCTTACCTCCTGCATTCAAGTCACAAAATTACTACATATTTCTTCCTGTTAAGAATTTGGGCATTTTTCCACTGTAATATTATTTAGATCAGAATATAACTCTGAAGGAGTAAAAAAAAAAAATTGGTTCCTTCTCATACCCTTATTTGAGACCCATCCCATTAGATTCCTCTTTTCGTTTCGATCGCAGTAATACCTATCATTTTTCAACATTTTTTTTCTCTATGGTCCTTACCCCCTTCCGGGGCCCTTATTTCGGACCTACCCTCCCCTCTTCTCCTTGATCATCATGATGCCCTTCACCCGTAACCCCTTTTCATTGTGGTCTCGCCCTCCCCTTTCTTGTTCCTCCTTTCATCATGGCCCACACTCGTAGTTAAGACCTTCAATCACACCTCAATACCTTGTCATCTGATTTCTCCATGATTCAGTAGGAAGTGTAGAAAATTCGTGCCAATATTACCACCATCAATGAAAAAATGAATTCCACCATAAAAGCCAAAATGGAAGCCCTGAAATGGGCACCAAAATGGAAACCCTGAAACAAGACCTCTCTGCCTGAATGACAAATGATCTTGAATCTGTCTCTACCTAGCTCTGCGCCAAGATGATTATTACTAGAGACATTATCTTATCTGACCAACCTTTTGCATCCTGAAGGTGAGACTTCCTCCAATTCCTATAATTCTTAGTCCCATCACTTTCATCATGACCTACGCCATCCTCGAGTGGATGTGAAAACATTTGTTGGCTAAGATCCCACTAGATAGGTAACTCAAATCGAACATTATTTCTATGTGTACGAAATTACTGACAAGTTGGAAAAACTCCAGTATGGTGTTCTCCATCTAGATCATGAACATTGGAAATGGTGGAAATGGAGAAAAAATGTCTGCCAAGGGTATGTGGCTTTGACACAATTTGTTGCAGAGCTTTATGAATGCTTTGACACAAACACCCACCATTCAGGTCGTTTGACCAGGTTGAAACAATATGGCACAATGGAAGACTTTATAGTTTCTTTTGAGCGCTTGGATTTCCGCACGGAGGGCATGTCTAATTTTTTTCCAAAAATTCTTTATCAATGGCCTCAAGGATCAGATATGTGCCCACGTCCTCATGGCTCACCCCTAGAGTTGCGTGGAAGATACTAAAAGAGATAAGTAAGAACAATAGGTTATCTCTTCTCAAACTAGAAAACCATCCTTTATTCCCTGTCCTAAACCAATCACTCTTTCCCCTCCTTCCACTCCATTGAAGATCCAGAAATTGACCTAGGTAGAAATGGTTAAACACCAACTCAAGGGCCTTTGTTATAATTTTGATGACTAATATTTTGTGTGGCACAACTGTAAGGAACACAATATTTTTATGGTCATCTCTGAGGATTCTTATAAAGAAGAGGTCAAGGCTCCCCCTCTAACTGAGTCACATGAGCCCACAAATATTAATCCACCCTCAGATCCCCCAATAGTCAAACCAATCATTTTATTGAATTCTCTCACTGGCTTCTCAGCTCCCCAAACCCTCAATCTAATTTTGTACATTAAACATTGAAAGGTCATCATTCTCATTAACAGTGGAAGAACCCATAATTTTATTCATCCTTGCATTGCCGAAGAAACTAATTGTTATATACATGCAGTCAACAACTTTCAAATAACGATTTACAATGGAGGTTCTATGAAATGTGGGGGGCGTTGTGAAAATGTACATCTCTAAATTGGTTAGTAAAACATGAAATATCATATGTTTTCTATCGACATGGGTGGTTGTGACATTATTCTTGGTGTAGAATGGTTAAGGACTCTTGGCCCCATCCTCATGGATTTTAAGTAATTAACCATGCAATTCAACCAGGAGGTCCAATAATATAAGTTCCAAGGCATCAAAACAATCTCCCTTGAGATCATCAATTCCCATTGCATGGAAAATATCCTCAAAAAAGGTCATTACGAGATTATTGCATAAATCTATTCCATTCAAGCCACTGATACATCCTCTGTGCATCTTGACCTTCAATCCGTCATCTCCAAACATCAAGTTGTTTTTTCCACTCCTATGGGAATTCCCCCTTACCATGGTGTTCATGATTATTCCAGTCCCCTCGACCCAGAAAACCTTCATCCCAATGTCCGACCTTATCGTCATCCCTTTTCCCAAAAAAATGAAATTGAGAAAATTGTGCAATAATTGCTCGTCGCATGAGTTATCCTTCCTAGTACCAACCCCTATTCTTATCCTATGGTCATGGTACTTAAGAAACGAGGAACTTGGTGCATGTGTCCTGACTTTCATGCCCTCAACAAACTCACCATCAAATACAAATTTCCCATTCCTGTCATTGATGATCTCTTGGATGAATTAAGTGGTGCCCAATACTTTACTAAACTTGATCTTTGTTTTGGCTACCACCAGATACGTATGAAAGAGGTAGAAATTCCTAACTTTTCATTTCGAACTCATGAGTGCCACTATGATTTCTTTGCCATGCCCTTTGGCTTGTGTAATGCTCCCTCCACTTTCCAAAGCCTCATGAATCATGTCTTCTGTCCTTTTCTCCATCATTTTGTATTAGTTTTCTTTGATGATATTCTCACTTATAGTAAAACATGGACATCCCATATTTCTCATGTGGATTAAGTTCTTCATCTACTCTCTTAGCACCAACTTTTCCTCAAATAATCTAAATGTGATTTTGGAGCCTCATAAGTGGAGTAATTGGGTCATATTGTTAGCAAGGATGGTGTCAGGGTGGATCCTAAGAAAATTGAAGCTATGCAATATTGGCCTCACCCCAAGAATCTCAAGGGATTGTGTGGTTTTATGGGTTTAAAGGGGTATTATCGCAAGTTTGTTAAGAATTATGGAAAAATTACGACGCATCTCACTGCTCTCCTTAAAAAGAATGCTTTCACTTGGAATCCAACAGCTAATAATTCCTTTCAAGCCTTGAAAGGGTCTATGTGCACCACTCCTGTCCTGGCCCTTCCTGAATTCGCAAAGACCTTTTTCCTGGAATATGACTCTTTAGGGAGAGGAATCAATGTTGTACTTATGCAAGATGGTCGACCTTTGGCCTTCACCAACAAACAATTATCGGTGCAACATTTGGTCCAATCAATCTATGAAAAGGAAATGTTGGCTATTTTTCATGTAGGTGGATATCTGGCTCCCTTATCTATTAGGGAAATTCTTCTAAATTAAGACAAATTATTAGAGCCTCAAGTATTTTCTAGAGTAATGCATTTCATTACCAAAGCAACAAAAATGGGTGACTAAGATATTTGGATATGATTATGAGATCATTTTAAATAAAGGAAAAGACAATGTGGTAGATGATGCTCTTTCAAGGAAACATGAAGATGAAGGGTCCCTCTTTTCTCTCTCCTTCATTGTACCATATTGACTACAAGTTGTTTGCTAGGAATGATTGCTAGATCCAAAAATTTTGCCTCTGATCCAACCATTGCAAGACAATTCTCAATTTTCCCCAGGGTACGCTTGGCATAATGAGGAGCTTCTCTACAAAGTTCGTTTGTATTCAAGTAAACATTCAAAAAATAAATTCATGGTGCTTTCTGAGCTACATGTTACACCCACAGCTGGGCACTCAGGGTTTACCAAAACCTATGATAGGGTCAAATGTTATTTTTTCTAGGATGGTATGAAACAGGACGTCTACACATTTGTGGTCAAAATTTGTGATGTATGTCAATGCAACAAGGGAGAAACAGTCAAAGCCCCCGACACACTACATCCGCTTCTAATTCCAACCACTATTTGGAGGGATATCTCTATGGATTTCATTGTTGGCTTACCTAAATCGGGAAATAAGTCAGTCATCATGGTGGTAGTTGATCGTCTTTCTAAATATTCCCATTTTTTTTCTCTTCAGCACCCATTCACCGCATCCACAGTGGCTGAAATTTTTATGGATCATATCTTAAAGCTTCATGGCATGCCTCATTCCATTGTCTCTGACCGATATCCCACTTTTACCATCAATTTTTTGCACAAATTGTTCAGTCTACAAGGAACCCAATTTCATCTCAGCACAACCTATCATCCTTAGACTTATGACCAAACTGAAGTTGTCAACAAGTGTTTGGAAACATATTTGAGGTGTTTTGCATCTAAGTGAAAAGTAGTGGGCTGAATGGTTACTCCTAGCTAAATGTTGGTACAACACATCTTACCATACAATTACTCACGTGACTCCTTTTGAAGCAGTATATGGACAAAAGCCACCTTGAGCTCTCTCATACATGTATGGCGTCTCGAAGGTTTAGGTGTTTGACCAAACTCTTACAGTTTGAGAGGCTATTCTCTGTACCCTTAAAGAAAATTTGGTCATGGCTCAGAATCGCATGAAGCAATAAGCAAACCAAGGTCGTTCCGAACATAAATTTGTGGAACAGGACTAGGTGTTTCTTCGACTGCAACCTTATAAGCATACTTCACTCAAGGGTGAACATTGTCAGAAACTTGTGCCCAAACTTTATGGTCCTTATACAATTCTCAATCATGTGGGATCGATCACCTACTAGATAGATTTTCCCATTCATTCTAAGCTCCATCCTATTTTTCATGTCTCATGCTTAAAGAAGGTTATTGGAACTAAGTGCCAAACTCAAACTAGTTTCCTTGAGTGGGATGAAGAAGACTCCATCTGGTTGTAACCACAAGCAGACTTGGACCAGCGTGAGCGTCGCGTCTATTAGTGCACCATAAATGAAGTGTTAGTACAGTGGAAATATACAACTTCAACAAATTCCACTTGGGATCCAACTACCATTATGCAACAATCCCCTCATCTCATTCCTTGAGGGAAAGGTTGCTTTTAAGGGGGAGGGTATGTTAGGGACCTAACCTCCCTAACCCCTCACGTAGGTAGAATAATATATTTTCCATGTAATAAAGGTATATATTAATAAGGCCTAGTAATAAGGAAGAATAAGTCAAATGTAAGAAGACCTAATAGAAGCTTCTGCTTCTAGATGATCTTCCTCTAGATTGTTCTTGTGGTAGATATATTTAGTATAAATAGGAGTCGATGGCATGATAAGTTTTTTCTTGAGAATTCTTGTAACAGAGCGCTTCTCTGCTAGAGGTTTCCCCCTCGAAGAGGCAAGTGGACATTGTTTCCTATCAATAAAGGTATTATTTTGGTGTTGTAGTTTCATATATTGTGTTGTTCCGATGTTATTCTATGTAGTATTTATGTTTTCTGCTATTATAATAGATTTGGTACCTAACATATAATAAACCTACAAAAATCAATAATATCTTTATGGAGTGTTACTTAGTAGGAGAAGATATCCATTAAAAAATGTTTTCTTACCAACTCGTAGACTTGGATCTTGGCTTGAATACTTAGGTTTTCATTTGGAACCAAATGTGTAAAAAAAATATTATCGGAGATGGTTGGTGGCCAAAGTGAAAAACAATCTTAATGCGTGGTGTAATATGTGTATTTCTTGGGGGGTTGCATTTCATCTTGATCAAAGCTATCCTAGAAGCAATTCTAGTATATTGTATATCACTGGCATGGATTCTTAAAGGAGTCTTGGAAATTATAAGGTAGTTATGTTATACATTCCTTTGGTCTAGGAAACAAGAGAAAAAGGCATTTTCTTAGGGTTTGTGGAAAAAATTAGCACTACAAAAAGAAAAACGTGGTTGGGGTCTAAAGAACCCATTCTTCTTTTCAAAATCACTTGAACAAAGAATGTTTAGAGGTTAATCCAAGGAAATTGGTTGTGGGTGCAAATTGTTAAAGAAAAATACATTGCCCTAGACATTGTGGAGGAATGCATCATAAATCCTAGAAAATGAGTACATAATGCTTCAAGTGTGTGGAAAAATGTAAACTCGTCTTTTCATTTTGTGGGAACTAGTTGAATGCCAAATGGGTAAGGATGATAGAGTGAAAATATGTCTGGACTCTCGTGTTGGAAGCAATGGTAGGCATAGGCTATCACATCAATTAATTCATGAGCTCCAAAGAAGAGGTTATTATATGTTATGGTGGGTTGTGAACTGAGATAGGAAAACCATATTTCACTAAGCTTGGATTTCCTAGAGCGATTTAGGACCTGGGGTAGATAATGAAGGAGACTGGTAGAGATACATAGATTCTTTAAAACATACCAATGTCAAAATAAGAGGGGAGGATGATCTATTGGTCTTGTCTCTAATACCATCAAAGATATATGTACCAAAATTAGGATATAAACATCTTGGTCAGGAGGGAAGAGAATATTTACATTCCTGGTGGTAGAAAGTTATATGGAAACTAAAAATCCCTTCAAAATAAAAAAATTTCATGTCATTGATCTTAAACAATAAGAATCCTACTAGTGATATTGTATGAAAAATATATTTTTCTAGGCCTGGATGGTGCAATATATGCCATCAAGAAGAATAAACAAATTCTCATATCATCATGACTTTCCCATTTACAATGAAAGTCTAGAAGGATGTGGAAAGGATGATAGGGTACCCAAATGTTTGAGAAAGAGAAAATATTGAAGAGGCCTTTACGATGTAGTGTGCCAACACGGACTTAAAACAGGTTAGAGCCCATCCCTTAGATAGTGCTTGGGGAGTTTGGCTAGCCAAAAAAATAAAGTTGTTTTAAACAAAGAGACGCTACCCTTAAAATATGTTGTTTAGGAACTAAACATACTAAATGTATAGTTGAAAATTTAGAATAAACAAAATGATGATAACTCGAAGGAAGTAGAAATTAATAAGTCCATTCCTTGGGATTTCTTTGATGAAGCCCCACGTATGGATTGGGAGGAATTCCCTTTATATCAATCCAAATCATAACATTTCATTCAATGCAAGCATTGACCATGAAAAAAATAATTATTGTGAATTCCTTGCTCACAAAATAGTTCTAAGAGTGGCTTATGAGACTAGAGTCCACACATACAAATATTTGGGGATTACTTGGTAGTAACTCAAGAATGAGGAAGGAAATAGTACTAAGGAGTTTCACATTGTATCTCATGTATAATGATATTCAATGTCTACTATCAATCAATTTTCTCACACATATCTTTTTCACACATCTATCGAGATAAGAAAATGATTGTAGATGTGTTTCAAAGATGAGACAAGGATGGACCATGGAACTTGGTGGGTCTAAGAATGTGTCTCTAAATATCCTCATGATCCTTGGCTCTAAATCTACTTTTTGGTTTTTAAATGTTTGATGATAAGATGACATAGAAGGATTTTTTATAAAATTTGTTTGAGATGAAAGAAAACTTTCATATTTGAGTTGTTAAAAAAAACTTTTATTAACTTTGAAGTACACTTTACATAGTATGCTTAAGAAGATGATGATCTATTTAGAATTGGTATCGGTTGTAAAATCTTTTTGAATGCTCAAATATATATGTATTATAATTTTGTTCTAATAAATAAAATGACAGTTATTTTCTTTAAATTTTTTTAATCTAACAATAATTATTATGTATATATTTTGTATTATAATTTTGTTTTAATAAATAAAATGACAATTTTTTTTCTTTAAATTTTTTTATATTTTGTATTATAATTTTATTTTAATAAATTGATAAAAAAAAATTAATTTTTTTTAATCTAACATTAATTGTTAATTATTATACATATATTTATATTGATAATTGATAGAAGTACCTCTTCTTTATTCATAGTTAGTATTTAAATACACTATCGTAATTGTGCGTTACTGTAATTGAAAGGCCCAACCTTAAACCCAACATTTGCCCTTGTGGTTGGACCCTTTAATGACCCGAGATTGGACCTTTAGATGACCCATAGCAAGACAGATTTAAATGCCACCGTGCAAAAGAATAGCAGCATTTGAAAACATGAAAGGACAATATGCAACGGTGGAAGCTTCCGTGTTTTTTAATTGTACAGCGCTGTTGAGTTGTACTTTAATTGTCATGAAATGCATTCCATTTTAGGTTCCAATCGATATTTCCATATGGTCTTGGCATTGTACAACCAAGTGTTTTGTTGAGACTTGACTCTTTATATCTTATTCAGCCTTTTACATTAAGTACTAATTTGGTGAGAATTCAATGATAGCAATTAACCATTAATATACCTATACCTTTAACCTTTTGAGTTTTCTTCCTTATTTTAATTTTAACCAAATTAATAATGTTAAAGCATAGGTTTTCTAGCTTCTATTAATCACTTTGTTCTTGTTATTTATTATATAGGTGAAATGTTTATGCTCATAGATATGTGTTATGAGATAGCATGTTATGGGTTTCATGTGGTCACGCGATGATACTAAAAATAAATGTTATTGACTTAAATGTATTGCATGACAGTCGAGACAAAAATCAACTTGAAATAATGGTCACCGGATTACACTGGAAATGAAATGTTGCAGGATGCCAAATCAAGGCAGCAATGAATTGATCTAAATTGAGGCATAGGATATGCATTATCCAAAATGTAGGAAATATTTGTTAGTAAGGAACAATAGTTTGGAAACTTTCTTTCTACTCTAGTTGGTTATTTTGATGTGGAACTCTGGTTATTTTGATGTGGAACTCATTAAACATTAGGTAATTTGTAGCATAGTAGATAGGAATATATACTTTCTTGTCTGGAGTAAAAACAATTAACATGCATTAAAAAGTAGATATGAATGTAGGAAGAACCATATGACAATAAGCACTACTTAATATATATGGATAAGTCCTTAACACCACCCTCAACAAATAAAAGGAAATCACATGAAAATGTTTCTTTTGGGACCTACGGCTTAGGGCTTAGAACATGATCTCAAAGGACTTGACCTCATAAATAAATTCCTACCCAGCCTATCTAGTATTAGAAACCAAACCCCCCCTCCTCTAACTTCTATTCATGTGATAGAGGGGAACCAAGTTAAAAAAAACTTCCCAAATTGATTACTTTGTAAATTTGAATATAAATCCATAGTATTTCGTGACTTCTAGACAAGGGAGTTTGGGTTTTTTTGGATGAATTTGGCCAAAAGTTCATCATAGGGGAAGGAAATCCCTAATGTCTCTAGCTCAAACATAATAATACTCATAATTTAAAAGTGGTAAACAACTATCCTTAATTGGGGCCATTACATAAAATTCCCCAAAGAGGGTTCAAGATGGTTTTCATCACTCTAAACTAGAGAAGGATGGTTAACCCCTTAAAAAAATTCCCTAAAAATATTCGTAGAAGTAACAAATACTTCTATCATTCTTATACAATAAATTATGACTGATGGGAAGAAAACTTCTCAAGAACTTTAAAAAATTATAGGTAATTGGAAATTTAGTTTTATTGATACTATTGGAAGGTCAATAGGAAACATTACTAGGTGGAAGAAATGCTCTTCTAACTTCACTAATACTCGGGATTTTACAGCAAGTGTAGGGATTACTTTTTTCTCTCTATATCTTGGTAAATAAATTACTCTATTGAATGTATATGGGACATATGTGGATATGATAGAGTAATGCAATAAGTTGTTACACATGGGCTGGCTACAGTCTGGGTTAGTTGTACTAGGAGGGGACTTTTAAATTTTTCTCTAGGAGCCTCATAGGTTTGGTGACCAGCTACACAAGTGGATTATCTTTTTAGTTATTTCATTAACATGCTGGAAGAAGTAGGAATACAAGATGTTGAGCCTACCAAATTGTCCCCATGGGGGCTTCACCTTCTTAACCAATATATGATCATGTTCATTCATAAATGGTGTTTTTTAATTGTGAAAAACAAGGTCAATATATTGTAGGTATTGGGGGCGGGGATTCTAAGTATGGGGGGATTTATAGGTAATGGGGGTATTAAAAAGGGTATCTAGTAAAAACATAGTTTTATATTATTGGAAAGATGTATTAGGAGGGAGGTCTAACAAAAGGATTTTGGAAGGTATTTATTAATATTTATTGAAATTAGGGGTAATATTTAATATCCCATGAATGCACGTCCTATGTCATAGGTTCACAGAGTGAAGACCCCATGATTTTCCCCAACCTAGAGGAATAAGATATCGAGAGAGGCTCACATTGCAAATATGATTGATCAATTCTTGATTTTTGAATCTTTCCTTGATGAAGTAAATTGAATAAAATAATGGGTCTCCTCCTTGGGGACATTCTAACCACAACCCATTCATACTAGAAATAGGAATTTCCCAGGAGAAGCCTTCTAGTCCTTTCATGATGAATCCTACAAGATTAAGGAGGTATGCAAGCCCTACAATGGAGATACAAGAGAATCTGCTTCTTTATAGTTCCACCAAAATCTGAAAAAATCGAAGAGGGTAGATACACAATGGGCCAAAGAAAAGAAGAAAAAAGATGATAAAACCCTTAAGGAAGTGGAGGAAGCCTTGGAATCTCACTAAAACAATCAAGGATTTGGGTTATTAATAGAGGAACATAAATAATAGGTTAAATCATTGAAAGACAAAAATAGGCAAATTGTCTTCAAAAAGGAGAAATAATTGAGGCTTCATATAAGATCTTTATGGTCTGGGAAATAGATAAAAATACATTTTTTTTCATAGATACACCAATTGCAAGAGGAACATTAATTCAGTATGGAGAATTGAAAAGGAAGATAATACATGGGAACTCAAGGATATTGCTACATAAGGAGTAAACTATTTATCATCCCTATTCAAAGAAGATTCCTAGGTCACTATAGCATAGATAATTGAATGATCAAATTCCTTTCCAAGTTTTTTTAATCTTGAATACAATCACTCTTCGATGGAGGAAGTAGGGAAATAAGAGTTTATTTTTATTATTCATTTTTTTTTAAAACGACAAAAGTATTGGGCTTGATGGCCTCCCTATGGAAACTTTTTTGGACGTTTCTATTTATAGGATAATATTTAAGGAGGGTGGTAGAGTCCATAAGAACTATTATAAAAATGCTAGGAACATTCAATGGTACCTTTCTTTCTCTAATTCCCAAGGATGACAATCCAACATCCTTTTGAAAATCCAATCCAATCTCCTTATGCAATTGTATATACAAAATCATCTCAATGGTAATTGCAATAAGATTAAAAAGGATCCTATCAAGGAAAATCTATGAAGAATAGTTTGGATTTCTATAGGGAAGATGAATTCATAAGGTGGTAGGGATTACTAAAGAAGGACTCCATTTAATTAAAATCGGGAATCAAATATCAATGGTGGTCAAAGTGGATCTTTCCAAAGCTTATGACATGAAAAGCTATTTATATCTCATACTAATTCTCATTCATCTGGGTTTTTGTAATCAATTTGTAGTATGAGAAATGCACTGCATTACTTCTACATCTTGTGTTGTCTTGATAAATGGGCAAACACCCAGCTTCTTTATACCTAGAAGAGGCCTTAGACAGTAGTATCGTCTATCCGCTCTCCTTTTCCTTCTAATTCTTAAAGGATTGGTTAGACTTATAAAAGAGGCTACTAAAAATGGTAGTTTCAGGGGAGTTCATATAGATACTTCATGAAATATTATTCACTTGATGTTTTTTAATGACATATTGATTTTGTGTGAGGGATCTAGAAGGGATATTAATTTTAGATATATCATGGAATCTTTTTGTAAATATATAGGAATTAAAATGTTAGGGACCTAACCTCCCTAACCCCTCATGTGGGTAGAATAATATATTTTCCATGTAGTAAAGGAAGATGTTAATAAGGCCTATTATTAAGGAAGAATAAGTCAAATGTAAGAATACCTAATATAAGCTTTTGCTTCTAGAATATCTTCCTCTAGATTGTTCCTGTGGTAGATAGATTTAGTATAAATAAGAGTCGAGGGCATGATAAGTTTTTTCTTGAGAATTATTGTAATAGAGCACTATTCTGCTGGAGGTTTCCTCCTCGAAGATGCAAGTGAACATTGTTTCCTATCAATAAAGGTATTATTTTGGTGTTTTGGTTTCATATATTGTGTTTTCCGCTATTATTCTTTGCAATTTTTTTGTTTTTTTCTATGGTAATAGATCCGATACCTAACAAGTGGAATCAAAGCACATTCCTTGGTAGGAATTTTGGGTTAAAAAAAAATTCTGGGTAGAGACGTATTCTGGTGTCTTGAAAATATAGAGATCTTTCATTTAGCACATAAATCCACGGTTGGGGAAGCATACACATAGGAAATACAAGAAGTACTTAAGCTCACATTGTTTGACACCCTTGTAACCCCTGTTGGCACCCCTTCGAGTGGTAGCGCATCATACAACACCTGTATATGGATTGGCCTAAGTATCCAGAAACCCTCCATAGATAAATTGATTGGTCGCCTAACTACTATAGTGCCACCGAGAACAACACTCGGGAAGATACTGTCTAGTACATGGGTAATTGGGTAATACAACTAAGGGTACGGTCTAGCGTCCTTAGTTGGTGCCCTAAGATATTGGTCTGATTACTATTGTTGGACCTTGCACATATGTCAAAGAGCTATAGCCCAGGGAAAACCCTCGTCTGTAGAAACCTTGAACACCCTAACCCTTGGGATGGAAAGATAACAGAAAAGGAAAATAAGTTTTTTAGTGTCGTGCAACCTTGCCTCCTTCATTCAGGTTGCAAAATTACTACTTATTTATTCCTGTTAAGAATTTGGGCATTTTTCCAATGCAATATTATTTAGATCAGAGTATAACTCCAGAGTAAAAAACAAATTTTTGTGCCTGCTCGTACCCTTAATTGAGACATATCCCATTGGATTCCTCTTTTCATTCCGATTGCAGTAATACATATCATTTTTCAACTTTTTTTCTCTCTGGTCCCGACCCCCTTTTGGCCCCCATATTTCAAACCTACCCTCCCCTCTTCTCCTTTATCATCATGATACCCTTCACCCGTAACCCCTTTTTTGTGTGGTCCCACCCGCCCCTTTCTTGTGCCTCCTTTCATCATGGCCCACACCTATAGCTAAGGCCTTCAATCAGGCCTAAATACCTTGTCATCCAATTTCTCCACGACTCAGTAGGAAGTGCAGAAAAATTGTGCCAATATTATCACCATCAATGCCAGAATGCATTCCACCATAGATGCCAAAATGGAAACCCTGAAACAAGACCTCTCTGCCTGAATGACAAGACAACTTGAATCATTCTCTATTCAACTCCGCGACAAGATGAATTTTACTAGAGACCTTACCTCATCTGACCAACCTTTGCATCCTGAAGGTGAGACTTCCTCCAATTCCTATAATTCTTAGTCCCATCACTTTTAGCATGACCTATGCCTTCCTTGAGTGGATGTGAACAAATTTGATGGCTTAGATCCCACTAGATGGGTAACTCAAATGGAACATTATTTATCTATGTACGACATTACTGATGAGTTGGAAAATCTCCAATATGGTGTTCTCCATCTATATCATGAATATTGGCAATGGTGACTATGGAGAAAAAATGTCTACCAAGGTTATGTGGCTTTGACACAATTTGTTGCAGAGATTTATGAATTCTTTGACACTACACCCACCATTTAGGTCATTTGACCAGGTTGAAATAATCTGACACAGTGGAATACTTTATAGCTTGTTTTGAGCACTTTCCTTTATGCATGGAGAGCATGTCTAATTCTTTTTTCCAAGAATTCTTTACCAATGGAAGCTACTAAAAGATCTAAGGAAGCACAATAGGTTATCTCTTCTCAAACCAAACTACCCTCCTTTATTCCATGTCCTAAACCAATCACTCTCGCCCCTCCTTCCACTCCATTGAAGATAAAGAAATTGACCCATGTAGAAATGGTTGAACGCCAACTCAAGGGCCTTTGTTATAATTTTGATGACTAATATTTTCCCGGGCAAAAGTGTAAGGAGAAAAATATTTTTGGCAAGAATAGTGTCAGTGTGGATCCTAAGAAAATTAAAGCGATGCAAGATTGGCCACACCCCAAGAATATCAAGGGATTGCGTGGTTTTATAGGTTTAATGAAATATTCTTGCAGGTTTGTTAAGAATTATGGAAAAATTGTGGCGCATCTCACTACTCTCCTTAAAAAGAATGTTTTCACTTGGAATCCAACAATTGATCATTCCTTCCAAGACATGAAATGGGATATGTGCACCACTCATGTCCTGTCCCTTCCTGACTTTACAAAGACCTTTGTCTTGGAATATGATGCTTCAGGGAGAGGAATCAATGTCATCCTTATGCAAGATGGACGACCTTTGGCCTTCACCAACAAACAATTGTCGACGCAACATTTGGGACAATCAATCTTTGAAAATGAAATGCTGGCTATTTCACATGCAATCAATATCTACTGCCCTTATCTATTCGGGAAATGCTTCCAAATTAAGATAGATCATTAGAGCCTCAAGTATTTTATGTAGCAACACCTTTCATTACCAACACAACAAAAATGGGTGACTAAGCTATTTGGATATGATTATGAGATCATTTTAAAGAAAGGAAAAGACAATGTTGTAGATGACGCTCTTTCAAAGAAATATGAAGATGAAGGGTCCATATTTTCTCTCTCCTTCATTGTACCAAATTGAATCCAAGTTGTTTGCTAGGAATGGCTTCAAGATCCCAAATTTTTTCCTTTGATCCAACCATTGCAAGACAGTTCTACAGTTTCCCCAGGGTACTCTTGGAATAATGACGAGCTTCGCTACAAAGTTTGTCTATATTTAATTAAACATTCAAAACTTAAATCCATGATGCTTTCTAAGGTAGATGCTACACCCACAAATGGGCACTTAGGGTTTATCAAAACCTATGATAGGGTCAAATGTTTTTTTTTCTAGGATGGTATGAAACAAGACGTCTACACTTTTTTGGTCGAATGTGATGTATATCAATGCAAAAAGGGAGAAACAGTCAAATCTCCTAGCACACTACATCTGCTTTTGATTCCACCCACTATTTGGAGGGATATCTCTATGGATTTCATTGTTGGCTTACCTAAGTCAGGAAATAAGTCAGTCATCATGGTGGTAGTTGATCGTCTTTCTAAATATTCCCATTTTTGTGCTCTTCAACATCCATTCACTACATCCACAATGGCTTAAATTTTCATGGATCATATCTTCAAGCTTCATGGCATGCCTCATTCCATTATCTCTAACCGAGATCCCACTTTCACTAGCAATTTTTGGCACAAATTGTTCATTCTACAAAGAACCCAATTTCATCTTAGCATAACCTATCATCCTTAGACTGATGACCAAACTGAAGTTGTCAACAAGTGTTTGGAACCATGTTTGAGTTGTTTTGCATCTAAGTGGAAAAATAAATGGGCTCAGTGGTTACCCCCAACTAAATGTTGGTACAACACATCTTACCATACAACTACTCACATGACTCCTTTTGAAGCAGTATATGGACAAAATCCACCTTTAGTTCTCTCATACATGTCCAGTGTCTTGAATGTTTGGCTAGTTGACCAAACTCTTACAGTTCGAGAGGCTATTATTTGTACCCTTAAAGAGAATTTGGTCATGGCTCAGAATTGCATGAAGCAGCAAGAACACCAAGGTTGTTCTGAATGTCAATTTGTTGAAGGGGACCGGGTGTTTCTTTGACTGCAACCTTATAAGCAGTCTTCACTCAAGGGTGAACATTGCTAGAAACTTGTTCCCAAACTTTATGGTCCTTATATAGTTCTCAATCACGTGGGATTGGTCACCTACCAATTATCTTTTCCTAGTCATTCTAGGCTCCATCCTATTTTTCATGTCTCATGCTTAAAGAAGGTGATTGGAACTAAGTTGCAAACTCAAACTAGTTTCCATGAGTTGGATGAAGAAGACTCCATCTGGTTGCAACCATAAGAATACTTGGACCAATGTGAGTTTCATCCCTGTCAGTGCACCATCAAGGAAGTGTTAGTACAGTGGAAATATACAACTCCAGCAGATGCCACCTGGGATCCAAGTACCATTTTGCAATAATTCCCTCATCTCAAGCCTTGAAAACAAGGTTGTTTTTAAGGGGGAGGTTATGTTAGGGACCTAACCTCCCTAACCCCTCATGTAGGTAGAATAATATATTTTCCATGTAATAAAGATCGATATTAATAAGGCCTAGTAATAAAAAAGAATAAATCAAATATACGAAGACCTAATAGAAGCTTCTCCTTCTATATGATCTTCCTCTATATTGTTCTTGTGGTAGATATTTTTAGTATAAATAGGAGTCGATGGGATGATAAGTTTTTTCTTGAGAATTCTTGTAATATAACGTTGCTCTGCTAGATGTTTCCCCCTCGAAGAGGCAAGTGAACATTGTTTCCTATCAATAAAGGTATTATTTTGGTGTTGTGGTTTCATATATTGTGTTGTTCGAATGTTATTCTCTGTAGTATTTATGTTTTCTGCTATTATAATAGATATGGTACCTAACATATAATAAACCTACAAAAATCATCAATATATTTATGGAGTGTTACTTAGTTTGAGAAGATACCCATTACAAAAATGTTTCCTTACCAACTGGTAGACTTAGATCTTGGCTTGAAATACTTAGGTTTTCATTTGGAACCAAATGTGTAAAAAAAATATGATTGGAGATGGTTAATGGTCAAAGTGGAAAACAAGCTTAATGTGTGGTGTAATAGGTGGATTTCTCGGGGGATTGCATTTGATCTTGATCAAAGCTATCCTGGAAGCAATTCTATATATCACTAGAATGGATTCCTAAAGGATTTTTGGAAATTATAAGGTGGTTATGTTATACATTCCTTTAGTCTAGGAAACAAGAGAAAAGGGATTTTCTTAGGCTTTGTGGAAAAAATTAGCACTGCAAAAAGTAAAAGGTGGTTGGGGTCTAAATAACCCATTCTTCTTTTCAAAATAACTTCAACTAAGAATGTCTAGAGGTTAATCTAAGGAAGTTGGTTGTGGGTGAAAATTGTTAAAGAACAATACATTTCCCTGGACATTGTGGAGGAATGGATCATACATCCTACAAAACGAGTACACAATGCTTCAAGTGTGTGGAAAAATGTAAACTTGTCTTTTCATTTGGTGGGAAACTAGTTGAATGCCAAAGACATAAGATATCACTTCAATTATTTCATGAGATCCAAAGAAGAGGCTATTATATGTTGTGGTGGGTTGTGAACGGAGATAGGAAAACCATATTGCACCAAGCTTGGTTGTCCTAGAGCGATTTAGGACTTGGGGTAAATAATGAAGGAGAATGGTAGATATCCATAGATTCTTTAAAACATACCAATGTTAGAATAAGAGGAGAGGATGATCTATCAGTCTGGTCTCTAATACCATCAGAGATATATGTACCAAAATTAGGATATAAATATCTTGGTGAGGAGGGAAGAGAATATTTACATTCTTTGTGGTGGAAAGTTATATGGAAACTAAAAATTCCTTCAAAATCCAAAATATTCATGTGGTTGATATTAAACAATATGAATCCTACTAGTGATACAGTACGAAAAAAATATTTTTCTAGGCTTGGATGGTGCAATCTATGCTAGCAAGAAGAATAAACAAATTCTCATATCATCATGACTTTCCCATTTACAATGAAAGTCTAGAAGGAAGTGGAAAGGATGATAGGGTACCCAAATGTTTGAGCAAGAGAAAATATTGAAGAGGCCTTTACGATGTAGTGTGCCAACAAGGATTTAAAACAGGTTAGAGCCCTTACCTTAGATAGTGCTTGGGGAGTTTGGCTACCCAAAAAAATGAAGTTGTTTTAAACAAAGAAACACTACCCTTAAAATTTGTTGTTTAGGAACTAAACATACTAAATGCATATTCAAAAATTCATAATAAACAAAATGATGATAACTCGAAGGAAGTGGAAATTAGTAAATCTATTCCTTGGAATTTCTTTGATGAAGCCTTACAGAAAGCCCTACTTATGGATTTGAAGGAATTCTCTTTATATCAATCCAAATCATAACATTTCATTCAATGCAAGCATTGACCATGAAATGAATTCATAGCTCACAAACAAGTTCTAAGAGTGGCTTATGAGGCTAGAGTCCACACATACAAATATTTGGGGATTACCTGGTAGCAACTCAACCAATGAGGAAGGAAATAGTGCTAAGGAGTTTCACATTGTATCTCATTTATAATGATATTCAATGTTTACTATCAATTTTCTCACACATATTTTTTTCACACATCTACCAAGATAGGAAACGGATTGTAGATGTGTTTCAAAAGATGGGACAAGGATGGATAATGAAACTTGGTGGGTCTTAGAATCACGAAGGCAATTGTCTCTGAATATCCTCATGATCCTTGGCTCTAAATCTACCTTTTGGTTTATAAATCTTTGATAATAGGATGACATACAAATAGGAGAAGAAGGATTTTTTATAAAGTTTCTTTGAGATAAAAGAAAACTTTTGTATTTGAGTTGTTAAAAAAAACTTTTGTTAACTTTGAACTACAATTTACATAGTATGGTGAAGAAGATGATGATCTATTTAGATTTGTAAAATCTTTTTTGAATGCTCAAGTATCGATGTATTATAATTTTGTTCTATTTTTTCTAATCTAGCATTAATTATTATATTGATAATAGATAGAAGTACCTCTTCTTTATTCAAAGTTAGTATTTAAATACACCATCTTTATCGTAATTGTGAGTAATCCTGCATATATTTTATATTTGATAATAGATAGAAGTACCTCTTCTATATGCAAAGTTAGTATTTAAATACACCATCTTTATCGTAATTGTGAGTTACTGTAATTGAAAGGCCCAACTCCAAACCCAACTTTTGCCTCTGTGGTCGGACCCTTTAATTACCCGAGATTGGACCTTTAGATGACCCATAGCGTGACAGATTTAAATGCCACCGTGCAAAAGAATAGCTGCATTTGAAAACATGAAAGGACAATATGCAACGGTAAAAGCCAAGGTGAATTCAAAGTTCAAACTGTTCCAACAGTGTTGTGGTGGAAGCCACACTTTTTTATAATTATAAAAATATAACGGTATTCCTATGCTTCTGAACAACAGGTCGGGTTCAATTATTCTTCCTGTTCTAATTCTGTATTCTTACAATGAATTTAAGAAAATAAGTTATAATTCTGTATTCTTGCAATGAATTTAAGAAAATAAGTTAAGAAAAAGTTGTTTATTCCATTCCCTCACACAGGGTTGGAATTTCAAATTGTAAAGCCCGTTAATTTTTACAGATTTTACTAATCTGATATCTGTTCTGTTCGTTTTAAGGAAATATGTTGACGTTTACAGAAAATTTTTAATCGTATTAATCGTATTTGACAGATAAATTGACCACAATTTACTAGTCAAATTCTATCTCTACCATCACAAAATTGACCACAATTTGCTAGTCAAATTCTATCCCTACCATCACATAGCACGATATTATGGCTCCTTTTACTTTCCAACGCCATAGGCGCTTTATACTAGGTAATATGCATGCCCTTATCCCACGTCTACAGTTATATGGAATAATGTGCACCAGGCCTCTAGAGTTGGCCGTAGTCTAAAGGGTCTATGTCCTCCCTCTTTTCCATGATTCCACCATGTTATTGCAGTGGTTAAGTCTGAGAACTCCAGATTTCAATGGTTAAGTTTGTAGAATTTAATATTTGAAAGATTTTTCAAGATGCTGAATCTATTTATATAATTAGAAATTTAATTTACACACTAGGAAATTGGAATCCATTTATGATCACCCAATAAACATTAATACTTACACTCTTAACAAAACTAAATTCATACAACATTTTATCATTTTTTAAAATAAAAATATAATAATCATTTGACATCATTATTACAAATTAAAAACTATATTTAGTTTGTTAAAATTAATGTTATAACTTCATAAACTGTGAGATCTATTTCTTAAGGTGTGAGAATGAATTTTAACACAAGATCTTATATATATTGAACTTCAAGCACCTTATAATTGCTGATACCGAAATTCATTGTCTTCTACAGTATTGCAGAATTATCGATACCATATCTTGTAAATTGAACTTCAACCCCCTTTATCAGTGGTTAATAAAGGCCATACTGAAATTCATTCAGTTTTCTACTGTCGTGCAGAGTTCACAGTTTACTGAAATTTGGCCATTCAATCTGTGGTTTAAATTAAGAATAAAATTTCCTTGAAACTATATATATTTTTACGTACACAGATCGATTTAGTAGTCCAAAACACCCTCTTACATCTATACAATTCCATCGAATAAAAACAGTTACAGCCAAATTTTCATTAAAAATTCTCCAATTTTAACCATAAACGTAAAACGTCAAGCTCCAAAACAATTATCGTTTACAAACGAATTAACTATCAATGTAGTGTGGATTTCATTGCTTCTGATTTGGGCAACTCTTCGATATCTCCTCTTCCGTGTCGAGAAACAAGTTTAAAACAACAACACTCTGTCATGATGTCGCCATGTGGACACAGAAAAGTAATTAATGATAAAGGGTTTTTTTTCACTGAAAATTGCACATTATATTAATATTTATATAATCTGTTCACTTATTCAAAATCATTACAGCCAACCTTTCTTGAGTTTTAAGTCCGATCCATTGCTATGATCTACATGAAAATTGCACATTATATTAATATTTATATAATCTGTTCATTTATTCAAAATCATTACAGCCAACCTTTCTTGAGTTTTAAGTCCGATCCATTGCTATGATCTACATGAAAATTGCACATTATATTAATATTTATATAATCTGTTCACTTATTCAAAATCATTACAGCCAACCTTTCTTGAGTTTTAAGTTCGATCCATTGCTATGATCTACATGGCAAATCCAATTGTCTTTCAAAAACTGGCACCATCAACTTTCAGACAAGTTAGACAAAACTTTTTCAAAAACGTTTTTGTCTTTTCATACATGATAGTATCAAAATATGCATAACACCCTCATTGTAGTAAGTCAGCACTAAGAGAATACTCCCTATGTAGATTTTTAGTACAACTTTAAAAAGAGATTTGGTCTCTCTTGATCATCTTCCCACTGATTATAAGCAATGTTTTTTGGACATATAGTGAGGGTCTTTTTTAATAAGTAGTTAGTTTTTTGGTTCTCTTCTTTGTATACATGAACAAATGAAGTAATTGAAAAAAACTTGATGAGTTCATTTATCTTGTCCTTCCAACACTCTATTGAAACTCCCTATAGAGTGTCTTTTCCATTAAGCTAATCAATGACTATTTTTGAGTCTCCTAATACAAGAAAGTCTCTAATAGAAAGTCTATGAGCCAATGTTAGAGAAGCCCAAACACCCATAAGTTCTTCTCTTGTATTTGTTCCTCTGCCATAGTTAAGAGTCCACTTGTAGACTGTGTGATCGTTGATTTTGATGAGTCCTCTTGGGCCACTTAGCTCCCGGTTCCTTTGCGTTGTTCCATCAAACCATCCTATAATTTTATCTTATCACTTGGAAGTGTAAGAAATGTGCATCTAACATTAAGGACTTTTTCTTTGGGCTTGGGACTGCTTGCTGCACCTAAAGAGAGATATCTTCTGAATTGAATGACTCCTTGACTCAAAGATAGCCATGTTCCGAAATTTGAATTCTGAATAGCCCAATTTTCAAAACATTCCTCCACTGATGAGCCTCTCCACCCTGTAGTAAGCTTGAGGGACGCTTTGATCCTTTTCCAAACTGTACAAGTAAAAGAGAAATAAGCATAAAAGGGAAATAAGCAAAGAGATGTTTTCTAGTTTCTCGATTTCCGTTGCAAAGATGACAAAAACCTGGCCCTACCTACCCTCTCTTTTGTAAATTTTTTCAGTGAGTAATTTGTCTTCAATAGTAAGCCAGGCAAAAAGCTTAATCTTTTGGGAGCAATCTCAACACCACAGTTTTTTTCTCCAACCTCCTAACTTGTTTTTCCATAACTTGGCTGCAAGTCCATTGTATACATTTTTAACTATGATCTGACCAGAACTATCCCCACCTGTCCATTTTAACTCATCCACTCTAT
>JZKD02S1811587.1:333617-353227 GCA_000966675.3 Picea glauca | reverse complement strand
CATCACACAATAATTTAAGGTCAAGTAGAACAAAGACAATTTCATTTCTTGTAGACAAGATTGTTGAGTTAGACTTTTGTTTATTCTTCCTCTATTCTTTCTCTTGTTTTTATTAGAATTTAATGTTTTTTGTTTAATCAAAATATTATATGGGTCATAAAAAATGATCTTGTTTTGTTTTCAATAGAAAATCCTCAAAACCTAAGCCTTGAAAATCTTAATTCTCAAAATCGTAACCCTCAAATCTTCATCTTAGAAATGACAACCCAAAACCTCCAATTCAAGAGGTCGAATTGGAAAACCAAGAGCCTCAAGATCCTAACCCTCCTCAATATTTGAATGTTGAAATATTGATGGAAATGATAAATTTGAGACACCTAAGTGTTATGTTTAGAAAGGGAGACCATTTGTTGGGCATAGGCCCATTTTGGTGAAAATGCATGATGTGGAGGAAAGACAGTTGGTAGAAAGGCATGTGAGGCACACATGCAAGAAGAAGGGAAAGAAAGACAACTGTCAGGAAAAGCAGTGGATGAAAGTAAGCATGTAGAGGAGGAAAGCATGCAAGGCCAACATGCAAGAAGACCTAACTAGGTTAGGGTTTTGGTAAGAGAATGTAACATCTGATGCACCAAAAATAGATATCAATAGACACCTAGGAGGTCGAAAAGGGTTTGATTTGGGTTTTGATAGAGTGTTACTCGCGTGAGAAGGAGTAACTAGTTTGTAACACTTTTTTCATACGATCCAATATTGTAAGTTGTTGAGTTTTAGAGGGTTAGGAGATTAGATCTAGAGGGTTAGATTGTAGGCATAGGTCCTTGGTGCGATCTAGTCTGCCTCATTATAGATCTCGACCCGACAGAGGATGAGTTGTAAGGGCGGGACGTTGTAGTTTTGGAACTACCATAATAAAAGAGCTTGAGAGCTAGTTCTTTGTGGACGTAGCCCAGGAGGTGGGTGAACCATAGTAAAAATTGTGTCATGTGATTGAATGTTTACATCTCTTTTACTATTTATGAGTAGATGTTAGAATGATGTATGAATAAATTAATGGATCCTATTACATTACATGCATGAATGAGAATAATTGTATATTTCTTCAATAATTAAATAGAAATCACATTGTGCAATTCACAGATCCCCATTTAGTCTTAGACTGCAAGCACTTGAGTATTGTAGTCATTCATTAAGACTATCTCTGGTGAGACTGTGTAGTTCATTCTCTGTGTTGCGTTGCCTTCTGGTTTACAAGGAGGGATGATATTTTTAGAGGTTTTGTTGGATCCCTAGTAGACCTAAACCTGGGTCGAATCATGTTAAAGGTATAACTAAGATAAGAAACCAACAAATGGTTTTGTTTCCAGTTGAAACATCATAGGATTGAGTGGATGAGATATGTTGAAGATTTATTAAAAGAATGTTTGATCTGTTGAAAAAATGTTAAAAGAATGTAAGATCTGTGACTGAAGTGTCAGAAAGAATGAAAATGTAGGAGGGAATGTTTATACCCTGGAGACCTACGAAAGAGTAAATAAAAAGATGGTTGAAAACAAAGGAGCTAGAGTTTGTGCAACAAGATACCATAAACCCTAGAGTAACAATGCATGAATATCTTGAGAAATATGTGTTTACTGATCTGCATGAAGTATTTTTTTGTGATTTTCCACACTTATTGCAGGAGTGGATATTGAGGTTGAAAGACAACCATGCAAAAAATAAGATCTGATAGTTAGAGTGGACCTCAGTTCATATGATGCAGTTACAACAAGTGAACCCGCGCAATAGATTTTTGGCTTGACAGTATTGTAGCATGATTTATAACAAAATTTGAGGTAGATACCGCTAAGTCATACAATGCAATAGAGCAAGAGTTTCGACGCGGGCCTCGAGCAAGGTATATTATATCGATGTACACTTCTATTAAGATATTTCTCTATAACAAAGGTGTAATGGAAATGGAGTCAGACAACTAAACTTCCCTGCGTGCATGGGGGAAGGGGGGAAGCACTAACAGAAAAAGGAGAAATGGAAGAAGAAAGGGATAAAGGAAAGAAGGAGGAGGCCTTGGAGCCAATCATGGTGGACAACAACTAGATCAAGTGTATCATGGCGACAAATGGAAAGACATGCAGTGAAGTACCCTACCAATATAAGGTGAACACCAAGAAGAGATCCGTAGTTGGGAGGGAAGGCTTGGCAGGTGATGAAGAGGAGGTAGAGGATCTCCGGGCTATGGAGCATGTTAGTAACATTTCTTGTCCTAGGCACAAGAGTATTCAGGTCTGCAAGTTACATGAGAAGCGCCCGAGCGCAACGCGGAAAAAATATCGTTTCAGGCTTCCAAGCAAGTGAGCGGGCGAGATTATATTGTCAACGGTCCAGATTCATCCATAAGAGAAGATCGACGGTTGGAGGGAAATCACGGTTAGCGGAGTTGCGCTGAGATTAGTGCAGTGGATAGCGCCCATATTGTGTGCAAGAAAAGATAGCAGTCGTCCATCCAAAGGACGTGTGGCGCGAGATCTAGTCGCGTCGACGTTCCGGCATTCGGGAGTTTGAAGGGTAAGAGTTCCATGTCATTCTACATCTCAAAACCTTGAACTCCGAAGCGCCTAAAGCGCCCCAAGTCGGGCCCACAGTATCACGAAGCAGTCTCAGCCATCCATCCAAAGGGGACACCTGGCGCGCGATTAGGCTCCTCGCCTTTTCTCCCATCGCGATTTCGAAGCGCAAGGAGCAGCCCCTTCATAACCCCGAAGCACGAAGTGTGAGGAGCATCCAGGATCCGGGCCCACAACATCACTGAGTAAGTTCAGGATCAACAGATCTGAGAGGGATGCGTGGCGCCCAATTAAACCATCTCAACGTTTCGCTCATTGCGACTGTGATAAGCAAGGATTATATCCTTCCCATTCACGAACGCCGAAAGCGCCTTGAGAACAAACACATGGTCACAGCCCGTGGTCATTTGGGAAATAAAAAGAGCTGTGCAAAAGGGGCCAAAGGCGTCGATTCTAGTCGTCGAAAGGATCATCGCGATCTCCAGGTGCCATCAGATTCGATCTCAATCCTGGTTTTTGTTTGGAGTAAATGAAGGTGAGAAGGGGCGGTTGAAACCTCTCCTCATTCATTAAGTGTAAGGTATGGAGGGTCTGGCAAGCTGTCTGTTCGAGAGGGTCCTGTGTACCAATTTCTTCCAAAGAATCCATGTTGAGTTCTCGACTAGCCAGAGAGGTCTGTACATGCCAACTTGGCACTTAATGGCCCAGCTACTCCCCTTACAGGATCCATGCTCAGTTAAGGTGGCGTCTGACAAAGAATATCCGTCCGAATTTGACTGAAGGGACACCACGCCTTGGATGACTGAACATGCCTCTGTTAGGTGAATTTTTCTGAGTATATAAGCAAGAGTCTTTGTATTTTGTAATCTATCGATGGTTGAGCAAGGATCCCAGTTGTAAAGCTTTAATGAAGCATTGTTATTCCTGGTTATGTGTGTACTTTGAGACTTCTTGCCTTATGAATTTCAGTTTCTCTCACGTCTTTGTTTACACTGTCTTAGAGAAACTCGGAATTGGAGGATCCAGTCGAGTTGTAACTGTTATAGGATGATGTAGGTTGGATCACTGTAACAGTTGCATTGTTTCTAATCGGTCTCTGTGATTTTCTTAGCGCTGAACGACTTGGAATTGGAGGATCCAGTCAAGTCCCCCTTTCAGTTCCTTGAAGCCCTGAACCAAGAGGATCTTGCATTAATAGTTTTTCTTCTAAAAACTACTGAAAGGTCTGTTGCCTGAGGTAGTTTGTTCACTCCTCTCACCAAGTCTTCAACCTGATCATCTTTAAATCAACTCACTGACTGAAGTTAGATCAAGACCTCCTTTGTTCCTTACATACTAGACCCAGTCCCCGAGTTAGAGTGATATCTTCCCGAGTCTCTACCCATTTGATCACCCATTAAAAATCTATCGTAACATAAAACTGATGGGCTTTGGGCTCTGCTCCTACAAGAAATCTAGGAGTGACTTCTGATGCTAACATTTATGGCACCGTTTCCAGGGACGAAGTTGAAGATTTTCCCCGAGATTGAACGAAATTGAGCCTCTGATTCTGAAGGTGCATCAGGTATCAGAGCCTTTAAAGATTGCTACTGTGAACCTGCTGACTCCATTGTGACGACTCCACTGTGGCGAACCTGCCGTGTTAATTGTGGCTTTCAGAGGTAGACACGCGCGGTCCCATCCATAGCTTCCTCTGTCTACACCTAAAAACGATACGGAGGTGGTTCTAAGAAAATGAAAGGCCTCTGAAGAAGAAGTTTCCGCCATCGAACCAGGTAATCCGCCATCTCCTTCTGTAGGAACTCCATTTTCTCCTCCTCAGTTTCTTAACAGACCTCTTTTTGAAGTTTCCTGATTTTTGAATTTCGGGAGTGTTCCTGCTGAGTTTTCCCCTCCTGGTCTGGGATTGGAGGGAGAAAACCTTGTCACTCCCCTCTCCTCTGAAGCTGTACTTTGGTATAGACCCAGGACCGTTGAATATTTCCCCACTCCTGCGCAAAGAGGAGCATCTGCTGACTTGAGCCCGTTAACCTTCTCCTTAAATCCCCTTTTGTTTCCCATTCCACTTCGAGACTCACTCCTAGTAGCCCCTTCATGAACTCCTTCTCCTCCAAGTTATCCTCCACCTAATATTCCTATGGCTGGTGCTAATCCCCCCCTAAATAGAATGGATGCCATAGTCACTGCCAGATATTCTCCCTTAATCCTATCCCATCCTATGAATCCTCTCCTTGTTGGAGATTACTTGAAGTATATGCCCAAGTTCACTGGAGAAGGGGACATAATTGTGGAAGAGCACCTGGCTGCTTTCTACAGTTATGCGGACAACCTAAACATTGAGAATGAATATGTCTAGATGAGAGTTTTCATCCAGAGCCTGGATAGTGAGGTGAGGAAATGGTTTAGATGATTGGCCCCTGGATCTATTGTTGGGATCGAAGCTCTGGATAGTGCTTTCCTGAGGCAGTGGGGAGATAGGAAGGATTTCATGTATTACATGACAGAGTTCGGGAGTTTGAAGAAGATGGAAGGAGAATCTATCTCTAACTTCTCCAAAAGAGTCAATAAGATGTATAATAAAATTCCTGTTGAAATAAAACCCTCAGAAGCCTCAACCAAGATTTCTTATGCTAGTGCATTTGGTCCTGATTTCTGTCTTTTATTAAGAGAAAGAAGAGCCACCTCCTTATCTCAAATGCAAGATGCGGCCATAGAGGTGGAATCTAATGTATTAGAATCTAATAGACTGAGGAACAAGGCCGATGCAGACAGGAGAAAGGGAAGATCTGAAGCCTCAACTTCTAGCCCATCGGTGCCCCACCTTCAAGTGGATGAACTGACCAAGATGGTGAAGTCTCTGTCTGTAGAGATGGAGACAATGAAGGTGGAGGGGAGGAAAGAATACAAGGGCCTTCAAAATGCCGAAAACAAAGGAGGTTTCATGAGGACAAACAATGTTGTTTCCCCGACCGTGCAAAGAGAGAGGGGAAGAGACAAAGAAGACCAGAAAATTCAGGCCCCTTTTCAAAAAAAATTTGTGGCCGAGGGGGAAGAAGGGGAAACAAATGATCTTGATCCTGAAATCCATTGCTTCGGGGACACTCCTCCTTTTCCTCATCTCACTCAATCAACATACGAGGAGTATCTCATGGATAGTCAGCTAAATGAACTGAGCAAGGGAGACAAGACTAGTGGCAGCCAAGGCAGGTATGATCTGAGGTCTAAGAAAAAGAGAGTAGCACCTAACGTTCATGAGAATCCCACTAGAATAGAGAAGCCTGCTAATGAAGTAGCGGACAATCATAGAGGTAAGAAGCCCCGACCCCTCTCCCCCATAGTCTAGAGTCATGTCCCCGAAATAAGAGAAATCCCGAAGCTTACATCCTCTTTTAATTTCGAGCATGAAATTCAAAAGATTAGAATCCCTGTGCCCCTAACCGAATTGATTAAACATGAAGGGTTCAAGAAACGCTTCTTTGAGATTTTACAATATGAGGTCTCATGCCTTCCCACAGATTCCATCAATTTGCAAGATGAAAAGCCTGTAGTTATTCTAGGTCCTATGGTAGAAGACATGAATGACTCATCCCCTCCCTTCTACACTTACTTGAACATACATGACAAGGTACTGCACAAATTCTTGATGGATTCGGGGGCTTCTCAAAACCTCATGCCCAAAACTGTCATGGAAGAGTTAGGGCTAGAAGTCACCCAAGCCTATCATGATCTCTATTCCTTTGACTCTAGAAAAGTTCAATGTCTAGGAGTTATCAAAGACCTGGTCGTGACCTTGTTTCAATTGCCCATGAAAAGTGTGGTCATGGATATTGTAGTGGCTGATGTCCCCCCCAAGTTCGGTATGTTGTTATCAATATCTTGGATAAAAAGACTGGGGGGAACTTTGCAAATGGACCTCACATATGCTATTATCCCAGTGTTTGGAGGAGAACATATAAGGCTATACAGGGAATCCCAACTGGCCTATATAATCAGTGATGAGACGAACCCTACCAACCATCCTATTTTTGACTTGGACATTGATTTAGGTTCCAATTTACTACAACTAACTCATTCTCCCGAGCCTCCTCTAAAACTCAGAAAGCCGCCCACCACTTCCCATAAATTTCCTCCCTCCATCAACCCCGTCTGGAAAATGTTCTTTGATGGAGCCTCTTCCAGGGAAGGCGCTTGTGCTGGGGTATTTTTTGTATCACCTCCTCAGGAAACCATGTCTCTTTCATACAAGCTAGAATTTGAAGCTACTAACAATGTGGCAGAGTATGAAGCTCTTATCCTAGGATTAAGAGTCGCAAGGGAAATGGGAATTTAGGAAGTAGCAGTGTTCAGAGATGCAGAGTTAGTGGTTCAACAGATCAGAAACGCTTATCATGCTAAGCATCCTCGACTCAGGAGTTACAGAAATGAGGTATGGGACCTAATTGACAGTTTCTTCTTAGCATTTAACATTTCTTTCATCACGAGAGAGAAGAATACAGTGGCAGATTCCTTGGCTACATCAACAAGAAATTTCAAAGTACCCTTGTCGCCTAAATTCAGATATGATGTGGAAGTAAAATACAGGCCCTCCATAAAAACTGGCACCATCAACTTTCAGACAAGTTAGACAAAACTTTTTCAAAAACGTTTTTGTCTTTTCATACATGATAGTATCAAAATATGCATAACACCCTCATTGTAGTAAGTCAGCATTAAGAGAATACTCCCTATGTAGATTTCTAGTACAACTTTAAAAAGAGATTTGGTCTTTCTTGATCATCTTCCTAATGATTATAAGCAATGTTTTTTGGACATATAGTGAGGGCCTTTTTTGATAAGCAGTTAGCTTCTTGGTTCCCTTCTTTGTATACATGAGCAAATGAAGTAATTGAAAAAAACTTGATGAGTTCCTTTATCTTGTCTTTTCAACACTCTATTGAAACTCCTTATAAAGTGTCCTTTCAATTAAGCCAATCAATGACTATTTTTGAGTCTCCTAATACAAGAAAGTCTCTCATAAAAAGTCTATGAGCCAATGTTAGAGAAGCCCAAACACCCATAAGTTCTTCTCTTGTATTTGTTCCTCTACCATAGTTAAGAGTCCACTTGTAGAGTGTGTGATCATTGATTTTGATGAGTCCTCTTGCGCCACTTAGCTCCCAAACCATCCTATAAATTTATCACTTGGAAGTGTAAGAGATGTGCATCTAACATTAAGGACTTTTTCCTTTGGCCTGGGACTACTCGCCGCACATAAAGAGAGAAATGATATCTTCTGAATTGAATGACTCCTTGACTCAAAGATAGCCATGTTCCTTTCAAGCCAAATGTACCAACATATAAAAGCTAGCAAAGTTGGGAAATTTGAATTCTGAATAGCCTAGTTTTCAAAACATTCCTCCACTAATGAGCCTCTCCACCCTGTAGTAAGCTTGAGGGCCGCTTTGATCCTTTTCCAAACTGTACAAGTAAAAGGGAAATAAGCAAAGAGATATTTTCTAGTTTCCCGATTTCCTTTGCAAAGATGACAAAAACCTGGCCCTACCCACCCTCTCTTTTGTAAAATTTTCCAGTGAGTAATTTATCTTCAATAATAAGTCAGGCAAAAAGTTTAATCTTTTGTGGGCAATCCCAACACCATAGTTTTTTCCTCCAACCTCCTAACTTGTTTTTCCATAACTTGGCTGCAAGTCCATTGTATACATTTTTAACTATGATCTGACCAGAACTATCCCCACCTGTCCATTTTAACTCATCCACTCTATTAGTTAATTGTATGCATGATCCATTCAAGCTCTCTCTGTACCATTCCCATTTGGTTGCAAAGTTGCCCTTCAATCCCAGGTCAGAGTTGTCTAGCCAATTTGAGCAGATCGTGCCGTGTGAAGAGACTCATCTAGCTTGGTAAAGAAAATACACATTTTTACTATTTAGACAAGTAATCAACTCAACAGATAGAAGGGATTCCTTCCCCATGCCCAATAATCATTTCCAACAATAATGGAATCTCCCGCGCCCGATTTCCATGCAAGCCAATGCACAATCAAAGGTAAAGTATTGAGTAAGTTTTTCTAGGTTTGGGAGCCAAAAGACAAGACTGGAGAAGTTGTTCGCAGCCATGTCGTCACTTTGGGAGCCAAATACGGGGTTGCATCAATCCACGCCACAAAATTTAGCCACTAGTGCTCTGGAAAAACAAAAGATGTTTCTCAAACCCCAACCGCCAAAAACATTTGGTTTCGAAATGGTCTCCCATTTGCATAAATGGTAACTCTGAGATTGTTTGTTGCCCGACCAGAGAAAAGAAAAAACCAGCTTAGGGATCCGATTCAGAATTTGATAAAGCTAAAGGCCGGCATGCAGTATCAAGATGTACTCACGTGTATTCTTAAAAATTATAAATGGAATCTCATGAACGATATTTTTCAGAAAAAGGTACCAATATAAGTTTTTGCATTACATTGATGTTAAGTAATACGTTTGAAATTGCGGCTTGTTCACCTTAAACCCATATCTTATGATTCCAGAAGCCGTATCCGCTATGATTATTCTCCAGGTTCAAGCAGCTCAAAATGCATTTGTTTTGTTTCTAAAACTCGTGGTCTGTTAAAGACGAACCTCTCCAGCTTCTGTCGGCAAATTAATGAAGATGTGGTTCTATGCACTAATATGGATCTGACCGCTTTCTATAACAGAAATCAACGATGTCATTCTTTATTAATATTCCTCAGGCGATCTGTTGACCTTCAAATAAATTCATACATTCAAATATTCAACCATCCCATTTCAAGGTCGATCATTGCGATAGGCTCTGTATCCTTCCCCGCCATAAGTGATGTGAGATACTCAAATGCCTCTTCTTCGCAGGGGATGGTAAGAACCATCTGATGATTGAATCCAAACTCTTCATCGGCCTTGCGGAGAAGAGAACGGAATAGAGGGCGGTTGAGATACGCAGTGAGTATGATGAACCGCCCGTGCTCGCTTCCCACATAGACCGCATTGTTATTGAAAAAGTGTCAACTAATCAGTGAATAGTTTGTGTAACTGGTGGATCTTATTATCAGTATGTGTGAATAGTTTGTGTAACTGGTGGATCTTATTATCAGTATGTGTGAATAGTTTGTGTAACTGGTGGATCTTATTATCAGTATGTGTAACTGGTAGATATTATTATAATAAGTTTGTCTAACTTTTTACGAGATGTTATATATATGAGCATACCCATAGAGGTGAAAAGAGGGTGTGAGCAAGGCGTGGAGTGCATTGTGTATGTGAGGAGAGGATGGCTGTATGCCTGTGATTGACTAATTTAATTCTCCCTTGAATAATAAGAATATCGATAATCATTGCCCCGTGGTTTTTTCCCGTATTGGGTTTCCACATAAATCACTGTGTCAATTGTGTCATTGTTGTTCTTGGTTTATTGCTTAGTTATGCTCTGTTTATACTATGTTTTGCTTCCGCTAACTAACAAGTGGTATCAGAAAAGGTGGAACAAATGCAACAGGTGAGCCAAGGTGAATTGTGTGCAGATCTCCTGTGAGCGCAAGAACCTTTGGACATGTTTATGGCATGTAAGGACAAGCAGACCTGAGTACTTTGGAGTTTGAATATTTTTTGCGACCAGAGGGCATGATCGAGTGATCTTTAGCACACTGGCGCTCCCTGGGCAATGTTAAGGGCACACCGACACTTCAACACTTAAGAAATATGAATATTCCCCCCTTCGGCGCGCCCAATTTAAGAACAAAGAGCGCCAGTAAGGTGACGCTCCCCTTTCCACATTAACAACGTGCCATTTTCCAAGGCGACGCTCCCCCAACAGCCTTTGAGGAGCGTCGACACCCCCTAGTAGCCTCAGAGGAGCGCCATCCTCTTAAAGCAGGGAAAGGCGAGTTTTTTTGGGAAAAATGATTTTTTTCTTGTCTCAGCAGAAGATTGACATAGGGCTTGATTGTGATTTGACAAAGGTTTTGGGAAAATGGCTAAGATTCAAAGTTCGAAATTCAAAGTTGAGAGATTTAGCAGCAAGAGTAACTTTGAGTTATGGAATCTCAAGATGCGGGATCTGCTTGTGCAATAAGGATTGCAAAAGACATTGGCGGGAGAGACAGAGAAACTGGCAAGCATGACAGATGAGGACTGAGAAGATCTAGATGCAAGAGCCCTCAACACCTTTCGTTTGTGTCGAAAAGATGAAGTGTTGTTTAACATCGTTGGAGAGGAGACAACAACAGGTTTTTGGAACATACTAGAAACTCTTTATATGACAAAGTCCTCGATGAACATAATTTTCTTGAAGAGGTAGTTGTACAATGTACGGATGAAAGAAGGTACAAAAAATGTTGATCACTTGAATGTTTTCAATACTTTGATTTGTCAATTATCTAGTATGGAAGTATAGTATGAATATGAGGACAAGGCAGTTACGCTAATGTGTTCGTTTTCTGAGTCCTAGGATCATCTGGTCACATTTCTGTGGTTCAACTCAACATATGCCATTGATTATGACACTATTGTGGGAGCTTTGTTGTCTGAGGAAATCATGAGAAGATCCAGTAAAGAAACCTCAACAACAGAAGCAATGGTGGTCAGAGGTCGATCTATAGAAAGATGGAAAAATCAAAGAGGTAAATCAAGGTTTAATTCAAAAGGATAGAAGAGTAAGAAAAAATATTGGTTCTATGAAAAATTTGGGCATCTCAAGAAGGATTGTTGGAAAAGACATAATGCATCCAAAGAGGACTCCACAAAAGAAGCTAATTTAAATAAAACAAGTTTAGGTTCCGGTTCATTTATGGTTGATGAGGTATTGTCTACTTGTGATGTTTCACATCAACATCAGCATTGATTGTTAGATTCCAGTGCGTCCATCTACACATGTCTTCATATAAATTGGTTCTCAACTTACCAATCTATTGATGATGGTGTTGTTTTTATGAGAAATGATTTTTCTTGTAAAATTGTTGGAGTTGGTAGCGTCTGGATTAAAATGCATGATGGTTCAGTAAGAACATTAACAAATATAAGACATGTACTTGAACTTAGAAATAACTTGATATCTTTGGGAGTTCTAGATTATGTTGGTTACAAGTGTACAACTCAAGGTTGAGTACTAAAGGTGTCCAAAGTCATCTTAGTAGTCATGAAGGAAAAGAGGATCGCCAACCTTTATCAACTCAATGGAAGGACATAAGTAAATCAAGCAGTGGTAGAATGTGAAGGTGAAAGTGACTATGTTTGTTTATGGCATCAATGTTTGGGCCATATGAGCTAAAAAGGGCTTAAGGTACTAGTTGATACTAGTTGATCGTAAGTCACTTCGAAGTTTAAAGTTTTTGAATTTGAATTTCTGCAAGTATTGTGTTTTTGGAAAACACTATAGACATAAGTTTAAAACAGGAAGACATATAAGCAAAGTTATCATAGATTACATTCATTTAGATGTTTGGGGACAATCCCCTATGGTTTCCTTAGGAGGATCATCATATTTTGTCACATTTATAGATGATTATTCTAGAAAGGTTTGGGTCTATTTACTTAAAAGAAAAGATGATGTATTTAATATTTTTAAGCAATTCAAAGATTTGGTTGAAAAGAGCACAGACAGGTCAATCAAGTGTTTAAGAACAAATAATGAAAGTGAGTTCACATCTATAGAATTTGAAAACTATTGCAAGTAAGTTGGGATCGAATGACATAAGACCATGCTTTATACTCCTCAACAAAATGGTGTTGTTGAATGCATGAATATGACTCTTCTAGAGAGAGAAATGAGCATGCTCAGTAATGCCAAGTTGCAATATGAATTGTGGGAAAAAATAGTTCTTACAACATGTTATCTAATAAATCAATCACCATCAACTGCAATAAATTATATTATTCCAAAAGAGGTACAGACCGGTCATTCGTGTCATTATTCAAATATGAGAATATTTGATTGTGATGATTATGCTCTTATTTGTAAATAGTAATGCTCTAAGTTAGATCCTAAATCAAAGAGATATGTCTTTGTTGGTTATGGTGATGGAGTTAAGGGGTATAGATTGTGGGGTCCTATTGCCCACAAACCCATCATAAGCAGAGATGTAGTATTTTATGAATCCTCACTCTTAAAATCAGAACTAGTGGATGTTGAAGTGAGACAAAAACAAGTACCACAAGTTCAACAAATTAAGTTGGAAAATCAACCATCTTTAGAAACATAGGAGCATGAAGAAGTTTAAGAAGAAGAATATGTAGATGCAAAAAATATCTAGGAAACTGGCAATACGCCTCAACCATCTCTAAGGAGATCTACACGAGTTAGGAATCCTCCTAAAAGGTAAGATGATTATGTTTCATCTGTGGCTTTGATTTCTATTGATGGAGAGCCTAGTTGTTATTAGGAAGCAATTAAGTTATCTGAAAGTGTTCAATGGAAAAAAAAAACTATGAAAGAAGAAATGGGTGATTCGAATTATTTTTGGCACGAAATGAGAGCGGAGATATAATAAAGAAATGTATAGAGATATATCAGATATCCAATAATATAAAATAAATATATCAGAGATATAACCATAAACACATAGATACAGTAATACACAATTTCTATTAATGAATGAAGTGTACAAAATTGTAGAAATACAGAGCGAAAGACTAGCTAGAATGGTGGCAGCTTATTTTTTAGAAGAGATGTGACGAATACTCACATTCGCAAGAATATGATTGTTACAATGAGGCTCCAAAAACATTTTTAACATAAAGAAAATACAAAACCCTAATCCTGGAAGATGAAAAGCCAATAGTTTTGTGGACCACGTTTTCGGTAGTTTGGTGTATCAACTTCTTGGGGGCGTAACTTTGGCATACGATCTTCGTTTGGGGTGCACGATAGCTCGTTGGAAAGGTATCTATGAGGAAATTCATTTTTGGGGTTTAATAAGAGCCTTTGGCTCTTTTTGAGGTGTCCGATCGAGAAAAAAACGCTGTTTAGGCCCTCAAAATGGCCCCAGAAGTTTAGGAACCAAAAAACTGCTAAAAATAATAAGTTTCCAACAAACTGTTTTGAGCCAGTTGGAATAGGTGGGTGGTCACTGATATCCACCTCGATCAATCCTCCATCCTTAGGAAGCAATGGTTTCCATTACGTTGAGTTCTCGGGGAGAGGGGAAAGCACTTGCTGAATTTGAACCTTGGTGAGCTGCTTGCCTCGCTGGAGACATTGCACTACTTGGTTTGTGGGAGGTTGTTGAGAACCCAATGAGATGATTGTGTGCAGAAGGAATATTTGCGCTTTGATTCAATCTTTTCAACATGGTTCTGCTGGATAGAAGGTGCTTGGACTGAGGTTGTAGTGGTTGCAATGTCCTTTTGTTCTCCTTTTAAACAGATTATGAGGAACTTGAATTTTGTAGTATGAGATACTACCTTGCAACACTGTTTAGGTGGGACAATAGTTGGAACTACCTCTAGACCTATACTATAGAGGTTACCACCTAGAGTAACAATGACACTAGGAGTTCGAGACTCATAAATAACATAGGACTTTCACATACATGGCTGGCCCAAAAGAACATCACAAACATCCAGTGGGGAAACATCACATAATACCTCATCCTTGAAGTGCTAGATGTCACATGACAATCGACACTACTGGCTGACATAGAGATGTCGCCCCTGGAAAATCCACCCGAGGTTGTATGGTTGCGGGTGTGATGTTGTCGATAATCTCAACTATTTGATGATCTTTGTTGAGATGAGGTTATTTTGGCTTCCGCTATCAATAATGAAATGAAATGGGGTCCCCTTCACCCACATATATGAATGAAAGAGGCACTCACCCTCTTCAGGATATGCTGGTTCTTCTGATTGAATTGTTGCGATCGCAACGGTAGCAGCGGGATTTGCGTTGATGATATGTATTTTCCCATTATTTTTTGAATCGGATTCTGAATCGAGGTTCGACTCCTTTTCTTTGATCCCAGCCACCAATGATTTTTTTGAGATACATTCATCAGTGTTGTGCCAAGGTATTTTGTGGAAATCACACCACTTTCCAGTATCCTTCTTCATCTTCTCGTGACCCTTATTTTCGCGTGGCTTGGACTAGTTTTCGGGAGGTTGTTTGTTAGGGTCATCTTTATCATACTTTGGTTGTTGCGGATTTGTGGACCCGAACTCCCATTTGTTTTGGTGCCTAAATTTCTGCTCAATTTGACAACATATCAATAAAGCAACTCTCAATGATGAGATGTCCAGGAAATCCATTTCGGTTTGGGTGTACCTATGAAGAGCCCCGTGGTATTTCAGAACCAGATGTCACTTAGAGTCTTTGATACCTAGCTTGGTGTGCAAGGTATGGAAATTATTTGTGAACTATGACACTCTTTATCCCCTCTTTTGTCGCGTTGTGGTCCATCTCATGTATTGGTCATCATATTTATCAATAGGGTAATATTGTTTCTTGAACACATTCACAAAAAAATCTCAAGTGGGCTTGTCCCCATATATTCCAGACTCCTATGTGGAACTTTTCTCCTAGAAAGTTTCCCACCAATGTTTGACAAGGGGGAGAGCCTTAAGAAGTGTGAAGGTGATCTTTTCCCCGTCGAAAAAATTGTGAACAAAGAAATAACCTTCTAGCAGATTTAACCATTTTTCTAGGGCATCCACATCTATCTCACCTTCAAATATGGGAATATCAAAATTGACTTGTACCTTGAAAGGAGAGGTTCTTCCAAAGTGGCCCCTTGATGAAGAAGTGTTTGTTGTTATCGGCGGGCCTTTAAGGACGTGGGGAAAAATCTCCATCATTTCGTCCCTCTATCGCGTGAAAGCTTGCCCAAGCAAAAGTTTGAAAGAATTTTTTGTTCAGTCGTTTTTTTTTCTTCCGCCATGGAGGGTTTCTTGGACGTGTGAGAGAGATTGTACTCAATAAAGACAAGATCGAGACCCAAATCTATATACTCGTACCTCATCGGGGACATGCACAAAAAAACGATCAAGAGCACCTTGCTCTGACACCACTGATCCAGATTATTTTTGACACGAAATGAGAGCGGAGATATAATAAAGAAATGTACAGAGATATATCATATATCCAATAATATAACAAATATATATCATATATATAACCATAAACACAGAGATATAGTAATACACACTTTTTATTAATGATTGAAATGTACAAAACTATAGAAATACAGAGCGAAAGATTTGCTAGAATGGTGGCAACCTATCTCTGAGAAGATATGTGTCGGCTACTCACATTCACAAAAAGATGATTGTTACAATGAGGCTCCAAAGATATTTTTGACATAAATAAAATCCAAAACCCTAACCCCAGACGATGAAAAGCCAACAATTTTGTGGACCTCGTTTTGGGTAGTTTGGTGTATCAACTTCCCGAGGGTGTAATTTTGGCATATGATCTTTGTCTGGAGTGCACGATAGCTCATTGGAGAGGTATTGACGAGGAGCTTCATTTTGACAGTTCTATGAGAGTGGTTGACTGTCAGTGAAGTCCCCGATTGCGAAAAAACGTCGTTTAAGCCCTCAAAATGGCCCCAGAAGTTTAGGAACCGAAAAACTGCTAAAAATAATAAGTTTCCAACAAACTGTTTTGAGCCAGTTGGAATAGGTGGGTGGCCACCGATATCCACTTGGATAAATGGATGTCTTAGAGAGGAATAAAACATGAGACATGGTAGAACTTCTAAAGGATAGGAAGGTTGCCGGATGCAAGTGGGTCTAAAAACTGAAAAAGGGTGTTAATGATAAAGTTTAAAGGTATAAAACAAGACTATAGCAAAAGGGTATTCCCAAAAGGAAGGTATTAATTTTCATGAAATATTTTCACCAGTTGTGAAGCTTGTTTTAGTTCGTGTTGTGTTAGCACTAGTTTCTTTACTTGATCTTGAGTTAGAGAAGCTAGATGTTAAAACAACGTTTCTACATGGAGATTTGGATTTGGATATATATATGGAACAACCAAAAGGTTTTGTTTGGAATCACAATAAGAGGTTTGTTTGCAAACTCAAGAAGTCATTGTATGGCCTAAGGCAGTCTCCTAGGCAATGGTACAAGAAGTTTGATTCCTTCATGGTGAGCCTAAATCTTACAATAAGTGAATATGATCATTGTGTTTACTTTAAAAAGTTGGAAAATTGCATATTCATTATTTTGGTATTATATGTTGATAATATGCTTGTGGCAAGCAAACATATGCTCAAAATCAACAGGTTAAAGACTCAGTTGGCTAGGGCGTTTTATATGAAGGATCTAGGAGCAACAAAACAAATTTTGGGCATGGAAATACATAGAGATAGGAAAAATGGTAAGTTGTGGTTATCACAACAAAAGTATGTGGAGAAAATACTTATGAGATTCGGTATGAATAATTTGAAACCCGTAGATATCCATTTGGCTTCCCATTTCAAGCTTTCTTCAGGTTTATGTCCTAGTAATGACGAAGAAAATGATTATATGTCTCGTGTACCATATGCTAATGCAATAGAAAGTTTGATATATGTGATGGTGAGTACTAGACCAGATATTTCACTTGTAGTTGGTGTTGTAAGTAGATACATGGAAAATCCAGTTAAAGAGCATTGGGAAACAGTGAAATGGGTACTTCGGTATCTTAGAGGCACAAGTAATTATTCAATCACCTATGATGGTTCTAGTGATTCATTTTGAGGTTATGCAGATTCAGATTTTGCAGGTAACTTGGACAAAAGGAGATCCACTCCAGGATATGTCTTTACTCTTGCAGGAGGACCTGTTACTTGGATGTCAAAGCTTCAAAACGTAGTTTCTTTATCCACTATTGAGGCAAAATATATGGTTGCTTCACATGCATGCATGAAGGCAATTTGATTAAAAGGTTTGTTAGGTGACTTTGGAAGGATGCAGGATAAGATGAAAGTATTTTGCAATAGTCAAAGTGCTATTCATTTGGGTAGCAATCCATCTTATCATAGAAAGACAAAGCATATTTCTATCAAATACCATTTTGTAAGAGAGGTTGTTGATGAAGGGGGAGTAGCTCTGGAAAAAGGTCCATACAAAAGTGAATTCTGCAAACATGTTTACGAAATCAGTTTTGTTGGAGAAGCTACGATGGTGTGAAGCTACGATGCTGTGTGGCTTCTCTTGGCTTGCAGAAAAGGTGATGAATTAATTCAAGCATGATATATCATGTAAATTGTTGTCAAGGTGGAGATTGTTGAAAAAGTGCCAACTAATTTCCCATGCAGTAGCATGCACATGCACATGCACATCAACCAAATTTAGAATATGCATGCATGCACTCTTTAGTGAACAATTTGTGTACTGGTGGATCTTATGATAAATAGTAGTTTGTCTAAGTGTTTGAGAGATGCTATATATACGAGCATTCCCATAGAAGTGAAAAGAGGATGTGAGTACTTGGGAAGATGATGGCTGTATGTCTATAATTGGCTATTGTAATTCTCCATTGAATAATAAGAGTACAAATTATCATTGCCCATATTTTTTTATGTCTTGAGTTTCCACATAAATTATTCTATCAATTGTGTGATTGTTGTTATCGGTTTGAGCCAAAAAACCTTTCGGGCATTGACTATCCCGTGGCACTTCCTAGCCATCTGCCTAAGGAGAAGATCTTGGATTATCTCGTTCCTCCTTCCCATTGCTGTTACACAGGTTGAGAACTATGAATCAACAGAACAACAGCAAGTGCAGGGATAGATACACTTGCGTATAAGAGAACGACATCTTCTTGATACAAATAACATCAAACATCCAAGACAGATATGCAAGAATGCTCGTGGAAGAGAAATTAGAGGAATCTTAAGGAAGTTGTGGAAGAGAAATTTGAGGAATCTTAAGGAAGTTTGATGGCACACCGGTGCCACGTGTCATTGAAAATGCTTGAGATAAAAGCAGAGAGCGGGACCATCAATAACGCATCCATCGGACAGCTTGTTGTTTTCCCATTGCACAGCTGTTTTGCAAATTGAAATGATGTTAAGCTTACTGTTATAACTTAGAAGTATATGAAGATATTTTATAAACCGTAAAGGCACAGCCAAGGAATATTGAAAACAGTTAAATTGCTATATGCTGAGATTCATTCTTCCATATTCTGCTTGACTCCATTTGGTGGCTGATATTATCAGCCTCTGCTAGGTATTACGATATACTGAAATCCATTCCCGTAAATCTCAGCAGAATTCTCGATAGAAATTTTATTATGAATTTTGTATATCAGATTGATCGACGGGAATTTTGTATTCGTTCAAGAAAAGGCATTCACATGCATAGTCTGCTGTCTGCATAAAAGAATAGTTAATGTTATTTTTTGAGTTTTTTTTTTTTTTTTTTCTTTTGGGTTTTTGGATGACTTGTTTTTTAATTTTTGATCAATTTTCTAAACATTTAAATTAGTTTAAAATAGAATAAAACACTATAATTGTGAAATACATAAACTATTGAAAACTTAAAATACTCTTAAAAATTTAACGAGATTCAAATCCATTTTTAACCTAAAAACTGAACTCAAAAGGAAAGATTTCTCTTAAATTAACTTACTCCCTAAAAACAATTATGTAACTTTCAGCTTTTCATATTATCACGGACGATGTATTGTACTTCAACGTCCAATCTTACATATAGAAGTTTTACGGGCCAAGGTTTCAAATGTTAAACCGTTTTTTTAACAGAAAAGCGTTGGACAATCTTACACAGAGAAGTTTTACGGACCAAGGTTCAAGACGGCTTCAAATGTTCAACCGTTTTTAACAGTGAAGCGTTGAACGAAGTAAATATTTGAAAAATCTATAATAACTTAATTGTTAATCAATATTAGGGAATGTAGTATTTGTTGCTATTCTTAAATGTCAGTTGATTTATTATAGTTATTCTAGGAAAATTACATTATTTGGAATAATTAGTTGGTGGTTATGAAGGACTCAAACTTTCACTCTTGCTAAATGTTTATGGATCTTGGGTTATTAACCAGTTTCCTTACTTCCTCGAAAACTAACTCTTAACTAAACAAAAACAGTTTTAGATTCATAC
>JZKD02S1811587.1:321434-333531 GCA_000966675.3 Picea glauca | reverse complement strand
TTATTTAAATTTAATTATATATTTTTATTTAAAATGTAATTTATCATTATTAAAATTTTAATATAGAAATAGATTTACTATTTTAAAGTATCCTTATAATACAATTGTACAATTTTAGTAATTAATATGACGATCTTAAACCATTCTTATATTTAAATTATATAATTTTAATACTTAATATTTCTAATTCCAACCATTATTCATAATTTTTTACTAAATTCCAAATGAAAATAATTATAAAAATATTTAAAAAACAATCCACTTTGCAACCTATTTAAAAATTGTGTTAAAATAACTAATTGCTAAAAAAATGTTATAAATATTTTTTCCTTCCAATTGTGCCAATACTTTGGATAAAAAATAAAATTCAGATATGTATCTCATGTGATTTTCACACTCACAAATCAATAAAACGGATGAAGTTATGGATATTGCCAATACTTCGGATAAAAAATAAAATTCAGATATGTATCTCATGTGATTTTTAACACTCACAAATCAATAAAACGGATGAAGTTATGGATATTGATACTCATGTATTGATGTTTTTGAGTGCTTAATTTTACATTATATGATAAAATTATGGATATTGATGTCATGATAGATATTTAATAAAATAATGAATATTAATATTATAAATTATTTTTGAATATGTATTTTAATTTTGTTTATAAAAATGAAATAATTAAATTCTAAATAATATTAATTTAATTAATTTTTTAAATTATTAAATATATTACTTATATGAAAAACAAATAAGAGGTAATGAAGAGTGATGTTTTAAATCTTAGAGAAATCACATATTTATACAAGTTCATTATATATATTTTTAAAATTAAATTAAAAAAACCATAAACATATTTAAATCACATAAATAATAGAAAATATATACTTATATTAAACTTAATTTACTTTACTTCTCATTAAACTTAGGCTATCTTACTCTTATCGAACTAGATTGTGAAAAACAAATACAAGGCAATGAAAAGTGATATTTTAAAGATCAGAGAAATCACATATTTATACAAGTTCAATATATATATATTTATTATATATATTTTAAAAATTAAATTAAAAAAAATATAAATATGTTTAAATCACATAAATAATAAAAAATATATGCTCATACTAAACTTAGTTTACTTTACTTCTCATTAATCTTAAGCGATCTTGCTTATATCGAACTAGAATGTGGAAAACAAATAAGAAGTAATGAAAAGTAATATTTTAAAGATTAGAGAAATCACATATTTATACAAGTTCATTATATATATTTATTATATATTTTTTAAAGATTAAATTAAAAAAACCATAAACATATTTAAATCACATAAATAATAAAAAATATATACTCACATTAAAAACTTAGTTTACTTTACTTCTCATTAAACCTAGGCGTTTAAGTATATAACTTTATATATGTCAAATATGTTGAGGCTCATTTTAACGACACTAGCAAGTCAAACTAACACATACCATGTTATTTACAATGATAGGTGTCGTAATAGATAGATTTGTATGTGCCAAATATATTAAGGCTCATTCTAACCAACACTCGCAATAGCAAGTCAAACTCACACATATGATGTACTAACATGGTAGGGATAAATCAATTAATTACCATGTGACATAAAGATATACATTAAAGAATATATGAACTTAAAAATACATAACATGTGACATAAAGATATACATTAAAGAACATATGAACTTAAAAATACATAATATAATACATGTTATATGCATGAAATACATCAAAATTAATAATGATTAATTATACAATATATATAATAAATATGAATTATTTTTAATCATATGTTAGTTAAAAATTTTGTTTCATTTATTTATTAGTTTTGATTTCAGATTTATTAAATAAAAAAAATCAAAGTGAAAACTTTATAAGGTTATATAACAATGGATAGGTCAATTAGGAAAAGGAAAAGTGCTTTAACATGAAGTTAAATCTACTAATTTAGCCCATCGTAATGTATGCATGTTGCCAATATCCATAATGTAAATACGTTTTTGTTCCCCAACCTTGGGGATGCCATGCCTAGTGAGGCTTAAGGAACATGTACATGATATAACGCATATGTGATATATTGTATACCTCATCCTGCATGAATTATATTGCACTTGGAAAAAATGCAAAGGTTCATGTGACTTTTTCTCATTCTAGTGTGCTTGAGAGAGAAAACATAAAGGAATTTTTTAGAGCACCACTTCTCGATGACAAGGTCATCCAATCGAGCATGGAATTGATGAACATCACACAATAATTTAAGGTCAAGTAGAACAAAGACAATTTCATTTCTTGTAGACAAGATTGTTGAGTTAGACTTTTGTTTATTCTTCCTCTATTCTTTCTCTTGTTTTTATTAGAATTTAATGTTTTTTGTTTAATCAAAATATTATATGGGTCATAAAAAATGATCTTGTTTTGTTTTCAATAGAAAATCCTCAAAACCTAAGCCTTGAAAATCTTAATTCTCAAAATCGTAACCCTCAAATCTTCATCTTAGAAATGACAACCCAAAACCTCCAATTCAAGAGGTCGAATTGGAAAACCAAGAGCCTCAAGATCCTAACCCTCCTCAATATTTGAATGTTGAAATATTGATGGAAATGATAAATTTGAGACACCTAAGTGTTATGTTTAGAAAGGGAGACCATTTGTTGGGCATAGGCCCATTTTGGTGAAAATGCATGATGTGGAGGAAAGACAGTTGGTAGAAAGGCATGTGAGGCACACATGCAAGAAGAAGGGAAAGAAAGACAACTGTCAGGAAAAGCAGTGGATGAAAGTAAGCATGTAGAGGAGGAAAGCATGCAAGGCCAACATGCAAGAAGACCTAACTAGGTTAGGGTTTTGGTAAGAGAATGTAACATCTGATGCACCAAAAATAGATATCAATAGACACCTAGGAGGTCGAAAAGGGTTTGATTTGGGTTTTGATAGAGTGTTACTCGCGTGAGAAGGAGTAACTAGTTTGTAACACTTTTTTCATACGATCCAATATTGTAAGTTGTTGAGTTTTAGAGGGTTAGGAGATTAGATCTAGAGGGTTAGATTGTAGGCATAGGTCCTTGGTGCGATCTAGTCTGCCTCATTATAGATCTCGACCCGACAGAGGATGAGTTGTAAGGGCGGGACGTTGTAGTTTTGGAACTACCATAATAAAAGAGCTTGAGAGCTAGTTCTTTGTGGACGTAGCCCAGGAGGTGGGTGAACCATAGTAAAAATTGTGTCATGTGATTGAATGTTTACATCTCTTTTACTATTTATGAGTAGATGTTAGAATGATGTATGAATAAATTAATGGATCCTATTACATTACATGCATGAATGAGAATAATTGTATATTTCTTCAATAATTAAATAGAAATCACATTGTGCAATTCACAGATCCCCATTTAGTCTTAGACTGCAAGCACTTGAGTATTGTAGTCATTCATTAAGACTATCTCTGGTGAGACTGTGTAGTTCATTCTCTGTGTTGCGTTGCCTTCTGGTTTACAAGGAGGGATGATATTTTTAGAGGTTTTGTTGGATCCCTAGTAGACCTAAACCTGGGTCGAATCATGTTAAAGGTATAACTAAGATAAGAAACCAACAAATGGTTTTGTTTCCAGTTGAAACATCATAGGATTGAGTGGATGAGATATGTTGAAGATTTATTAAAAGAATGTTTGATCTGTTGAAAAAATGTTAAAAGAATGTAAGATCTGTGACTGAAGTGTCAGAAAGAATGAAAATGTAGGAGGGAATGTTTATACCCTGGAGACCTACGAAAGAGTAAATAAAAAGATGGTTGAAAACAAAGGAGCTAGAGTTTGTGCAACAAGATACCATAAACCCTAGAGTAACAATGCATGAATATCTTGAGAAATATGTGTTTACTGATCTGCATGAAGTATTTTTCTGTGATTTTCCACACTTATTGCGGTAGTGGATATTGAGGTTGAAAGACAACCATGCAAAATATAAGATCTGATAGTTAGAGTGGACCTCAGTTCATATCACGCAGTTACAACAAGTGAATAACAAATTCACCCGCACAATAGATTTTTGGCTTGACAGTATTGTAGGATGATTTATAACAAAATTTGAGGTAGATACCGCTAAGTCGTACAATGCAATAGAGCAAGAGTTTCTACGCGGGCCTCAAGGAAGGTATATTATATCGATGTACACTTCTATTAAGATATTTCTCTATAACAAAGGTGTAATGGCAATGGAGTCAGACAACTAAACTTCCCTGCATGCACGGGGGAAGGGGGGAAGCACTAATAGAAAAAGGAGAAATGGAAGAAGAAAGGGATAAAGGAAAGAAGGAGGAGGCCTTGGACCCAATCATGGTGGACAATGACTAGATCAAGTGGATCATGGCGACAATTGGAAAGACATGCAGTGAAGTACCCTACCAATATAAGGTGAACACCAAGAAGATATCCACAGCTGGGAGGGAAGGCTTGGCAGGTGATGAAGAGGAGGTAGAGGATCTCCGGGCTATGGAGCATGTTAGTAACATTTCTTCTCCTAGGAATAAGAGTATTCAGGTCTGCAAGTTGCATGAGAAGCGCCCGAGCACAACGCAGAAAAATCTCGTTTCAGGCTTCCAAGCAAGTGAGTGGGCGAGATTATATTGTCAATGGTCCAAATTCATCCATAAGAGCAGATTGACGGTTGGCAGGAAATCATGGTTAGCGGAGTTGCATCGAGATTAGCGCAATGGATAGCGCCCATATTGTGTGCAGGAAAAGATAGTAGACGTCCATCCAAAGGATGCGTGGCACGAGATCTAGTCGCGTCGGCATTCCGACATTCGGGAGTTTGAAGGGTAAGAGTTCCATGTCATTCTACATCTTGAAACCCTAAACCCCGAAGCGTCGAAAGCTCCCCAAGTCAGGTCTGCAGTATCACAAAGCAGTCTCAGCCGTCCATCCAAAGGGGACACCTGGCGTGTGATTAGGCTCGTCGCCTTTTCGCCCATCGCAAATTCGAAGCGCAAGGAGCAGCCCTTTCATAACCCCGAAGAACGAAGTGTGAGGAGCATCCAAGACCCGGGCCCACAACATCACCGAGTAAGTTCAGGACCGACAGATCTAAGAGGGACGCGTGGTGCCCAATTAAGCCATCTCGGCGTTTCGCTCATCACGACTGTGATAAGAAAGGATTAGCTCCTTCCCATTCACGAATGCCGAAAGCGCCTTGAGAACAAACATAGGGTCATAGCCCGTGGTCATTTGGGAAATAAAAAGAGCTGTGCAAAAGGGGCCAAAGGCGTCGATTCTAGTCGCCGAAAGGATAATCGCGATCTCCAGGTGCCATCGGATTCGATCTCAATTCTGGTTTTCATTTGGAGTAAATGAAGGTGAGAAGGAGCGGTTGAAACCTCTCCTCATTCATTAAGTGTAAGGTATGGAGGGTCTGGCAAGCTGTCTGTTCGAGAGGGTCCTGTGTACCAATTTCTTCCAAAGAAGCCATGCTGATTCCTCGACTAGCCAAAGAGGTCTTCACACACCAACTTGGCACTTAATGGCCTAGCTACTCCCCTTACAGGAGCCATGCGCAGTTAAGGTGGCGTTCGACAAAGAACATCTGTCCAAATTTGGCTGAAGGGACACCACGTCTTGGATGATTGAACATGCCTCTGTTAGGTGAATTTTTCTGAGTATATAGACAAGAGTCTTTGTATTTTGTAATTTATCGATGGTTGAGCAAGGCTCCCGGTTGTAAAGCTTTAATGAAGCACTGCTATTCCTAGTTATGTGTAGACTTTTGAGACTTCTTGCCTTATGAATGTCAGTTTCTCTCACGTCTTTGTTTACACTCTATTAGAGCAGCTCGGAATTGGAGGATCCAGTCAAGTTGTAACTGTTATAGGATGATGTAGGTTGGATCACTGTAACAATTGCGTTGTTTCTAATCGGTCTCTGTGATTTTCTTAGCGTTGAACGACTTGGAATTGGAGGATCTAGTCAAGTCCCCCTTTCAGTTCCTCGAAGCCCTGAACCAAGAGGATCTTGCATTCATATTTTTTCTTCTACAAACTACTGAAAGGTTTGTTGCCTGAGGTAGTTTGTTCACTCCTCTCACCAAGTCTTCAACCTTCTTATCTTTAAATCAACTCACTGACTGAAGTTAGATCAAGACCTCCTTTGTTCCTTACATACCAGACCCAGTCCCCGAGTTAGAGTGATATCTTCCCGAGTCTCTACCCATTTGATCACCCATTAAAAATCTATCATGACATAAAATTGATGGGCGTTGGGCTATGCTCCTGCAAGCAATCCAGGAGTGACTTCTGACGCTAACATTTATGGCGCCGTTGTCGGGGACGAAGTTGAAGATTTTCCCTGGGATTGAACGAAATTGAGCCTCTAATTATGAAGGTGCATTAGGTATCAGAGCCTTTAAATATTGCTACTGTGCACCTGGTGACTCCATTGTGATGACTCCACTGTGGGGAACCTGCCACATTAATTGTGGCTTTCAGAGGTAGACACACACGGTCCCATCCACAGTTGCCTCTGTCTACACCTAAAACCGATCCGGAGGTGGTTCTCAGAAAAGGAAAGGCCTCTGAAGAAGAAGTTTTCGCCGCCAAAGAAGGTAATCCGCCATCTCCTTCTGTAGGAACTCCATTTTCTCCTCCTTAGTTTCTTAACAGACCTCTTTCTGAAGTTTCCCGATTCCTGAATTTTGGGAGTGTTCCTGATGAGTTTTCCCCTCCTGGTCTGGGATTAGAGGGAGAAACCCTTGTCACTCCCCTCTCCTCTGAAGCTGTACTTTGGTATAGACCCAGGACCGCTGAAGATTTCCCCACTCCTGCGCAAAGAGGATCATCTGCTGACTTGAGCTCGTTAGCCTTCTCCTTAAATCCCCTTTTATTTCTCATTCCACTTCGAGACTCACTCCCAGTAGCCCCTTCGCGAACTCCTTCTCCTCCAAGTTCTCCTCCACATAATATTCCTATGGTTGGTGCTAATCCCCCCCTAAATAGAATGGATGCCATAGTCGCTGGCAGATATGCTCCCTTAATCCTACCCCATCCTATGAATCCTCTCCCTACTAGAGATTACTTGAAGTATATGCCCAAGTTCACTGGATAAGGGGACATAACTGCGAAACAGAACCTGGTTGCTTTCTACAGTTATACGGACAACCTGAACATTGAGAATGAAGATGTCTAGATGAGAGCTTTCGTCCAGACCCTGGATAGTGAGGTGAAGAAATGGTTTAGAGGATTGGCCCCTGCATCTATTGCTGGGATCGAAGCTCTGGATAGTGCTTTCCTGAGGTAGTGGGGAGATAGGAAGGATTTCATGTATTACATGACAGAGTTCGGGTCTTTGAAGAAGATGGAAGGAGAATTTGTCTCTAACTTCTGCAAAAGATTCAATAAGATGTATAATAAAATTCCTACCGAAATAAAACCCTCAGAAGCCTTGGCCAAGATTTCTTATGCTAGTGCGTTTGGTCCCGATTTTTGTCTTTTATTAAGAGAAAGAAGAGCCACCTCCTTAGCTCAAATGAAAGATGTGGCCATAGAGGTGGAATATACTGTATTAGCAGCTGATAGACTGAGGAACAAGGCCGACACAGACAAGAGAAAGGGAAGATCTGAAGCCTCAACTTCTAGCCCATCGATGCCCCACCTTCAAGTGGATGAACTGACCAAGATGGTGAAGTCTCTGTCTGCAGAGATGGAGAGAATGAAGGTGGAGGGGAGGCAAGCATACAAGGTCCTTCAAAATGCCGAAAAAAAATGAGGTTTCAGGAGGCCAAACAATGTTGTTTCCCCGAGTATGCAAAGAGAGAGGGGAAGAGACAGAGAAGACCAAAAAATTCAGACCCCTTTTCAAAACAATTTTGTGGCCAAGGGGGAAGAAGGGGAAATATATGAGCTTGATCCTAAAATCCATTGCTTCAGGGACACTCCTCCTTTTCCTCATCTCACTCAATCATCATACGAGGAGTCTCTCATGGACAGTTAGCTAAATGAACTGAGCAAGGGAGACAAGACTAGTGGCAGCCAAGGAAGGTATGATCTGAGGTCTAAGAAAAAGACAGTAACACCTGACGTTCCTAAGCAGCCCACTAGAACAGAGAAGCCTGCTAATGAAGTAGTGGACAGTCACAGAGATAAGAAGCCCCGACCCCTCTCCCCCATAGTCCAAAGTCATGTCCCTGAAATAAGAGAAATCCCAAATATTACATCCTCTTTTAATTTCGAGCATGAAATTCAAAAGATTAGAATCCTTGTGCCCCTAACCAAATTGATTAAACATGAAGGGTTCAAGAAACGCTTCTCTAAGCTTTTACAGTCTGAGGTCTCATGCCTTCCCACAGATTCCATCAATTTGTAAGATGAAAAGCCTGTAGTTATTCTAGGTCCTATGGTAGAAGATAGGAATGACTCATCCCCTCCCTTCTACACTTCCTTGAACATACATGACAAGGTACTGCACAACTGCTTGATGGATTTGGGGGCTTCTCACAACCTCATTCCCAAAACTATCATGGAAGAGTTAGGGCTAGAAGTCACCCGATCCTATCATGATCTCTATTCCTTTGACTCCAGAAAAGTTCAATGTCTAGGAGTTATCAAAGACTTGGTTGTGACCTTGTTTCAGTTGCGCATGAAAAGTGTGGTCATGGATATTGTAGTGGCTAATGTCCCCCCCAATTTCGGTATGTTGTTATCAATATCTTGGATAAAAAGACTGGGGGGAACTTTGCAAATGGACCTCACATATGCTACTATCCCAGTGTTTGGAGGAGAGCATAGAAGGCTATACAGGGAAGCCCAACTGGCCTATATAATAACTGATGAGACCAACCCTACCAACCATCCTATTTTTGCCTTGGACACTGATTTAGGTTCCAGTTTACTACAACTAACTCATGCTCCCGAGCCTCCTCTAAAACTCAGAAAGCCGCCCACCACTTCCCATAAATTTCCTCCCTCCATCGCCCCCGTCTGGAAAATGTTCTTTGATGGAGCCTCTTCCAGGGAAGGCGCTGGTGCTGGGGTATTTTTTGTATCACCTACTCAGGAAACCATGTCTCTTTCATACAAGCTAGAATTTGAAGCTACTAACAATGTGGCAGAGTATGAAGATCTTATCCTAGGATTAAGAGCCGCAAGGGAAATGGGAATTCAGGAAGTAGCAGTGTTCGGAGATGCAGAGTTGGTGGTTCAACAGATCAGAAATGCTTATCATGCTAAGCATCCTCGACTTAGGAGTTACATAAATGAGGTATGGGACCTAATTGACAGTTTCTTCTTAGCATTTAACATTTCTTTCATCCTGAGAGAGAAGAATGCAGTGGAAGATTCCTTAGCTACATCAACAAGCAATTTCAAAGTACCCTTGTCGCCCAAATTCAGATATGATGTGGAAGTAAAATACAGGCCCTCCATACCTGACAACGTCAAACATTGGAAGGTATTCAAGGACAATCTTGAGATCAAGAAATTCTTGGAGACTGTCGAAGAATTTTTAGAGATGCATATCGACCAAGACTCTGTCTCTGAAGAAAAACTTGATGGGGGTAATTTTCTAAATAAAATTGCAGAGCGTAACATTGTGCAGCTGCCCAGCAATCATATTCCTATGGGACTGGTTCCTTTGGAAAGGCTTTTTGATAGAAATGATGTGACATTAAAAGGGGAGATCTCAGAAGATGACGCTGATACAATTCAGTGCAACATTGGGACTAAGAGTGAGCCCAAGTTGGTCAAATTGTCAAGAAGTCTGACAAAGGAGCAGAGGTGTGAATACGCTGGACTTTTGAGGGAATTTGCTGATGTTTTCGCCTGGACCTACGAAGACCTCAAAACATATGACACTTCTGTCATCGAGCATAAAATCCCATTAAAGGGGGAGGCAAAGCCATTTAGGTAGAAGCTAATACAGATCAATCCTATGTTGCTGCCTATTATGGAGAGGGAAGTGAAGAAGCTGTTACAAGCCCAGATCATCGTACCACTGAGATATTCAGAGTGGGTGGCCAACTTGGTACTAGTAAGGAAAAAGAATGGAGAAATCAGACTCTGTGTAGACTTTAGAACCCTAACCAGGAGCTCACGAAAGGATAACTACCCCTTACCAAAGATGGAACATATACTACAGAGGGTAACAGGAGCATCCAGGATGTGCATGATTGATGGTTTCTCTAGCTACAATCAAGTCTCTGTTCTACCTGAGGACATGGAAAAGACGACATTTACCACTCCATGGGGCACATTCATGTATGCGAAAATGCCTTTTGGATTGATGAATGCAGGGGCGACGTTTCAACGTGCTATGGACATAGCTTTCATTGGGGAAAAGGATAAATTTGTAGTCATCTATCTAGATGATATCACAGTATTTTCAAAATCTAATAAAGAACACTGTTGTCTTCCTGAAATGTAGGAGTTTTGGCATTTCATTGAACCCCAAGAAATCTCTGTTCGCCATGCAGGAGGGGAAGTTACTAGGCCACATAGTATCAGCGGAAGGAGTCATGATAGATCCTAGCAGAGTTGAGGCAATACAAGCCTTATCAATCCCGAGGTCCAAGAAAGAGGTCCAATCTTTCCTTGGTAAGATTAATTTTCTAAGGAGGTTTGTGCCTAACTTTGTTGAGGAGGTAAAACTTATAACAACCATGTTAAGGAAAGAAAATGAAGTGAGGTGGACTTCTGAATCGCGAAATTCCTTTGAGAAAATAAAGAAGGCCCTTACCGAAGCCCCTGTGCTTATCAGTCTTGATTACTCAAAGGATTTCCTTATTTTCTCCTTTGCCTCACCTGACATGGTGGCTATCATTTTATTACGGACCAACGAGCTTGGGCTAGAGCATCCCATTGCATACTTCAGCCGAGCATTGAGGGATGCCGAAGTCAGGTATGAAACTATGGAGAAGCAAGCCTATGCCCTGGTAAAGGCTCTCAAGGCATTTAGAATCTATGTCCTGCAGTCAAAAGACATTGCCTATGTCCCCTCAGCTATTGTTAAAGACATTCTTATTCAACCTGACATAGATGGGAGGAGGAGTAAGTGGATAGCCAAGATTCTGGAATTTGACCTGGAAATAAAGCCTACCAAATTGATCAAAGGTCAAGATTTAGCCAAGTTGTTGGCTGAAGCCAATTTCCAAGCTTTGGGGGTAAGTTTCATCAACGAATGCTCAGGAATTCAGCAGGGTCGGCTGTCTGAAATAGACCCTCAAAGGGAGCCCCCACTGGCTCGATGTCCCTGGTATAAAGATGTCATATACTTTCTGCAAGATTTGCGGCCTCCAGACGACCTGCAAAGAAACAAGGCAAAAGCTCTAAAGCTCAAAGTAGTTAGATACTGCCTTATTGATCAATTTCTGTATTGGAAAGACCCCCTGGGGCTGCTTTTCAAATGTGTAGATCCACAAGGAGCTGACAAAATCATGGTTGAATTTCACAATAGCCTATGAGGAGGGCATCATTTCTGGAAAACCATAGCCTACAAAATCCTCAGAGCTAGATACAACTAGCCCACCGTGTTCACTGACGTCTACAGAAGGGTCAGAGCTTGCACCAAATGTCAAAGATTTGCAGGAAAACAATAGCTCAAGTCTTTGTCATTAAATCATGTGGTTGTTTCAGGACCTTTTCAGCAATGGGGCCTAGATTTCATTGGAGAAATCCACCCCGCTTCCAGTGGGCAGCACAAATGAATCCTGACTGCTACAGATTTCTTCACCAAGTGGATTGTGTTGGTTGTGGAGCCTGATTATCTTCCTATTTTATAGGTCTTTTACTTTCAGCCGTGTTTATACCCCATGAAGTATTTACACCCCAGAAGTATGTACACTCTTCCACGCAGGGGAGTGCAGAGGGGGGGTACCCCCTCTACAGGGTCCGGGGGGCCTATCCCCCCGGCTGGGGGGTCTGGGGGAAAAGCGGGCCCCCAACAAGGGTTCGGGGGTGAAGCCCCTAAAGAAAAAATTGTCTTATAAAAGTATATTGTAATTTCATTGTAAATCTGGACCATTCATTATAAGGTCGCAGATCTAACGGTAGAGATTATGTTAGGGTTTTTTTCCCTAGAAGGCAACCCTCTTTTA
>JZKD02S1811587.1:298990-316902 GCA_000966675.3 Picea glauca | reverse complement strand
TGCTGGATAATAATAAAGGAAGGACCTGGCAATTTCTCTGGTGGACGTAGCCCACACTGGGTGAACCACGTAAATCCGTGTCTCTCTTGTATTGTGTGTCTTCTATGTTTTGTTTTTGCATTTGTTTTATTTTATTTCTCTGCAGTCCTATTTTTCTAACATATTGAAGCTATCCCCGCGAGGAGCGCTTCCCACAAGGTAATCATCAGATTCCTGGAAGACCTCATCAGAAGATTCGACTGCCCAAGTAAGGTTGTCACTGATAACGCAGCCTCTTTCAGGGCTGAGCCGTTAGCCAAGTTCTGCGAGCAATTCGAGATCAAACTGATTCACTCCACCCCATACTATCCCCAGGGAAATGGTTTAGCAGAGTCCTCCAACAAAAGCCTGATAAGGATCATCAAAAGACTGTTGGAAGACAACAAGAAGGCCTGGCATTCAAGGTTGAAATTTTATCTATGGGCCGATCGAGTGACCACGAAGAGATCTATAGGCATCTCTCCTTTCCAATTAGTCTATGGAGCAGAGGTTGTTTTTCCTTCTCATTTAGCCATTCCTGTAGAAAAATTCCTCCATGATCATCAAGAGGATCCTGATGACATGATCAGAAGAATTCATCAACTAGTGGAAGTCCAGTAGGCCAGTGAGCAGGTAATGGGCAGAATTCAAGACCATCAGCAAAGGATCAAGCAGGTTTTTGATAGGAAGGCCAAGGAGGAGTTTCGGATAGGACATCTGGTACTGAAATGGGATGCTCCTAAACAAGATAAAGGCAAGCACGGAAAATTTGAAGCCCTGTGGATCGGGCCTTTCAAAGTATCCGAAGTATTCTTGAATAACACCTACAGGGTACGGGATTTGAAGGATCAAGAAGTTTTCAATGGCCCTGTGAATGGGAATTTCCTAAAAAGATTTTTCTCGTGAGCCGCACATGGCTCTTTCGCGGCTGTAAATATTGTTTTTCTTTCCGTCTTTAAGTTTTAAATAAATGACTCCATATCCCAACAACAAGGCACTAGAACGACAAAATGATTCCTTAGTGCATCATAGGGATGAATCTATCCCCCATGGAGCCTAATGTTAGTAACATTTCTTGTCCTAGGCACAAGAGTATTCAGTTCTGCAAGTTGCATGAGAAGTGCCCGAGTGCAACGCGGAAAAAATCTCGTTTCAGGCTTCCAAGCAAGTGAGCGGGCAAGATTATATTGTCAACGGTCCAGATTCATCCATAAGAGTAGATCGACGATTGGCGGGAAATCGTGGTTAGCAGAGTTGCACTGAGATTAGCGCAATGGATAGTGCCCATATTGTGTGCAGGAAAAGATAGCAGCCGTCCATCCAAAGGACGTGTGGCGCGAGATCTAGTCGCGTCGGCGTTCCGACATTCAAGAGTTTGAAGGGTAAGAGTTTCATGCCATTCTACATCTCGAAACCCCGAACCCCGAAGTGTTGAAAGTGCCCCAAGTTGGGCCCGCAGTATCATGAAGCAGTCTCAGCCATCCATCCAAAGGGGACACCTGGCGCGCGATTAGGCTCCTCGCCTTTTTTCCCATCGCAATTTTGAAGTGCAAGGCGCAACCCCTTCATAACCCCAAAGCACGAAGTGCGAGGAGCATCCAGGACCCGAGCCCACAGCATCACCGAGTAAGTTCAAGACCGACAGATCTGAGAGGGACGTGTGGCACCCAATTAAGTCATCTCGGCATTTCTCTCATCGTGACTATGATAAGCAAGGATTAGCTCCTTCCCATTCACGAATGCCGAAAGCGCCTTGAGAACAAACATAGGGTCACAGCCTGTGGTCATTTGGGAAATAAAATGGGCTGTGCAAAAGGGGCCAAAGGCGTCGATTCTAGTCGTCGAAAGGATCATCGCGATCTTCAGGTGCCATAGGATTCGATCTCAATCCTGGTTTTCGTTTGGAGTAAATGAAGGTGAGAAGGGGCGGTTGAAACCTCTCCTCATTCATTAATTGTAAGGTATGGAGGGTTTGGCAAGTTGTCTATTCGAGAGGGTCCTGTGTACCAATTTCTTCCAAAGAAGCCATGCCGAGTCCTTGACTAGCCAGAGTGGTCTGCACACGCCAACTTGGCACTTATTGGCCCAGCTACTCCCCTTACAGGAGCCATGCACAGTTAAGGTGGTGTCTGACAAAGAATATCCATCCGAATTTGGATGAAGGGACACCACGCCTTGGATGACTGAACATGCCTTTGTTAGGCGAATTTTTCTGAGTATATAGATAAGAGTCTTTGTATTTTGTAATCTATCGATGGTTGAGCAAGGCTCCCGGTTGTAAAGAATTAATAAAGCACTGTTATTCCTAGTTATGTGTGGACTTTTGAGACTTCTTGCCTTATGAATGTCAGTTTCTCTCACATCTTTGTTTACACTGTATTAGAGTAGCTCGGAATTGGAGGATCCAGTCGAGTTGTAACTGTTATAGGATGATGTAGGTTGGATCACTGTAACAGTTGCGTTCTTTCTAATCGGTCTATGTGATTTTCTTAGCGCTAAAGGACTTGTAATTGGAGGATTCAGTCAAGTCCCCCTTTCAGTTCCTCGAATCCCTGAACCAAGAGGATCTTGTATTCCTAGTTTTTCTTCTACAAACTACTGAAAGGTCTGTTGCCTGAGGTAGTTTGTTCACTCCTCTCACCAAGTCTTCAACCTGCTCATCCTTAAATCAACTCACTGACTGAAGTTAGATCAAGACCTCCTTTGTTCCTTACATACCAGACCCAGTCCCCGAGTTAGAGTGATATCTTCCCGAGTCTCTACCCATTTGATCACCCATTAAAAATCTATCGTGACATAAAACTGATGGGCGTTGGGCTCTGCTCCTGCAAGCAATCCAAGAGTGACTTCTGACGCTAACAGAGCAGATCGAGGAAATCCTGCGTGCAACATATGAGAGGAATATGAGAGGTCCAAGAGTGGGAATAGAAGGAAGTAATCCTATCCATATTAATGTCATTGTGGAACCCACAAACCCATGTGTGACTAACACACCAATAAGAACACCACCGTTTAGACAACCGAATTTTGGGAGAAGGACGATAGTAGAAAGTACATCTACATAAGGAACAACAACCAGGGGAGCCAGTTCAAGAAGCATTAGTCAAGTATCTAAACCTCGCAGAGGTACCATTTCAACATTCACGATGGTAGGATATGATCCTACCATTCGGGTACCATAATTTCGAGGAGAGGCAACATAAGACCCTGAGAAACACTTGTTTATTTGTGCAAGGATATGGGAATCAAAACAGATCACTGATGAAGACACTAAACTTGTATAGCTAGCTATCACGCTAAGAGACCGTGCACTAGACTGGTACATGAGTCTAGAAGTAAACAATGCACCTGGGATGACAAGGACACTGACATAAATTAAGAAATTACTGATTAATGAGTTCCAGAAGCTGAGATCAGAGGATCAATACATGAACGAGATGATAGAAATCCGACAGAAACTAGGAGAATCTGTTTGGGAAATTGACCAACGATTTAAATGTCTGAAAGGGAAATTGACATATGCCATGATTGACATGCAACATAGACATATGTTTGTGAATTCCTTGTTACCACACTTGAAATACCCACTCAGACAATATAAAATCCAATCTCGAGCAGAGGCTTTGTAGGGAGCCTTGCAAATGGAGGAGAATCAGTACCACAAGACATATCTAGCTGTAGAAGAGTTGAAGGAGGATCTGAAGATTCTTTCCTTTAAACTCAATCAGAACAAGGGCAAGGACAAGCATGAAGTTGTGTGGAGTACCACATGTAGAAAAAAAAGGCACCTTAAGCACGAATTTCCAACATTCACGCAGTATATGGCGACAGGGATGCCAAATCCTTTGCCAACAGAAGGACCCTAGTGTGAAATTTGCAAGACATGCAGGCATGATCCATATGATTGTCCTATGATGCATAAATACCAGACAATACCAAAGAATTCATACTGCATGTTTTGCAAGTCAGTCGGGAACAATGACAAAGACTGCAGAACCATGGATCTGATGAGAGAAAGGACGTCAGACACATATAGGGTACAAGATGAAATGATGATACGAAAATTTGCACCTAAATTTAATTGGGCACCACCATAGTATAATACTATGTCATATAAATATAACAACGCACAACCATAGTATAACACTGCGCATCCTTTGTATAACCTTGTGTAGTATGATCAAGGACCTCAATACAATACACCACGTGGAGATCGCGTTGGGTACAGAGGAGGAGGATGAGGCCGAGGAGGGTTTGGATGAGGAAGAGGTCTAGTAGTGTGCCATAACATCCAACAGTTAGGGCACTATGTAATATAATGTCCACTACCACTGGCGACATGCATGTATTTTCGCACAGCATATCATGACACTGAGGATTGCACAACAGTATTGGGGAAGATACAGGAGAAACAAAATCAGAACAAACAGAACATACAATGGATCTCTACAGAAGCTAGAGAAGATGGAAGGAACATCAACATAGGAACCCCCAGAGGTGATAAAATAGGATATGATGTGGCTAAATAGGAACCAATACAACACAAGTGGATTAAGAAAAATATCGAGCCACCCTAGTGATATGATGTAGAAAAGGAGAAGGAGACCTTTAAGGAGGCCAGACAAGAATTTCTCAAATAGAGTGTTGCATCCACATCTACCGCACAACATACCCAAGACATCCCAACATATGAAATGTCGTCAACATTGGACCATACCAGTGAAGTCCACCTGGGAAACCAAGTAAGTTGTATTAAAATTTTCCTGCAATCCTGTATTCAATTATTTAAGGATCCGTCATCTATTATAGTATTACAGAGTCTGTTAGATAGATGTACCAAAACTCTGAGGGAAAGTTAGAAAAAGGGATAGTCAATCACCTCCATGCCAGAAGGACAACCAACATAGAGTTTAGATTGAATGCCAACATTGGATATTTTAACATGGGATGATGTGATATTAGATCTAGGATCTGAAGTGAAAGTATTACCAAAAATGACATAGCAATGCATGGGAGAACCTACCTTAGGGTAATGATCCAGGTGGATATTGGTGGCCACCTGCCTATTCCACTTGGAATCCCACCATTGTTTCTTTCAGTTTCATTAATTGTAGCACAATTTACTATTTTTGACAGTTTTTTGGGTCCTGAACTTCCAGAGCCGTTTTGAGGCCCTAAACAACATTTTTTAGGCTTCTACAAAAAATATTTTTTGCCAACAATTGTAGTCCTCGGATAGATTTTTCTAACAATGTATCATATGCGTCAAACGAAGATAGTATGCCAAATTTACAACCCCGAGAAATTGATGTACCAATTTACCTGACGGGTCCAATATTCTGTTGTTTCATCTCCTAGGGTTAGGGTTTTTTGGATGTTTAGGGTTTACATTGTTTATCAATAATAGATAGGCCTTTGAGCCTCATTGGGACACAGATTTTAGAGGCTTGTAGCTGCCACATCTCTTCTTAGAGATAAGCTAACAACGCCCTAGCTAGTTTATTTCTATTCTGTTTGTAAACAAATTTCAGTTCTTTGATAATAATGAGATGAAGTGTTATTTCTGCTTCATCTTTGTATTCATAGTTATTTGTGCATTTTGTTGTGTTCCTGCATAAATCTGGATCAATGGTATTAGAGCGGTCTACTCTTTCTCGATCCTTCTTTGCATGTCCCCAACGAGGTTGGGGTATAAGGAGTTAGGGCTCGATTTGGTTGAACCTTTGCAAGATCAACTTCGCAAGCCCCGAGGACCTCCCATGGGGGATGAAAAAAAATACGAGGGATCAGGAGATCCTATAAACATATTACTCGAGGAGGCCTTTGAAAAACAAAGGAACGTGATGATGGATAACTTTTCCGAGAACCTTCAATGATTTCCCACTGGCGGTGCATCTGCATCCAATAGCCACTCTGGAGGTGCAACCCCTTTTAAGGTACAAATAAAATTTGACATTTCCATATTTGATGGTTAGATAGATGCAAAGTTCGTAGATAGATGGTTGAATATATTACAAGAATATTTCTCGATTCATGACTTTTCCAACTGGAAGAAGATTATGTTTTCACTGCTCAAAGTCACCCCCCATGTCAAGGACTGGTGGGAAACCTACTGTGAGAAAAAGGATGAGGAGAAACTCTCTCTGTTCTCGATTATTCCCACTTGGAATTCTTTCTGAGACACCATCAACGAACAATATTATCCTGTGGGGAGCTATGAGGACAAGTACATACAATGGACTATGCTATGGCAGCAAAGGGATCAAGATGTGCATGAGGTGACGAATCTATTCCATACAGTGCGAAAAACATTGGGTATCAAATATTCGGAGAAACATTTGATGTTGAAGTACCGCAGTTTTCTACACAGATACATTCAGGAGAAAATGGAATTCCTCGACATCTCCTCACTTGATATGGCATACCAGTATGCTACCAAGTTTGAGCATAAATTCAAACATAACAAGAGAGACTTTGGATCTACGAATCAAAAGCAAGCGAAAGGTGCCCCAAAACCGCAGAACAAAGGACAAAGCCAAGGCATGGTGACTCAAGACAACTTGCCAAAGCTGCAACCAAAGAAAAACACCGTGAAGCCAAAGAAGAACATGAGAAAGTGGTGTGACTTCCATAAGAGATCCACTCACAACACAAGTGAGTGTCGGGAAAAATAATCATTGGTGGCTGATATGAGGGCTTTTGAATCGGATGCATGCTCCGACACTGAACCAGAACCCGAGAAGGGGAATGATAGAGGGAAGCAGATTATCAATGCAGAGCCCAATGCCATCATTTCCACCATGACAATCTATAAGGAAGAACCGAAATATCCAGAGGAGGAGGAACATCTCTTCCACTCCAATATGTGGGTAAAGGGTTCCCCACTATAGTTCATCCTCGACAACGGGAGCCAAAATAACCTCATTTCAGCAAAGGTCATGAAGTGGTTAGGCTTGCCGACCACAACACACCCACAGACGTACACTGTCGGGTGGCTTCACCAAGGACGGGATCTCCATGTCATCCAACAATGTCGCCTTCCCTACAACATCAATCCCTTCACCGATGAGGTATTATGTGACATTTATCCTCTTGATGTTTTTGATGTATTATTAGGCCAACCATACTTGTGGAAGCAGCATATTGTGTATGAGTCCCGACATCGCGTTGTTATTGTTACCTTGGGAAATAAGTTGTATAGGATCCAGAGGTACCACCACTTTTCTGTATCTCTTTGGTTACTGCAAAAAAATGCAGTAAGCTCATTTCCAAAACTAGGAAATTTGTTTTCCTGATGATCCACCCTCAGAGCAAGAAGAAGACTGTGGCCATGAACTACAGAAAGGGCTCCTCCACATGACAAAAAAGAATGGATAAGGTCATGGAGGAGTACTGAGACATATTGACCTTACCCGCAAGGGTGCCTCTGCACTGACAGGTCAAGTACCCCATCAATCTGACTCTAGATGCGTCATTGCCCAATGGACTGATCTATCAACGCTCTATTATGGAGAACGATCAAATCAAGCGACAGATTCAGGAGATTTTGTAGAAAGGTCACATCCGAACAAGTTCATCACCCTATGGGATCTCGATCGTGTTTATGAATAAGAAGGATGGGACTTGGAGACTCTGTATTGACTATCAGGTGATGAACAAGATCACCGTCTAGAATAGGTACCTGATCCCATGGATTGATTACCTTCTGGACCAACTCAAAGGGGCGAAATATTTCAGAAATATCAACTTGAATTTCGGGTATCACTAGGTACTAATCGAACCATTCAATGTGTGGAAAACTGCCTTCAAAGCCAAGGAGGGCCTTTTCGAATGCTTGGTCATGCCTTTCGGGTTGACGAATGCTCCCACAACTTTCATGAGGATGATGGATGACATCTTACGGCCATTCAACAACTCATTTGTAGTAGTGTACTTGGATGGCATCTTGATCTTCATCCAGACTTAGGAAGATCACCTCCACCACATCCGATAGGTCCTCCAAACACTACGGAAACACAAGTTGTGTGCCATTTTAAAGAAGTGCACTTTTGGCATGACCCAGGTTCAGTATCTGGGATACATTATTGATGAGCGTGGGGTGCATGTGGATCCAACCAAGATCCAACTAATCTAGGATTGGCCAGCCCCGACGACTCTAACAAAGCTTCACATATTTCTGGGTCTTGCTAATGTCTACCGCAGGTTCATGTTGCGATTATCTCATATCACTTGGCCCTTGAGTCAAGTCACCAAGGTAGGAGTGAAAGAAAAATTATTTTGGTCAGAATCTCAACATAAGGCGTTCACAGAATTGAAACATCGCCTTTGTTGCACCCCAATTCTCACATTACTAGACTTGCAACAACCATTCGAGATCGAGACAGATGCCTTTAACTATGCTATTGGGGAAATTCCCACTCAACAAGGGCATCCAGTGGCACATCATAGTGTGACACTGTCCAACACAGTCCGAAAGTATCCCACTTATGGAAAAGAAATGTATTCCATTTTGCAGGCTTGCCGAAAGTGGAAGCATTACATTTTGGGGAAGGAAACGATCATCCACACAGACCACTGACCCCTGCAGTTCATACAGACACAAGGTAAGTTGCAAAAAAATCACCATCAAAAGTGGTCCACATATCTGCAATAGTTTCATCTGAACATCAAGTACAAGAAGGGAAGCATGAATAATGTTGCAAACTACCTCATCCGACCACCGATTGTGGCGATAACCACCGTGTTGAACTCTCGTGAGCACGAAACTTCTAATTGGTCACTTCTCTACAAGAGAAATCTAGATTTCGATCACACATACAATACGCTCTTGGAGGGTAACTGAGTTCCAAATTTTCACCTCCAGGATAGACTACTATGTCACCTGGGACACCTTCGTGTTCCTTCAAGCGAGCATTCCAAGATGATTTGGGAAGTGCACTATAGTCGGGTCACTGGGCATTTCGGGGTCAAGAAAACAGTGGCAGTACTATAAAAGTATTTCTATTGGCCAAACCTTCAGAAGGATGTCGGGAAGTACATCAGATCCTGCACTGCCTGCACCATTGTCAAACCGACCATCAAGAAGCAAGGCCTCTATAATCTGCTTCCTACCCCTAGTCAACCTTGGGAATCCATCTCCATGGATTACATGTCGGGCCTTCCTTATACTAAGAATGACAACGATTGTGTTTTCGTGGTCATCGACAGATCCTCGAAGATGGCCATTATGGTGGCCTGGAAGAAGAATATCATAGCAAGAGCCACTGATAAACTCTTCTTTGAACGAGTGTGGGTACACTTTGGGATCCCATAGTCAATCATATTAGATCGAGACAACAGGTTCCTCAGTACATTTTGGTCCAGCCTCTGGTCAATGCTGGACAACAAGCTCACCAAGTCCACAACTTTCCATCCCCAAACTGATGGCCAGACAAAGGTCGTCAACAAGATGATCGTACATATTTTGTACATGTACAACTCAAAGCATCCACGCACATGGGATGAGAGCCTCCCCTATGTAAAACATAGCTATAACCTGACCCTCAACAACTCAATCAACAACAACCCCTTTCAGGTGGGCTTGGGATTCCAACCATTACATCCCATTAAGGTATCTTTACAATTTGCAGCTACTCAGGCTGATTCGGCTCATGTCTAGTATGAAGCTGCCAAGGCGAACAACTTCATTGAGCGCATTTAACACATTCTACAACATGTTCATGACATATTGGATAGATCCAATGCTAATTACAAGTTGTGGCATGATCAACATCGAGTGAAACACAACTTCCAGGTGGGAAACAAAGTGTGACAACATTTGCAGAAGGAGCGCCTCGCTGGACCCCACTGCAAGCTTCACCCACTCAGATATGGGCCATACACCATCACCAAGGTTGTAGGGGACAATTCCATTGAGCTCAGTATCCCACCATTCCTTGGTATGCACCCAGTGTTCAATGGGGACCGCCTTCAACATTACTTTCCACCTCTACTGGACAAATCCGACATAGCAGAACAACTCACACCAATAGAGTTAAACCCAAACAGCATGGAACACACCACAACTGACCGTATTATGGACACACAAATCAAGAACACCCACCAGCATAGGATCCAACTATATCAAGTTGCCAAAGAAGGCCAACTCCTTCACCAGGGCAAATGGCTCACTAGGGACCAAGTTCAACAGAAGTTTCCTCATCTCATGGAGGAACTCAACACAATGGGGATCATCGCTTAATAAAGGGGGAGTAATTATCTAGGTGGATATTGGGGGCCACCCACCTATTCCACTTGGACGCCCACCATTGTTTCTTTCATTTTTTCAGGTTCCTTAATTGTAGCACAATTTACTATTTTTGGCAGTTTTTCGGGTCCAGAACTTTCGGACCCGTTTTGAGGCCCTAAACAACGTTTTTCGGGCATCTAATAGTAAAAATTAACCAAAATATCTATAGTTTCTACAAGCAATTGTATTCCTCGGATAGATCTTTCTAACGATGTATCATATGCGTCAAACAGATATAGTATGCCAAAGTTACGACCCCAGGAAATTGATATACCAATTTACCCCGATGGTGCCCATGTTCTTGCGTTTCATCTCCTAGGGTTATGTTTTTTTTCATGTTTAGGGTTTCCATTGTTTCTCAATAATAGATAGGCCTTTGAGCCTCATTGGTACATAGATTTCATAGGCCTGTAGTCGCCACATCTCTTCTCAGAGATAAGCTATCATTGCTCTAGCTAGTTTATTTATATTCTGTCTGTAAACAAATTTCAATTCTTTGATATTAATGAAATGAAGTGTTATTTTTACTGCATCTTTGTATTCATGGTTATTTGTGCATTCTATTTCATTCCTGCATAAATCTGGATCAACTACTCATGAGTCCAACTGAAGTTAGCAAACCAACACAAATTTTTACCAATAGGGAGGTTGAAAAGAGCCAGAGTAGATCTGGATGAGTGCGCACTAAGGAAGACTTCAAAGTGATCGTAATCGTGGACGAAACAACACCATATACAAAATTACTAGGATTGGATTGGGCATTTGACAATCAGGCATTATTAGGATTAGATTGGGCATTTGACACTAGCCTCTTTTAATTTTTTGGGCACTCTCGCCTTTCATTAACAAAATACATTATTTAATACGCGGCTCAAAACCAGGGTATTACAGTAAGTGACTACTTGCAACTCTTTAGAATTTTGTTTTTGTGCTTGAAAAACATTAAGAGAATATTTCCAACATCAACATAGTTTTGTTGAGTTAATAGGTTAGGAAGGTTGGTAATGTGACAAATATTTTGAAAATAAGATCTCATCTGGGAATAGGCTAGACAATCTAAGAGAAAGTGCTTTTCATCTTCAACCTTATTAGTGTCAGAAATGTGACACACTCTTTGATCCTATGGCGTTTTAGGAATTGACCAACACCCAGTTTCACTATGGAGCTCGTGAGAATTTGTTTTTATCTTAGCAATTCTTATTTTTTTCTTTACACTTGTCAAAACAAATAGATAATTTTGATGTTCTAGATTAGGGTTGATTACATCCTTATAATACCTTAATTTATTTCTTTCCTCCGACTCTTTTTCACACCACATTTTCTCCTTAAATTTTGATTTGATGATATTTTTAATAGTATCTTTACTCTGCAAAATGGTTTCTTCCATGATTTCCCAATAGTTTATCCAATACTGGGCATCTTTATGCCATCCTCGCTTGAGTCGATGGTGGTTACAACTCAAATTTGAAGCAATTTTAGGAAGCCTATTGTCTTCTATGTTATTTAAATTTTTATTATACATTAGATATCTAATCATACGTGTTGTTAATGGGGGAGAGGCTTGTTTCTAAGAGGAGGATGGGATAGGGCGTATTTCCTTCAATTTTGAGATTATAGGTTATAAAATTATTTTTTATTTTCTCTATCTTTCTCCAGGATTCACGAGAGATACTACAAACCCAAAATTCACATCCATAAAGGACAACATGTATAACAAGAGTCTTAAATAGGAGTTTCTTCTCATCCCAACTCCAAATATCAGTTGATTTACAATTATTTTCAAGCCCATAATAAGTTTTCCATCCCCCAATAATCCTTTTCTCAATGCTATAATTCCAATTGAGCTTGTGGTGAATATCAATTCCAAGATATTTTTATGAATTCACTTCCTCCAAGTTTTTGTTGTCATATACGAAGGTATCATTAGTGATCTTATTGGATGTAATAATCATGACCTTAGTGTTATCATTATTAACAGTCATACCCATATTGGAGGAAAAATCCTTAAGGATTCTTGGTTGATTTTCAATATCATGGGGAATCCTTTCCATAAGAACAATATCATTGGCATAAAGAAGAATATTGATGACTATACCAATGAGAGTAGGGCTGACACAACCTGTTTTTTCCAAGTAATCTTCTAACTTGTCAATGCATATGCCAAAAATGGTAAGGGACAAGGGACAACCTTGTTTGACCTTACATAGCTCTAGATTTTCCTTAGATTGTGGGATAGAAATAACACATACTGAACCTCCTATTTATTCTTCTTTACTTGAAAGGGAACATTATGTTTTCATTTTTTGTAGATAATTTCAAAGTCATAACCTAGCATATTTTTAACCCTTTTTTTTTCTCTTTTGAAAGTAATTGTTTCTCCAAGAAGTGATTCAAACTATCATGATCTGATTTTACTTTGAAGTGTCTTTTTATTAGGTTAAGTTTCCATTTCTAAACTGCATGTAGTAAATCTTAATTCTCAAAATCGTAACCCTCAAATCTTCAACTTAGAAATTACAACCCAAAACCTCCAATTCAAGAGGTCGAATTGGAAAATCAAGAGCCTCAAGATCCTAACCCTCCTCAATATTTGAATGTTGAAATATTCATGGAAATGATAAATTTGAGACACCTAAGTGTTATGTTTAGAAAGGGAGACCATTTCTTGGTCATAGGCCCATTTTGGGAAAAATGCACGACGTGGAGGAAAGACAGTTGGTTGAAAGGCATGTGAGGCATGCATGCAAGAATAAGGGAAAGAAAGACAACTGTCAAGAAAAGCGGTCGACGAAAGCGAGCATGCAGAGGAGGAAAGCATGCAAGGCCAAAATGCAAGAATACCTACCTAGGTTAGGGTTTTGGTAAGAGAATGTAATGATTGATGAGCCAAAAATAGATATAAATAGACACCTAGGAGGTCGAAAAGGGTTGGGTTCAGGTTTTGATAAAGTGTCACTCGCGTGAGAAGGAGTAACTAGTTTGTAACACTTTTGTCATATGATCCAATATTACAAGTTGTTGAGTTGTATAGGGTCAGGAGGGTAGATCTAGAGGGTTAGATTGTAGGCATAGGATCCTGGTGCGATCTAGTATGCCTCATTATAGATCTCGACCTGATGGAGGATAAAGTGTAAAGAGTGTGACACTACAGTTTTGGAGCTACCATAATAAAAGAGATTGAGAGCCAGATCTTTGTGGACATAGCCCAAGAGGGGGGTGAACCATGATAAACCCTATGTCATGTGATTGAATGTTTGCATATCTTTTACTATTTATGAGTAGATGTTAGAATGATGTATGAATAAATTAATGGATCCTATTACATTACATGCATGAATGAGAATAATTGTATATTGCTTCAATAAATAAATAGAAATCACAATGCGCAATTCACAGATCCTCATTAAGTCCTGGACTACAAGAAATTGAGTATTGCAGTCACCCATTAAGACTATATCTGGTGAGACTGTGCAATGCACTCTCTGCGCTGCATTGCCTTCTGGTTTACCAGGAGGGCCAATATTTTTAGAGGTTTTGTTGGATCCCTAGTAGACCTGAACCTGGGTCGAATCATGTTAAAGGTATAACTAAGATAAGAAACCAACAAATGGTTCTATTGCTAGTTGGAACATCATAGGATTGAGTGGATGAGATCTGTTAAAAAAATGTTTGATCTGTTGAAAAAATGTTAAAAGAATGTAAGATCTGCGATCTAAGTGTCAGAAAGAATGAAAATGTAGGAGGGAATGTTTATACCCTGGAGACCCATGAAAGACTAAATAAAGAGATGGTTGAAAACAAAGGAGATAGAATTTGCGCAACAAGATAACATAAACCCTAGAGTAACAACAAACGAATATATTGAGAAATATCTGTTTACTGATCTGCATGAAGTATTTTTCTGTGATTTTCCACACTTATTGCAGGAGTGGATATTGAGGTTGAAAGACAACCATGAAAAAAATCGGATCCAATAATTAGAGTGGACCTCAGTTCAAATCATGCAGTTACAGCAGGTGAATAAAAAATTCACCCACGCAGTAGATTTTTGGCTTGACAATATTGTAGCAGGATTTATAACAGAATTTGAAGTAGATACTGCAAAGTCGTACAACGCAACAAAGAAAGAGTTTCTTTGCGGGCCTTGAGGAAGGTATATTATATCGTTGTACACTTATATTAAGATATTTCTCTATAACAAAGGTATAATGACAATGGAGTCAGACAACTAAACTTCCCTGCGTGCATGGAGGGAGGGGGGAAGCACTAACAAAAAAATGAGAAATGGAAGAAGAAATGGATAAAGGAAAGAAGGAGGAAGCCTTGGAACCAATGATGATGGACGACAACTAGATCAAGTGGATCATGGTGACAACTGGAAAGACGTGCAGTGAAGTACCCTACCAATACAAGGTGAACACCAAGAAGAGATCTGTAGCTGTGAGGGAAGGCTTGGCAAGTGATGAAGAGAAGGTAGAGGATCTCTGGGTTGTGGTGCAGATTGAGGAAATCCTATGCAAAACATATGAGAGGAAGATGAGAGGTCCAAGAGTGGGGATAGAAGGAAGTAATCATATCCATATTAATGTTAGTGTGGAACCCACAAACCCATGTGCGACTAACACACCAAGAAGAACACCACCGTTTAGACAACCGAATTTTGGGAGAAGGAAGACAGTAGGAAGTACACATACACAAGGAGAAACAACTGGGGGAGACATTTTAGGAAGCATTAGTCAAGTATCTAAATCGTGTGGACGTACCAATTCAACATTCAAGATGGCAGGACATGATCCTACCATTCGGGTACCATAATTTCGAGGAGAGGCAGCATAAGACCCTGAGAAACACTTGTTTATTTGAGCAAAGATCTGGGAATCCAAACATATAACTGATGAAGACACTAAACTTGCACAACTATCTATCATGCTAAGAGACCGTGTACTAGATTAGTACATTAGTCTAGAAGTAAACAATGCACATGGGATGACAAGGACACTAATGACTTCCATAAGCCAAGCTCAGAGGATCAATACATGAACGAGATGATAGAAATATGACAAAAACTCGGAGAATCTGTTTGGGAAATTGACCAACGATTTAAATGTCTGAAATGGAAATTGAGATATGCCATGACTGACATGCAACATAGACATATCTTTGTGAATTCCTTGTTACCACACTTGAAATACCCACTCAGACAACAAAAAATCCAAGTTCAAGCAGAGGCTCTGCAGGCAGTCTTGCAAATGGAGGAGAATTAGTACCATAAGACAAATCCAGCTATAGAAGAGTTGAAGGAGGAACTGAAGAATCTTTCCTTTAAACTCAAAAAGAACAAGGGCAAGGAAAAGCATGAAGTTTGTTGGTGTACCACATGTAGAAAAAAAGGGCACCATAAGAACGAATGTCCAACATTCACGCATTATATGGCGACAGGGATGCCAAATCCTTTGCCAATAGGAGGACCCTAGTGTGAAATTTGCAAGACATGTGGGCATGATCCATGTCATTGTCTTATGATGCAGAAATACCAGACAGTACCAAAGAATGCATACTACACTTTTTACAAGTCAATAGGGAACAATGACAAAGACTGTAGAACCATGGATCTGATGAGAGAAAGGACGTTAGACACATATCAGGTGCAAGCCGAAATGATGATAGGGAAAGTTGCACCTCAATTTAATTTGGCACCACCACAGTATAATACTGTGTCGTAGCAATATAAAAATGTGCAGTCGTAGTATAACACTGCGCATCCATTATATAACCCTGCATAGTATGATCAAGGACCTCAATACTATACACTGAGTGGAGATTGCACTGGGTACAGAGGAGGAGGATGAGGCAGAGGTCCAGTAGTGTTCCATAGCTGCCAACAACTAGGGCACTATGCAAGATAATGTCCACTACCACTGATGACATGCATGTATTTACGTGCAACAAATCATGACATCAAGGATTGCACAACACTATTGGGGAAGATACAAGAGAAATGAAATAAGAACAAACGTATAGTACAATGGATATCTACATAAGCTAGAGAAGATGGAAGGAACATCAACATAAGGACCCGCGGAGGTGCTAAAATAGGATATGATGCGGCTAAACAGGAACCAGTACAACACAAGTGGATTAAGAAAAACACCAATCCACCCAAGCGATATGATGCAGAAAAGGAGAAAGAGACCTTTACGGAGGCTAGACAAAAATTTCTCAAGTAGAATGTTACATCCAAATCTACTGCGCAACATACCCAAGACGTCCCAATGTATGAAATGCCATCAACATTGGACCATACTAGTGAAGTCCACCCGAGAAACCAAGTAAGTTGTATTAAAAGTTTTCTGCAATCCTATATTCAATTATTTAAGGATCCATCATCTGTTATAGTATTACAGAATCTAATAGATATATGTGCCAAAAAATATGAGGGAAATTTAGAACAAAGGATAGTCAATCACCTCCATGCCAAAAGGAGAACCAACAGAGAGTTTAGATTGAATGCCAACATCAGATATTTTAACATGGGTGATGTGATATTAGATCTGGGATCTGAAGTGAATGTATTACCAAAAAAGACATGGAAATGCACGGGAGAACCTACCTTAGGCTAATGATCCAGGTGGATATTGGTGGCCACCCACCTATTTGTAATGTTCTTGACTTGGCTAGTCTAAGAAACACTACTAATGTGTGTGTAGGATCAAAGGTTTACAACATATAAATGATCATACAAATAATAAACGTGAAAAAGGACTACAAGTTTGTATTATGATATCTCTGTGTATTACAAAATGGCCGAATGTGGTTGAATAAATGACAATACTTGACTAGATCAACATACAAAGGATCTTAGCCGGAATAAAAATAAGCAACTGCGGCTGAATAAAATGACAACACTCAACTAGATCAAAAGACAAAAGGATCTTAGCCGGAATACAGATAAGTGACTAAAAGATAATACCTGGAATATGGGAGCATTGCGAATTCAATGAAGAATGATGGAAGACTTGGCTGATCTTCCCGGTGGCTAGGGTGTGTCTTTCAACACTGAAATCAGCCAACTAGTGTCTTCCTCATGGAATACACTGAACTATCTCTCCTAAGATGTGCCTCTTCTCCTCAATGACAAGTCATAATCCGCATAATGACGAATTAGGTCGCTGACCCTTCCTTTATAGCTTTCAAAAGCCCTAAATCATGCTGAAACCCTAAATCACTGTTGAAACCCTAATTCACTGTTGACTTCTATTTTTAGCTCATAATGACTTAAAAGCGTTGTTAACTCTTGTTAGCTCAATGTCACTTTCCGAATATAACACCTGTGACTGGAGTAACCTCTAGTAACCCTGTTTACCCCTCTTTGGCCCTGGCTATAGTCTAGCAGGGTGGTTTAGACCATTAAGCCTCCTCTTCTAGAGCTCCTATTTGGAAAGGGACATTAAATTCCTCCCTTCCGGAAATTGCTTGTCCTCAAGCAATACCAGTCCAGGGTGCTGCAACACCTGCTCGCTCTCCCAAGTAGCATTGTCTATTGGAAGCCCTCTCCATCTAATCAAACACTCTCTGATGACCCTGCTCCTTAGTTTCCGCTCCTGGA
>JZKD02S1811587.1:285817-298159 GCA_000966675.3 Picea glauca | reverse complement strand
GTCAATGACCCTATACCGGTCATCCTGTATCTGCCCATCCATCACCTCACAAGCGAACTTGTTCTTGGAATATTCCACTAACAAGTGGGATTTCCAATCTACTAAAATCTCCATCCAAGAACATGTCACAGGTCTCCTCGATAGTGCATCGGCCACAATGTTCTTCTTCCCATTGACATACTCTATGTCAAATTCTAATGCCTGTACCTTAGTCACCCATTCAATGAGGTCCTTCTGCTCAAGGAAATACTTCAAACTGTTGTGATCAGTCTTGACCATGAATTTGTTGCCCACCAAATATTGTCTGAACTTGGTCAAGGCATGCATGATTGCCAACATTTCCTTGTCATAAATGGAGTACAACCTCTCAGTTTGACTAAGCTTCCACCTCTCGAATACAATGGGGTTTCATCCCTGCATCAAAACTGCACCGATCCCTTCGCCGTATGCGTCACATTCTAGTACAAATGCCAGGGTGAAGTCTGATATTGCCAACACTGGACAAGTGCCCATGAATTCCTTCATGTGATCAAAGGATTCCTATGATTTCTCGGACCATATGAATGCCCCATGCTTGGTAAGATCTGTCAGCGGTGCTCCAAGCTGATAAAAACCCCGAACGAACCGCCTGTAATAGCTGCACAGCCCGAAGAAGCTCCTCAATTATGTCACGTTCTTGGGCGTCAGCCAATCCAGAATGGCCTTGATATTCTCTTGGTGCACCTTTACCCCTTGTGCACTAATGATGTGGCCTAAGTAAAGTAGCTCTATCATACCGAACTCGCACTTGGACTCTTTGGCATATAATGACTGTGCCTCCATGATGCTCAATACCTCATCTAGGTGCCTTATATGCTCTTGCCATGATCGACTATAGATCAATGTGTCGTCAAAGAAAACCAAGACAAATTTCCTTAATTGATTCCTGAATATATGGTTCATGTAATACTGGAATGTAGCGGGTGCATTGGTTAGCCCAAATGGCATAACTAAGAACTCGAAGTGTCTAAAATGACATTGAAATGCCATCTTCTTTATGTCCTTCTCTCGGATGTTGATCTGGTGATATCCAGAGCGTAGATCAATTTTTGAGAAGAAAACTACCCCATGTAGTTCATCCATCAACTCGTCAATGCATGGGATAGGGTACTGGTTTTTGATGTTTTTCTTTTTCAAGGCTCGGTAATCAGTGCACATCCTCATGGTTCCATCCTTCTTCAGAACTAACACAACTAAAGAAGCAAATGGATTGCTACTCGATCTGATGTGTCCCATCGCCAACAATTCCTCGTTTGCCTTCTCTATCTCATCCTTGAACCTCCTAGGATGATGATAGGGAGGCTGATCATAGGTTTGGCCCCCTCCTCTAACTCGATGGTGTGCTCAAACCCACTGTCAGGTGGTCTCCCTGGTGGGATTGCCTCAAAGACCTGCTAATGTCGTCCCAGTAAATTCTTGATCTCTGTGTCGTATTGTTGTCGACCTTCTAAATCCTTCTGAGTAGTGATTAAGCATTATGAGGCATATGCTACCTCCCCATGTCTGAATATCCTCTCCATCCTCTTGGATGGAACTGTCTTGGGTGCTCCTGTCGACATACCTCCTAGAACAACCTTCTTCCCATCCTGATCTCTGAATCCTATTTCCAATGTTTGGTAGTTGGTAGTGATTTTTCCCAAGGCAATCATCCATTGAACTCCTAACACCACATCTGTGTCCGATAGGTTAACCACATAAAATGTGTCTCTCACTGTGTAGTTGCCTAACTTCATCTCTAAGTTTGGAACTCTGTCTAAACACTCCACTGTGTGGCTATCTGCTAGCGCAACATCAAACCCCTCAAACTCCTCTGTTTGAAGTGCCTGTCTCAATACTAGTGAAGCGACGATGAAGTTGTGGGTGGCCCCACCATCTATCAGGGTGATTACTCATTGCCCCTGAATAATCCCTCTGATACGAAAGGTATCATACCTGGGAACACCAGAAAGGGTCACTATGACTCCTCCCTTTGCTAGTTTTCTCCTGTTAGCCTACTCTGTCGGTTGTGGGACTACTGGATGATGGGATCTTGCTCGTGTCGGTGGTCTATGGGGAAGCTACTCCTCTGCTGGTGCCGACTCCTCCTCTGAACTAGTGGATCCACTATCCTGCTTCTCCTCCTCACTATCCACGTTGTTTGCTGCTACCTCAATATAATGAATCTCTCCCTTGCCCATGCACCTGTGGCCTGGGACCCAAGGATCTCTGCAGCTGAAGTAAAGCTTCATCCTCATAAGCTCTCGCCTAGTATCATCATCCAACTTCTCCTTTCCCTTCCATTCTCTCTGGAATGGCTTCCTGTCTTGATCCCTCTGGGGCACAAATGGTTTGGAGAAAGTTTTAGTCTTTGGCACTGAGTCTACCAGATCTCGAGTGCGAAGGATGGTATCTTGCAAAGTGGGAGGCTTGTATGCCTTCACCCATCCTCTCAAAGGCTCTGTGAGTCCTTCTGTGAATAGCATGATCAACCTGGGTTCTAATATATCTGTCACTGCCACGGCTACCTGCTGAAACTTTGTGATGAACACCTCTGCTGTGCTAGTTTGGCTCAATTGGGCTAGATCCCTGAAGTGTATCTCAGGATCCTTCCTGGCAAACCTATCCATGAGCCTATATGCAAACTCCCTATAGAAGGTGATGCGACTATGACCCAATGTCACCAGTCCATGATACCACCACTCGTGTGCCTCACCCTCCAAGTGTAAGGTCGCGAAACTGATGGCCTATGTCTTGATCATTTGGTTGAGCTTGTAATACATGTCTAGCTTCTGTACTCAAGCTATGGCAGTGTATTTGGATGATCCGTCGAAAGAAGGGATAGTGAGTTTCCCAACTTTTCGGATGAAATCAAGGTTATGCCCCTGCTGCTGCTGTGGTCCTCCCCTCTGTGGCGCTATGGGGTGGTTCCTAAGTCTGAGTCCACAGTACTCAACTAAGGTCATGTCCTGATGGAAGTCATGACCCAATGCTGCGTACTCCCTCCTATACTCTGCAATGTCGTCAACATGAGTGGGTGGCCTCTGTGCTATTGGTGGCGGTGCTGCTACTAGGGGTGCCCTCTGGAAACTGGGAAACAAGGGTCTAGGAATCCTACTCACAGAGGTGTATGTGTGAGAGGGTGACTGGGGTCTACTTCCTTCTCCCGAGTTCGCCTGTGCTACATGCAGGACTTGTGTATCTGGGGTGCCCACTCTAGCTAATCTATCAACCACTTGTGCCAAGGACTGAGACATGGTCCGTTGACTAACTAACATACCATTGATAACCTGCATGAAAGCTGCCTCTGGATCTACGGGGGCCTTGCCACTGCCCTATGGTCACTCATATCTATCTCCTAGCATCCTCTCTGCCTCGCACTCAGCCTCACGCTCTGCCCTTCTCTCTGCTTCTCTGTGTGCCTCTTCCTCTTCCTCTGAGCTAGGAGGAAAAGGGGGAAAATCAGGCCCAGCCTTCTTTCCTTATGCCTGTTGTAAGTGACATATTTGTCACCTATGTGTTCACATCCCTCTGGGTCTTTTGCTGCATTCATTGAGCCACAGGCTGGCAAGACTAAATCTCTGATACCATTGTAATGTTCCTGAATTGGCTAGTCTAGGAAATGCTACTAATGTCTGTGTAGGATCAAAGGTTTACAGCATATAAATGATCATACAAATAATAAATGCGACGAAGGACTGCAAGATTGTATTATGATATCTCTGTGGATTACAAAATGGTCGAATGCGGCTGAATAACTGACAATACTCAACTAGATAAACATACAAAGGATCTTAGCCGGAATATAAATAAGCAACTGTGGTTGAATAAAATGACAACACTTGACTAGATCAAAAGACAAAAGGATCTTAGCCGAAATACAAATAAGCGACTAAAAGATAATACCCGTAATATGGGAGCACTACGGAATCAATGAAGAATGATGGAAGACCTCGATGATCTTCCCGGTGACTAGGGTGTGTCTTTCAACACCGAAATCAACCAACTGGTGTCTTCCTCCTGGAATACACTGAACTATCTCTCCTGAGATGCGCCTCTTCTCCTCAATGACAAGTCATAATTTGCATAATGATGAATTAGGTCGCTGATCCTTCCTTTATAGCTTTCAAAAACCCTAAATCATGCTGAAACCCTAAATCACTGCTAAAACCCTAATTCACTATTGACTTCTATTTTTAGCTCATAATGACTTAAAAGCGTTGTTAACTCTTGTTAGCTCAATGTCACTTTCTGAATATAACACCTGTGACTGGAGTGACTTCTAGTAACCCTGTTTACCCCTCTTTGGCCCTAGCTATAGTCTAACCGGGTGGTTTAGACCATTAAGCCTCCTCTTCTAGAGATCCTATTTGGAAAGGGACATTACACTATTCCACTTGGAACCCCACCATTATTTCTTTCAGTTTCCTTAATTGTAGCACAATTTACGATTTTTGACAGTTTTTCAAGTCCTCAACTTCCATAGTCGTTTTGAGGCCCTAAACGACGTTTTTTGGGCATTTACCTAAAATATTTTCTACCAACAATTGTAGTGCTCGAATATATTTTTCTAATGATGTATGATATTTGTCAAACGAAGATAGTATGCCAAAGTTACGACCCTAAGATATTGATGTACCAATTTACCCCGACGGGGCCCATATTCTGGTGTTTCATCTCCTGGGGTTAGGTTTTTTTGGATGTTTAGGGTTTACATTGTTTCTCAATAATAGATAGGCCTTCAAGCCTCATTGGGACACAAATTTCAGAGACCTATAGCCGCCACATCTCTTCTCAGAAATAAGCTACCAGCTCCCTAGCTAGTTTATTTCTACTATGTCTGTAAACAAATTTCATCTCTTTGATATTAATGAAATGAAGTGTTATTTTCATTGCATCTTTGTATTCATGGTTATTTGTGCATTCTGTTGCGTTCCTGCATAAATCTGAATCAATAGTATCAGAGCAGTCTTCTCTTTCTCGATCCTTCTTTGCATGTCCCCAACGAGGTTGGGGTATAAGGAGTTAGGGCTCGATTTGGTTGAACCTTTGCAAGATTGGCTTCGCAAGCCCCAACGACCACCCATGCAGGACGAAAAAGAAATATGAGGGATCAAGAAATCCTATCAACATATTTCTCGAGGAGGCCCTTGAAAACAAAAGGAACATGATGATAGATAACTTCACTGAGATCCTTCAACGATTGCCCACTGTCGGCGCATCTGCATCCTATGGCCACTCTAGAGGCACAACCCCTTTTAAGGGACAAGTAAACTTTGACATTCCCATATTTGATATTCAAATAGATGCAGAGGTTGTATATAGATGGTTGAATCTATTAGAATAATATTTCTTAGTTCATGACTTTGTTGACTGGGAGAAGATTAATTTTTCATTGCTCAAAGCTTCCCCCCATGTCAAGGACTGGTGGGAAACCTACTGTGAGAAAAAGGACGAGGAGGAACCCTCCCTATTCTTGGCTGTACCCACTTGGAATTCTTTCTCAGACACCATCAAGGAACAATATTATCCCATGGGGAGATATGAGGACTAGTACATACAATGGACTATGCTATGGCAGCAAAGCGATCAATATGTGCATGAGCTGACGAATCTTTTCCATACACTGCGCAAAAAGTTGTGTATCAAAGATTTGGAGAAACATTTTTCGTTGAAGTACCGCAGTTGTCTACACAGATACATTCAGGAGGAAATGGAGTTCCTCGACATCTCCTCACTTGGTACGACATACTGGTATGCTTCCAAGATTGAGCATAAATTTAAACAGAAGAAGAGAGACTTTGGATCTGCGAATCAAAATCAAGTGAAAGGTTCCCCCAAACTGTATACCAAAGGACAAAGCCAAGGCATGGCGGATCAAGACAACCTTTCAAAGCTGCAAGCAAAGAAAAACACCACGAAGTTGAAGAAGGACATGGGAAAGTGGTGTGAGTTCCATAAGAGCTCCACTCACAACACAAGTGAGTGTCGGGACAAATAGTCACTGATGGCCAAGATGAGGGCTTCTGAATCAAATGCATGCTCCAACACTAAATCAAAACTTGAGAAGGGGAATGACAGAGGGAAGCGGATTATGAATGTGGATCCCAACACCATCAATTTCACCACGATGATCCAAAAGGAAGAATTGAAAGATACAGAGGAGGAGGAGCATCTCTTGCACTCCCAGATGTGGGTAAAGGATTCCCCACTACAGTTCATCATCGACAACATGAGCCAAATGAACCTCATTTCAACAGAGGTCGTGAAGCAGTTAGGATTTTTTACCACAACACACCCAAAACCGTACACCATTGGGTGGCTTCACCAAGGATGGGATCTCCACGTCATCCATCAATGTCACCTTCCCTACAACATCAAGCCCTTCACCGATGAGGTATTATGTGACATTGCTCCTCTTGATGTTTGTGATGTATTATTAGGCCAACCATACTTGTGGAAGTGACATGTTGTGTATGAGTCCCGACCTCATGTTGTTATTGTTACCCTGGGAAATAAGTTTTATAGGATACCAAAGGTACCATCGCTTGTCTCTATATCTTTGGTTACTGCAAAAAAATGCAGTAAGATCATTTCCAAAACTAGGAAATTTGTTTTCCTGATGATGTTCCCTCAGGGCAAGAAGAAGACTGTGGCCACGAACTCTATACAGGGCTCCTTCACATGACAACAACGAATGGACAAGGTCATGGAGGAGTACCGAGACATATTCAACTCACCCATAGGGGTGCCTCTGCACTATCAGGTCAATCACCCCATCGATCTGACCCTAGGTGCGTCGCTGCCCAATGGACTGATCTATCGACGCTCTGTTCTGGAGAATGATGAAATCAAGCAACGGATTCAGGAGCTGTTGCAGAAAGGTCACATCTCGCCAAGTTCATCTCCTTCTGGGAGCTCGATCGTGTTTTTTCATAAGAAGGATGGGACTTGGAAACTCTATATTGACTATTGGGCGATGCAAAATATCATCGTCCAGAATAGGTATCTGATCCCACGGATTGATTACCTTTTGGACCAACTCAAAGGGGATAAATATTTCAGCAATATCGACTTGAATTTCAGGTATCACTAGGTACCAATCGAACCATCCGATGTGTGGAATACTGCCTTTAAAGCCAAGGAGGGCCTTTTCGAAATGTTGTTCATGCCTTTTAGGTTGACGAATTCTCCCACAACCTTAATGAGGTTGATGGATGACATATTGCAGCCATTCACCAACTCATTTGTAGTAGTGTACTTGGATGACATCCTGATATTTAACCAAACTTGGGAAGAGCACCTCCACCACATCTGACAGGTCCTCCAAACACTGTAGAAACACAAGTTGTGTGCCATTTTGGAGAAGTGCACTTTTGGCATGAACCAGGTTCAATATCTGGGATACATTATTGATGAGCATGGGGTGCATGTGGATCCAACCAAGATCCAAGTAATCCAGGATTGGCCAACCCTGACCACTCTAATAGAGATTCACATATTTCTAGGTATTGCTAATTTCTACCACAGGTTCGTGTTGGGATTCTCTCATATCACTTGGCCCTTGAGTCAAGTCACCAAGGGAGGAGTGAAAGCAAAATTATTTTGGTCGGAATCTCAACAGAAGGCATTTACAAAATTGAAACATCACCTCTATTGCACCGTAGTACTCACATTACCAGACTTGCAACAACCATTTGAGATCGAGATAGATGCCTCTGACTATGCTATTGGGGAAATTCTTATTCAACAAGGGCATCCAGTGGCATATCACAGTGCGACACTGTCCGACATAGTTCGAAAGTATCCCACTTATGAAAAATAAATGTATTCCATTGTGTAGGCTTGCCGACAGTGGAAGAATTACATTTTGTGGAAGGAAACAATCATCCACATAGACCACTGACCCCTGTAGCTCATACATACACAAGGGAACTTGCAGAACAATGACCATCATAAGTGGTCCACATATCTGCAACAGTTTCATTTGAACATCAAGTATAAGAAGGGCAACACCAATAATGTTGTAGACTACCTCAGCTGACCACCGATCATGGTGATAACCACCGTGATAAACTCTTGTGGGCACGAGACTTTTAATTGGTCTCTTTTCTACAAGAGTGATCCAGATTTTGGCCACACATACAAGACGCTCTTGGAGGGTAACCGAGTTCCAAATTTTCACCTCTAGGATGCACTACTATGTCACCTGGGACACCTTTGTATTCCTTCAAGTGAGATTTCCAAGATGATTTGGGAAATGCACTATAGTCGGGTCACTGGGCATTTTGGGGTTGAGAAAACAGTGGCAGTACTGCAAAAGTATTTCTATTGGCCAAACCTTCAGAATGATGTTGGGAAGTACATCAGATCCTGCACTGCCTACGCCATTGCCAAACCGACCATCAAGAAGCAAGGCCTCTATACTCTGCTTCCTAACCCTAGTCGACCTTGGTAATCCATATCCGTGAATTACATGTCGGGCCTTACTTCTACTAAGAATGACAACGACTGTGTTTTCATGGTCGTCGACGGATTATTGAAGATGGCCATTATGGTAGCCTACAAGAAGAATATCACAGCAAGAGCCACTGATAAAATCTTCTTTGAACGAGTGTGGGTACACTTTGGGATCCCACAGTCTATCATATCAGATCGAGACAACAGGTTCCTCAGTACATTTTGGTCCAACCTTTGGTCAATGCTGGACACCAAGCTCACCAAGTCCACAAATTTCCATCCCCAAACTGATGGCCAGACGAAGGTCGTCAACATGATGATAGTACACATTATGTGCATGTACAACTCAAAGCATCCACGCACATGGGATGAGATCCTCCCCTATGTACAACATAGCTATAACCTCGTCCTCCACAACTCAACTGACGACAACCGCTTTCAGGTGGGCTTGGGATTCCAGCCACTATGTCCCATTGAAGTAGCCATACCATTTGCAACTACTCAGGCTAATTCGCCTCATGTCCAGTCTGAAGCTTCCAAGGAAAACAACTTCATTGAGCGAATTCATCACATTCACCACTAGGTTCATGACATATTAGACAGAGCCAATGCTAATTACAAACAATGACATGATCAACATTGAGTGAAACACAACTTCTAAGTGGGCGACAAAGTGTGGCTACATTTGTAGAAGGAGTGCCTCGCTGGACCCCAACGCAAGATTTGCCTGCTCCGATATGGGCCATACACCATCACCAAGGTTGTAGGGGAAAATTCCTTCAAGCTTAATATCCCACCATTCCTTGGTATGCACCCAGTGTTCAATGTGGACCACCTTCGACCTTACTTTCCACCCTTACTGGACACATCCGACATGGCAGAACAACTCACACCAACAAAGTTAAACCCGGACTGCATGGAACATGCCACAACATATCGGATTATGGACACACAGATTAAGAACACCCTCCAATAGAGGATCCATCTATATCGAGTTGTCAAAGCAGGTCAACTTCTTCACCAGGGAAAATGGCTCACCAGGGACCAAGTTTAGCAGAAGTTTCCTCATCTCATGGAGGAACTCAACGTAATGGGGACCATTGCTTCCTAAGGGGGCAATAATGATCCAGGTGAATATTGGTGGCCACCCACGTATTCCACTTGTACCCCCACCATTGTTTCTTTCATTTTTTAAGTTTCCTTAATTGTAGCACAATTTACTGTTTTTGGTAGTTTTTTCGGGTCCTGAACTTCCGGAGCCGTTTTGAGGCCCTAAACAATGATTTTTTGGGCATCTAATGGGCAAATTTGACAATCATCATGTTGTTTTGTACCAAAAATTGTAGTCTTCAGATAGATCTTTCCAACGATGTATCATATGCATCAAACAAAGATATTATGCCAAATTTATGACCCCAGGAAATTGATATACCAATTTACCCTGACGGGGCCCATATTCTGGCATTTCATCTCCTAGGGTTATGTTTTTTTGGATGTTTAGGGTTTCCATTGTTTCTCAATAATAGATAGGCCTTAGAGCCTCATTGGGACACAAAGTTCAGAGGCCTGTAAGCACCACATCTCTTCTCAGAGATAAGCTACCAATGCCCTAGCTAGTTTATTTATATTCAGTTTGTAAGCAAATTTCAGTTCTTTGATATTAATGAAATGAAGTGTTATTTTCGCTGCATCTTTGTATTCATGGTTATTTGTGCATTCTTTTGCAATCCTGCATAAATATAGATCAACTACTCACGAGTCCAACTGAAGTTAGCAAACCAACACAGAGTTCTACCAATAGGGAGCTTGAAAGGAGCGACAGTATATCTGGACGAGTGCTCACTAAGGTAGACTTCAAAGTGATCTAAAACATGGATGAAACAACACCATATCCATCATTACTGGGATTGGATTGGGTGTTTGATAGTCAGACATTATTGATATTAGATTGGGCATTTGACACTAGCCTCTTTTAATTGTCTGGGCACTCTCGCCTTTCATTAACAAAATACATTATTTAATACAGGGCTCAAAACCAGGGTATTACAATAAGTGATTACTTTCCATTCTTTAGAATTTTGTTTCTGTGCTTGAAAAACATTAAGAGAATCTTTCCAAGATCACCATAGTTGTGTTGAGTTAATAGGTTAGGAAGGTTGGTAATGTGACAAATATTTTAAAAATAAGATCTAATATGGGTATTGTTACACATTATTTTCGTCATCCCTATGACCTTTAATGATGTAAACCTATCTGTAGTCTTCAGAGGGGTTAGTGGCCCAAGTTCCTAAAGAAAGAAGGGAGAAGAACATTTTCTAAGAAAAGAAGTTGCATTTTCCTTTGTAAAAACCCTATAAAAAAAGGAAGTTCACAGGCTGCATTATAGCTAGGGTGCGAGAATGCCTGATTCTCGTAGGCCTCATCATAGCTAGGTCACGAAGAGTTCGCAGTCTGCTCGATAGGCAGGGTGCGAGAATGGTTACACATGGGAAAACAAGCGTTTTCTCGAATCTTCTAGATGGAGAAAATTCCATGGTGAGGTGGCATCCTATTAAGCCCTAATATTGTCTTATTACCCCTTAATTGGGGCATTTTATATTAGTAATTTTATTTTATTTATGTCAGCTTTAGGCCTTTAGTTGTAATTATACCTCCTAGTCTCCTATATATACCAAGGAGACATTTTCATTTTGAATCATCTTGTACTTGAACATCTAAGTGGGGTAAGAGGAGGTTGCCCCCTCGAAGAGGCTTATTATCTGAAATTATCTCTTTTTCAAGGAGTTGAGTACTTTCTCTAAGGATTTTCTATGCTATATTAATATTTGGTTCTTAACATATGGTATCAGAGCTCAAGGTCTTGGGGTTTCGCTACTACATCTGAGACACCTTGGAATTTTTTCTATAATTTTTTTTCTACAATGTTTCAGAAGGAACTGCTTGGCAGATATTTAGTAGACAGATCAAGGTACATTGGGTTCAAAATTCATCTCCCGAGGCCTTATAATTTCAGAGATACAACCTATACAAGATAGGGTTTTGGAATCATCTTGAACTGAGTCATTGAGGCATTTAAGCTATAAAAAAATTTCTGTAACGTTTCAAACCCTGACCTACAAAGGATATTTACAAAAATTAGTAAGGTATCTATGGTAAAAGTTTTAGCTTCTGGGTCATCTTAAATTTGCAAATACACCCTGTGTAATATAGGGTATTTGACTAGTCTCAAGAAGGTGTTCTAGGTAAAATAATCATAACTTCTTCCTAGAGTATCCAAATTGTGTGGGACTGGTTTCATTGGATCGTGGACAGTCTATAGTATTTCTGGTGCGAGTTTCATAATTTTATATCAATTATTTTGTGCGGGGCACGCTATACAAGTGAGATCTCCTGGAAAGGCACATCCAATTTTGATCAGACCTATGGCATTGCAGAGAACTACATAAAAGAAATTTTCATACCCAGAAGGGCCGAAACTTGGGAGATACAACAGAATAAATATTGTCTAGTAGAACCACCTCAAAATCAAGGTTCAAAAGTGATACTTGGCCGACATGCCACAAAAAAAGGGAACTTCTGCACCAAATAAGCCTCCAGAAAATCCTACTTGGACTCTTGATGAAGGTGAAGAAATGCGTATGGACATAAATGAACTACAAAATAAGATGGATTCAATGGAAGCTAAGTTGGATACTAATATGGATTCAATGGAAGCCAAGTTGGATACTAAGATGGATGGTTTAAAAGGGGATATCATGGAAGTATTGAAAAATTTTGTAACAGAGAAGATACCTGAAAGTGAAAATGCATCCCATGAAATTCATGATGAGGACACAAGGAAGGTGAATCAAGAATGGAGAAACTCCA
>JZKD02S1811587.1:236815-281978 GCA_000966675.3 Picea glauca | reverse complement strand
ATACCAAGGAGACATTTTCATTTTGAATCATCTTGTACTTGAACATTTAAGTGGGGTGAAAGGAGGTTTCCCCCTCGAAGAGGCTTATTATCTGAAATTATCTCTTTTTCAAGGCCTTGAGTACTTTTTCTGAGGATTTTCTATGCTATATTGATATTTGGTTCTTAACACATCTGAATGGTTTGGATCTTACTCGCTTTCATGATTTAGTGGGATCATCCTAACCTCCTCACCTTATCCTCTTCAGCTTATAAAAGGAGAGGAGCTCTCATGGAGAAGGGCTAAGTTGGATTTGGCTTGGAATTATTAGCTTGGTTAGAGTGTCTTTGAGTTTTGCCTTTGTCAACATAGATTGTGAATGTTATTAGATCTATGCTTTTAGAATTCTTGGAGTGGAAGTGTGTGGGGAATGAAAGACAACTGGAAGGGATCTTACGACATCAAGGCCATGGTTGTAATCTCTCTTTCACATTTAATGTGATACAGTAATGTGATTCTTTCCTATAAAGCTTGTTGTGTTTTATTGTATGATTCCTTGATCACATACATAGGTTTATATTGAGTTCATGATATTACTATCACTTTGGTTGGTTGCGTTTTCTTGCAGGATCATCACTGTATGAGCGTTAGAATGGATCTAGGATGGTGATGGCGAGAGGAAGTGACATTTAAACAGTATGTCACCTATCTCTTTTTAGTTAGTAAATTCAATATTTAAAACTTAAGGAAAGGGTCATGTTCTGGTGTGTTTTGTTCTCGATCTAGGTGGATCTAGGGAGATCTGTTAGTGTCCACACCTATCGATTTATCCGATAACAGGTATAGGCTAGACAATCTAAGAGAAAGTGATTTTCATCTTCAACCTTCTTAGTTTCATAAATGTGACACACTCTTTCATCCCATGGCATTTTAGGAATTGACCAACGCCCAGTTTCACTATGGAGTTTGTGAGAATCTTCTCTTATCTTAGCAATGCTTATTTTTTTCTTTACACTTGTCAAAACAAATAGATAATTTTGATGTTCCAGATTAGGGTTGATGACATCCTTATAATACCTTAATTTTATTCTTTCTTCTAACTCTTTTTCACACCACATTTTCTCCTTAAATTTTGATTTGATGATATTTTTAATAGTATCTTTACTCTACAAAATGGTGTCTTCCATGATTTCCCAATAGTTTATTCAAGACTGGGCATCTGTATTCCATCCTCGCTTGAGTCAATGGTGGTTACGACTCGAATTTGAAGCAATTTTAGGAAGCATATTGTCTTCCATATTATTTAACTTTTTATTATACATTAGATATCTAATCATAGTCGTGTTCTCAATGGGGGGGAGGATTTTTTCTAAGAGGAGGATGGGATAGGGCGTATTTCCTTTAGTTTTGAGATTATAGGTTATAAAATTCTTTTTTATTTTCTCTATCTTTCTCCAGGATTCACGAGAGATACTACAGCCCCAAAATTCACATCCATAAAGAATAACATTTGTAACAAGAGTCTCAAAGAGGAGTCTCTTCTCATTCCAACTCCAAATATAGGTTGATTTACATTTGTTTTCAAGCCCATAATAAGTTTTCCATTCCCCAATAATCCTTTTCTCAATGCTATAATTCCAATTGATCTTGTGGTGAATATCAATTCCAAGATATTTGTATGAATTCACTCCCTCAAAGTTGTTGTTGTCATATACGAAGGTATCATAAGTGATCTTATTGGATTTAATAATCATGACCTTAGTCTTGTGAGTATTAATAGTCATACCCATATTGTAGGAAAAATCCTTAAGGATTCTTGGTTGATTTTCAAGATCATGGGGAATCCTTTCCATAAGAACAATATCATTGGCACAAAGAAGAAGATTGATGACTATACCAGTGAGAGTAGGGCCGACACAACCTGATTTTTCCAAGTAATCTCCTAACTTGTCAATGTATATGCCAAAAAGGGTAAGGGACAAGGGACAACCTTGTTTGACCTTACATAGCTCTTGATTTTCCTTCCACCCAAATATATTGGGGATAGAAATAGCACATAGTGAACCTCCTATTTATTCTTATTTACTTGAAAGGGAACATAATGTTTTCATTTTTTGTAGATAATTTCAAAGTCATAACCTAACATATTTTTAACCCTTTTTTTTTGCTCTTTTGAAGATAATTGTTTCTCCAAGAAGTGATTCAAACTATCATGATTTGATTTTACTTTGAAGTGTCTTTTTATTAGGTTAAGGTTCCATTTCTAAACTGCATGTAGTATGTACAACATTTATTTTTCATAAATGGATTTGAGTAAGTTTTTTCCTTTAAGTTGTCTTCTTTCAAAGTAAAGCGACCTTCCTTATTGCATTAAAACTACACCAATTCCATGGCTTGAGGCATCACACTCCAAATGTTTTTATGAAGTTAGGTGTGTCTAATATAACAGTTGTACGCATAGCCTTCTTAAGTTTTTCAAAATATTTGGTTGCTTGTTGAGTCAAAGAAAATGCTCCTTGTTTAACAATGCTATTAGAGGTGCTACTATTTGACCATAGTTCTTGAAAAACTTGTGGCAATAGCCTATCAATCCTAAGAATCCTCTAAGTTTCTTCAAGGATTTTGAAATTTTCCATTCCTTCATAGCTTTAATTTTGTTAAGTTCCACTTTTACACCTTCATGAGATACAATATGGCCCAAATATTCCACTTCTTGAATCCCGAAGGAACACTTGGAAGGATTTGCATAAATTTGTGGATCTTCCAATAGTTTTAATACTTTGTGAACATGTTGTACATGTTCTTCCCAACATTTGCTATAGATTAGAATGCCATCAAAAAATACTAACACAAATTTCTAACGAAGCACTTGAAAATAAAATTCATCAAGATTTGAAATGTAGAAGGTGTTTGAGTAAGTCCAAATGGCATAACCAAAAAGTCATAATGACCTTCATTTGTTCTAAAATCTATTTTGGGAATGTCTTCCCGCCTCGTTCCAATTTGATAATATCTCGAACAAAGACCCAACTTAGGAAAGACAATTGCTCCATGCACATCATATAATAGTTCATCAATGATAGGAACACAAAACTTATATTTGATGGTCATTTTGTTGAGTTTTCTATAATCTGGACACATACGCCATGAACCATCCTTTTTCATAACCATCACCATTAGTGAAGAGAAATAACTTTGGTTGGGTTGAATGATATCAGCCTCTAACATTTCTTGGATCATATGCTCAATCTCATGCTTTTGTGCATATAGATACTTGTAAGGCCTAATGTTAGGTGGTACAATTCCCAAGTGAAAATGAATAGCATGGTCATGATATCAAGGAGGTGGAAAACCCTTAGAAATTTATTCAAATACCTTGGAATGATTGTTGATAACTATTTGGAGATCCAATCAAGTACAGGATATAGATGTTTGAACATTTAGTGAGCACAATTGTGAAATTACACCATGGTGTCCCTTTTTGAGTAATTTTGTCATTCTATTAGAGCTTATTACCTTAGATACCTCGAAGCTCAAGTTTTTTGTCTTATGACGAAAATCTCAGGAAAAGATCTTGAAAATTAAGGTCCAATGTTCCCAATGAGTGTAACCAATGGACCCCTAATACAACATGAAGACCACTCATTTAGATAGAAATCATGGGACTATCCAAAAAATACTCCCCCATATCGAGCTTAATACTATGGAACTTTCTAGAACAATTTATGGTACCTTCGTTTGCAATCATTACTTGAAACATTGGTGCTAGAAATACAAATCAATTGAGATGCTTTGCTAATTTGTAATTGATGGAGTTATGGGTACTACCAGAATCAATCAACATTGTTACCTTTTTATTTTTGATTTATCCTTGTATCTTGAGGGTTTGTGGAGTACTGATGATGACCAATGCATGATAAAATATTGTTGGAGTGGTATATTTTAGATATAGATCTTGTGATGTTCCAATTCTTGATTGTGTTCCTCTTCGCAGTCTATGTAGAATAATTTCTTCTAACCCCTTTTATGACCCTTACTATAGTTGTTGTCACAATTGAAACATAGTCCCTTTTCCCTTCTTCCATCCATTTGCATAGGTGTCAACCTTGTTGGTTGAGGAATAGTTGTCTTATGAACCCAAAAATTATCTATGCTTTGTGCGTATGCTCCAATGGTAGACTTGTATAGTAAAGATGATGATCTATTTATAATTAGCATACCTTGTAAAATCTCCTTTAAATTCTTCAAATATCATGTGTTGTAATTTTATTTTTATAAATAAAATCACATACTTTTTTTTATAAAAAAACTTATCTAACATTAATTTTTTTCTAAAAAAAAAAATCATTATATTCATAAAAAAATGAACATACAAATTCTTGTTTGAAATGAATCATCTATTCCCTTCATTGTTTCCATAAAAAGTTATCTTCACATATGTTACATCATTAGTTTTCTTCCATATTCCCAAAAGGAATTACCTACATATGTTACATCATTAGTTTTCTTCCATATTTCCAAAAAGAATTACCTTTACTTCATTTACAAATTGATATTGTTACATAAATTCTTAGAATGTCCATGGCTTCTTGCTATTTTGTTTCTTTCCATAGCCCTTTTCGTTGCAAATGAAAATAAATCCCTTTCCTTCATATCAAAATAACATATTGGATACACAACGAGGATCATAGATTAAAACTGTATATATATATGGAATTCCATTGATTTTGTTTAAAAAAATTCACAAACCCATAAAAACTAAAAGAAGCAATAGAAAAGAGACAAATCTTCCTTATACAATTCATCAACCTTCTCATTAAGCTCACTGTATGAAAGATATGCATTCAAAATATGAGATAAGCTCACTGTATGAAAGATATGCATTCAAAATATGAGATAGGAATATTTCCTGAATATTTTAAAGGAGAATTTTAATAAAAACATTTTCCACTAAATTTTTTTCGAAGACCCAATCAATAACTAGTTTGAAATCTCCCATTACCTACAACTTGTTTAGAGTTTTCTTAGTGGCAACATAGAGGAGAGTCCAAAGTGTAGCAAATTCAGCTTTAGTGTTTGATCCCTTGCTTATGACATATCTAATGTGAAAAATGCTTATGGTTCAGATATAAAATAGTACTTAAAAATTGTTCATGTTTATGGTTTAGATATATAAAAGAGTATCCACTTTTACAAACTGAAGAGTGATCTTGGCTAGTGCCATCCAAATATTTTAAGGGATATTATAATTTGGATAAAATAGCTATTTTTTGTTGTTTAAATTTCATTTTTGAATGCATAAATGAATTTAGCGTACTGAAAACTTTTGTGGCATTAGATTTATACAAACTTAGCCATTCAAATCTACAGATCCAACCATTCTTCACAAGATTTAGAGAAAATAAAAAAAAAAATTACCAAAAAAACTCCAAAAGATAGAACATTTAGACTAGATTGTTTTTTTTCTTTGGAAATCTTTAATCTAATATTAATTATTATGCTACACAATTTATATTGAAGTTGGACCGTTAGATGGCACTAACTCGAACCTACAATCTGGTTACCGTATGCAAAATAATAGGGAGTAGGTTAACTTGGGAGCTAACAGACCAGTTTTTCAGGAAAAAATGGGTCCGAATCCGGCCAGATTTTCAGGGATAGTCTCAATTTAGCATGGATCAAAGTTCCATGTATTGCAAAACCATATTTTAGGAGTTTTGCCCCATTTTAAACCAAAACAGATATTCAAAAAATATCAAAATTCTGAATTGGCTTTTAACCACAGAACCTGCACAAAAGATATCTCAAATAATAGCAGCATTTGAAAACATGAAAAGACAATATGTAACAATGGAAGCTTCCGTGTTTTTTAATTGTACAACACTGTTGAGTTGTACTTCAAAGTACATCATAGTGCATCGTGCAGTCTTATATTATATTGATTCGAACACAAAAAAAACAAAAATATTTTTCAGCCCTTCAAACTATTTCCATCTGTGTTGTGTTGAAAGCCACTGCTGTTTATAATTATAACGGTATTGCTGTCCTGATTAACAACAGGTTGGATCCAATTATTCTTTCTGTTCTAATTCTGTATTCTTAACGAGAAATAAAAAAAAATAAGTTTGGAGAAAAAGTTGATTATTCCAACCTCGTTACATAGCACGATGTTATGGCTTTTTTAACTTCCAACGCCATAGGCTTTTTTAACTTATTAAATGTTATAACTTTATAAACCGTGAGATCTATTTCTGGACGCGTTTGAGTGAATTCTAACACAACCTCTTACATATCTTGAACTTCAAGCACTTTATAATTGCTAATACCAAAATTCATTATCTTTTATTATATTGCACAGTTATCGACACTATATCTTATATATTGAACTTCAACCCCCTTTATTAGTGGTTAATAAAGGCCATACTGAAATTCATTGTCTTTTTTACGGTCGTGCGGTGTTCACAGTTTACTGAAATTTGGCCATTCAATGTTTGATCGAAATGAAAAATAAAATTGCCTTGAAGCTATAAATTTTTTTACCTACACAGATTGGTTTAGTATTCCAAAAAACCCTTTTACGTCTCGACAATTTCATCAAATAAAAACAGTTGTGGCCAAATTTTCATTAAAATTTTTCAAATTCTAACTATAAACGTAAAACGTTGATCCGCTATCGTCAAGATCCAAAAAAAAATTATCGTTTACAAACGAATTAACCATCAATGTAGTGTGAATTTCATTGCATCTGATTTGGGCAACCCTCCGATCTTTGCAACAAATTTACACTAACATCAGTCTCTCGGGATAATTATAGTGTCACATACATTTTTAAAAACAATAAACGGAATCTCATGAACAACATTTTTCAGAAAAATGTACTAATCTAAGTTTGTAATGTTAATACAATCTAAGTTTGTGCTATTAATACATAGAGGTTTTAGAGTAGTCTAAAAGTTTTATCTTTTGGAAGTTTTTATAATTTTTTTAGGAAGTTTTTACAATTTTTTTTTGTTTGATATTGCTTTGTGAAAAATAATTAAATCTGTGGATTGTTTGATATTGTTTTGTGAAAAATAATTAAATCTGTGGATTTGAGTGGTTGAGTTTGTATAATCCAAATGTTTTGGGGTTTTTCAAAAATTTTCAATATACTGAATCCATTTATACATTAAAAATGCAATTTAAATAACAGAAAATAGCCATTTTATCCAAATTTATATAACCTAATTATCCAAATTTATATAACCTAATTCTGATTTAAATAACAAAAAAAAATGAACGTTTTGCCTGTTTTGCCTATGCCTTAATACATTTGCTATTACGTAATGGGTTCGAGATTGCGGCTTATTCAACCGAAACCCACATTTTTGGATTCCAGAAGCCGTATCCGCCATGAATATTCTCGAGGTTGGAGCAGCTCAAACTGCATTCATTTTATTTCTAAACCTTGTGGTCTGTTAAAGAGCTCGGCTCTCGGGCTTCTATCAACAAATTACAGAAGATGCGATTCTATGCACTGACAGTAGATCTGACCGCTTTTTATAGCAGAGATCAATGTTGTCATTCTTTGTTAATATTCCTCAGGCCATCCGTAGACCTTCAAATAGATTCATACATTCAATATTCAATGATTCCAGGTCGAGGTCGAGCGTCGAGATAGTCTCTGCATCCTTCCCCGCCATCACTGAAATGACATACTCAAATGCATCTTCTTCGCAGGGGATGGTAAGACCCATCTGATGATTGAATCCAAACTCCTCCTCGGCCTTGCTGAGGAGCGAACAGAATAGAGGGTGGTTGAGATACGCAGTGGGTATGATGAACCGCCTGCGCTCGCTTCCCACATAGACCGGAATGTGACCCTTGGGAATATCCACCTTATCTAATTCTGCATGCGCCCAATCCAACTTTAAATAGCGCCATCTCTTGAGCGAGAAAGCCTTTCGGGCATTGGCTATCCCTTGGCACTTCCTCGCCATCTGCCTGAGTAGAAGATCTTGGATTATCTCGTTCCCCTTGCTCCTCCTTCCCATTGCTGTTACACAGGTCGAGAACTGTCAATCAACAGAAGAACAGCATGTGCGGGGATAGATCGCTTGCGTATAAGAGAACGACATCTTCTTCATATAAATAGCATCAAGCATCCAAGCCCAAACTTGACAGTTGTTTTTGGATAACAATGTTTATCACTACCCAACAAAAATATAATACAAAGATCAGCAATTAGAGGAATCTTGACGAAGTTTGATGGCACACCGGTGCCACATCTCATTGAAAATGCTGGAGATAAAAGACGAGAGCGGGGCCATCAATAACGCATCGAGCGGACAGCTTGTTGTTTTCCCATCACATAATTATCACTAGGCACAGCTGTTTTGCAAATTGAAATGTTTACTTGGAATAATGAAAACAGTTAAATTGCTATACGCTGAGATTCATTCTTCTATATTCTGCTTGACTCCATTTGGTGGCTGATATTACCATTTTCTGCTAGGTATTACGATATACTGAAATCCATTCCCGTACATCTCAGCAGAATTCTCGATAGAAATTTGATTTTTAATTTGGTATATCATATCATTGCTAAAACGATTATCGTTTGAAAAGCATGAGACCCTGAATTTAATGCATTTCATTGTCAGCGTGGTCGGGCAGGCTGTATCATTTCATTGCCAGTGTGATCTGGGAACCGTTATCTCAAATTGAATATGTCTGTCCACTTTCGCGCAATACATTTAAATCAATAAATCTTCGTGTGGCCACAAACCAATAACACGTTATCCCATACTATCTACTTGTGGCTGCATAAAAACTTTCCTTGATCGTCGGGAAGTTGGAACACGTATTCGTTACCCAAGAAAAGGCATTCACATGCATAGTCTGCTGTCTGCATAAAAGTTAGTTAATGCCATTAATTGACTAGCGATACTTGAAAAACTGAGGAGTGTACTGTGTAACTTTCCGCTTCTCATATTATCACAGACGATGTATTGTACTTCAACGTACATTTTAGTGTACCGTCCAATCTTTACATATAGAAGTTTTACGGGCCAAGGTTCAAGAATGCTTCAAAAGTTCAACTGTTTTTTAACAGCGAAGCGTTGGATGAAGGAAACATCCTACACAGTGGAAAATTTTATAATAACTCAATTGTTAATCAGCAGCTGGGAATTTCATAATAACTCAATTGTCTATCAGGAGTGGGGAATGTCATCGCTGGTTACTACATGGCATTCATCATGATTATTCAAAGAAAACCACATCAATTGGAATAACTCATTGGTGGTTCTTAAGGAGGCAGTCTATTACTCCTGCTAAATGTGATTTGCAATTCAGATTTGAAAACACAGAAAACAGAAATTAGATAGCACAGAGCATAGAAATAGAATATACATTAAAATGGAGAAGAAGAATTAGACGAGAAGATAACCATCACATTTTCTTGAGTGAGAGGAGGGTCTTCTATAAGCAACCCAAATTTTTATTTCTGGTTATTAGTTGATTACAATAGAGGTTGCAACAACTAACTAAATGCTTATAAAGTGATTACTAAAAGCCCACTAAATGCTTGCAGTGAACTACTCTCTATAATAAAAATATCTGAAACTAACTACAATACTAATTAACGAGTGCCCCCTCATCCTAAGTGGCCAGGAAAGTGGGGCGCGGTTCTTGGTGGCCCAATTCCTCCATGTTTAGATCTGGAAGCGTCCCTGCTTCTGCCATCAAATGAGGGCAATTGCACTCCAAATGATGTTGGCCTTTGAATTGGTACTTGTCCAGCAAGAGCCATATATTATCTCCTAATTGAAAGAACAATGGCATGCACTTCTTATCATGCATATGTTTCACATGGTATTGGGTTGCTCGTAAGGAAGTTGCTTCATGAGTATAGCGCTGAGTCAACATATGGATAAATTATTGAGCTAACTCATGTTCTTGCTGGTGATGTGTCGAGCTAGAAGGAGCAAGGGTCTCTGAATGGAATGCCATCGAATGACCTCCCTGTTTAAGTACCATGCCACTGGCGCACTGAAATGCATCCTTCTTAATCTTAAAGGGTTGATTCCTAGCCAGAAAACGAAGAACCTCTACAAAGTATAATGCGGGCGGAAGTTGAGCCAAGTGGTGCCCAACCTTTTGCAAAAAAATATAGAGGTCATGGGAATTAGAGTGCACTTGCCATTGTGCCAAAACCTGTGCCCCGGATGGATCTAATTGACACCCTACAGTGTCTAATATGAGTCACAAATGAGGAATTGATGTGTGTCCAACATAGGATTTCTTTACCTGAAGTGTATGTGCCCGCAATAGCTTGATGATGTCAAGAACATGTTGAAGATGTTTTTCCCAAGATTTATTGAAGAAAAAGATATCATCAAGATAAATGATCAGGCATTTACCCAAATGATTGGTTGCATTCATGGAAACTTGATGGTAGCCAGTTGTCAAATCCATCTATGTGAAGGAATAATGCCCTTGTAAGTGGTCGAATAATTCCTCAATCCAGGGTAGGAAGTAGTGGGTTTTAACATTGGCTTTATTGAGGGCATGGTAGTGGGTCACTAGGTGCCATTCTAAATCATCCTTGTTTGAGATAACAAAGGTGGAGACACACATGGAGATAATGAAGGTGAAATATGGCCTAAGTGCAAAATTTGACCAATTGGGTGTTCCATCTCAACGACCTCTCGAGGAGTGATGTGATAGGATAGGGTGTTGGGTAAAGAAGTGATGCAGGAGTATCATGGAAAGCCAAAGCATGTGCCTATCCAAAGGGACAGTTGGACGCACAGATGCAAATAGGACACTTTTTTTGTGAAAACGTTTTGAGTTTTGAAATCTAAAGCATTAATGTAATAGATAGGAGGAAAGTGCAGTTGCATTTATATCTGTAGATCCAAACTGATTTTGGAGCATATGTTCCTATCCGTCGGGTGTAATAGACATTTATGTTTGTTTAATGCAAGTAGGTAGATATGAATGTTAGATTAGACAGTTTAGGAGTGAAGGAGGGAAAACGAATGATAGACACCCTCACCCTTGTACCATTGTATTATTATTTCAGAATTTGTAAGCTATAGAGCTGTAGAGGAGAACAAAGAATTTTATCCATTTTAGTTGTTGATATTTACTATGTACAGGAGCATTGGAACTAATAGAAGAAACCTTTGATTCCAATATATGTGTTTGTTATGGTATGTTGCAAGCTTGTTTGCATTCTCTGTATGCATTTCTTTCAATACTATGTATGTTTGCAAGTTCTGGAATTCTCAGTTGAATGTTTGAATTCTGGGTAAGGGAAGAATGAGTTTCAATTGTTTCTCTTTCTAAGAACTCATGCAAAGAGTACAGTGGAAGGTCTACAAGGAGTGCGTCGACTAGAATCTGAGTTTCATCTCAGAACTCTCAGAAGAGATTTAGGGTTGCGTTTTACGGACGCAAGAGCCATGCAAGGTGTGCGCAGGCCGAGGGAAGTCTTGGATTTTTCAAATCCAAGAGGAACATTAAGAGACTATTGTTGCAAAGAGTGCACAGGGTTGAAGACTCAAATAACCAAAGGTTATTTGAAATTTTTCCGCAAGGAGTGCATACAGGGATCCTTTTGGAAGCTGGAGTTTACAAGCAGAAGCTCAGGAGGGATTTAACATTTGAAGTGATCAAAGGGAGACGAAGGTCGAACTCTTCTTGCAGAAGTCAAGTTCAAGAAGGAGAACACCGAGTCGTTTGGACAGAAGTCATTGAGAAGTGAATCGGGTGGTCATAATTCTCTGTGGAGAACTCACAAAATTGCGAGGACCGTAGGATCGAGAGGAGCTGTAAGGGGGTTAGAAGTTGGATGAACCCACCACCCTGATACCAAGAGTCAACGTAGACCGTTGATCGTGGTCAGTTTGAGCTGTTAGATCATTTCGCAAATTCAAGGGTCGCAAGTTTGGAGTGCAGGCTAAAATCTTTGGTCACTCTAATTCCTGAATTGCGAAAGGGATTATCAAGTGCAGAATCAAATAGTGGAAACACTTCGTGGAGAGGCGCCGAAGACCCGTGAGCCATTGGATCTTGCAAGGAAGTGAGGGGGCTAAGTTGAGTGCCTTTTCAACACCCATAAGATTAGGAGAGATAGTGGCCATTGGATCCAATCAAATGAAATTCGTGTGATCTCGTGCGAATTCACAGATCATGAATTCGGAGATTGGAGCGACAAGTGATTTTGGAGTCGAGAGTCGTGAACTTCCAGTTCGTGAACCCCGAAAGATATAGATCATCAGATCAGGGGAGGCTCACAGTCGTCAATCTCGTAAAAGGTGAAATTTTGTAGTCGGGGAATCATAGAGGGAGAAGAACGACCATTAGTTGTTCTCTCAAGTCGTGAAACCCAAAATCCTTTGCGAACTTAAACAAATGGTTTCATTAACTCTTTGTGTGGTTTAGAGAAGATACTACACAGATATCAGCCTGAGGGCAGGGGGTCTGCATCAGTTGTGGTATCAGAGTGCAGAACAAATTATTTGCTTTCTGTAGCAGAGAGAAGAAGGGGGAATTTTATAGCCATGCCGCCAAGAAGAAGAGACAGGCAAATGACTGATCCAGCAATGGAAAGAGAAATGTGTAAATTACGTGCCAGGCTTAATGCCATGGAGACAACACAAAGGCGCATAGTTGACATTGGGGATATCAGTGAAGATGAAAGTGAAAATGAAGTTGGAAACGAAGGAGAAGAAGTTGCAGAAGAATGCATATTCAGGGTTGTTGCAAGAATAGGTGCTAGGGAAAAAATGGACATTCCAATGTACGAAGGAAACTTGGATGTTGAAGAGCTTCTAGACTGGATTAGAAATCTAGACAAATACTTCAACTATGAGGATGTCAAAAAAGACAAAAAAGTCAAACATGTCGTTACCAGACTTAAAGGGCATGCAGTGCTGTGGTGGGATGAATTGCAGGCTGACAGACGCTATGAAGGAAAAAAAAAAAAATCAAAAGTTGGGATAGAATGGTTGCAAAAATTAAAGCCAAGTTTATGCCCAGGGATTATCAAATCACCCTGTTTTGAAGAATAAAGAATTTGAGACAGAAGTTGATGTCAGTGAAAGAATACAATGAAGAATTCTATAGGATAAACATTAGAGAAGGTCATCGGGAGAATGATGATGAAAAAGTTGCCAGGTAGATGAATGGTCTGCAATATGAAATTCAAGATGAGATGAGCATGATGACCATTCAAAATGTGGAATATTCTTATCAGATGGTTCTGAAAGATGAAGAGAAGTTGATCCGAAAGCAAGGTCAAAGAGGCCGAGGTAGAAGTCAAAGCAAAGACAAGGCAATTGCCCAAGACAAAACCCAGAAGTCTAAGGAAGAGGAGAAGAAACCTCAAACTCAACCTGAGAGAGGAGGAAGCTCACAGGGAAGGCAGTATGTTGATAGAAACACGTTTCCTCAAGCCAGAGGAAGAGGAAGAGACAGAGGAGGTGAACTGAAATGCTTTGTCTATGGAAAAACCAGACATAAGTCTTATGAGTGTCCTGATAGGAAGAAAGGTGGTGGTGAAACTCACATTGCCAAAGCTCAAGGAAGGAATGTTGAGGCAGAAGATGTAGAGGGTGGAAGACCTTTGATGATGCATAAAGTTATCTTGAAGCTAGAGAAGGAGGTAGAGAACCCAACCCAAAGAAACAGTCTGTTTAGGACTACCTGCAAAACTAAGGATAGAGTATGCAAGGTCATAGTGGACAACGATAGCACAAATAATCTCGTATCTACAAAGATGGTAGAAAAGTTGGAGCTGAAGACTGTTACGCATCCAAGCCCATACAAAGTTTTGTGGCTACAAAAAGGACATCAGGTAAATGTCACTAAATAATGTTTAGTCGAATTTAAAATAGGAGGATATAAAGATGAGATATTATGTGATGTTATTCCCATGGATGTTTGCCATCTATTGTTGGATAGACCATGGCAATATGACAGAAACATGGTTCATGATGGGAGAAAGAACACGTACACCCCAGAGAAAAATGGTAAGATGCACATGTTGTTGCCGATTAAGGATAAAGAGGTGAAAACAGAGATGAACAACATTTTACTTCTCATGAGTGGCAAGGAACTTTTTAATGATGTTAAGAAGAAGGAAGACACACAATTTATTGTGGTCAGGAAGCCCAAAATTGTTTTGACCAGTATGAGAATAGATGATTTACCAGAAGAAATCTAGGAGTTGTTGGGAGAGTTTGTTGATATAGTAGTGGACGAACTACCTTGTTCGTTGCCACCTATCAGGAGTATAAGTCATCATATAGATATTATACCTGGAGCCATTCTGTCGAACAAAGCAGCGTATCGGTTGACGCCGCAGGAAAATGAAGAAGTTAAGAAATAGGTCCAGGACTTAATGGACAAAGGATTGATTCGGGAGAGCTTGAGTCCATGAGTTGTATTGACAATGCTCAACTCAAGAAAGGATGATGGTTGGATAATGTGTACAGACTCAAGGGAAATCAATGAAATTACCATCAGGTACAGATTCCCATTGCCAAGGATGGACGACTTGATGGATTGCTTGAGTTGAGCCAAGTTTTTTTCAAAGATTCATTTGAAAAGAGGATATCATCAAATTAGAATGAGAGAAGGTGATGAATGAAAGACAACATTCAAGATGAATAAAGGGTTGTATGAATGGATTTTCATGCCATTTGGCTTGAATAATGCACCGATCACCTTCATGAGATTGATGAACGAAGTCCTAAAGGATTTCTTTGGGAAATTTGTCATTATATATCTTGATGATATATTAATTTTCAACAAAACTGAAGCAGAGCACTTAGAGCATCTAACTGCAATGATGAGAAGATTGTAGCAAGAGAAGTTTCTGATCAATATGAAGAAATTGTCATTTATGAGAACATAACTCATTTATTTGGGTTTTGTTATCTCTGCAAATGAACTGAAAATGGATCCAGAAAAGATAAAGGTGATCAAGGATTGGCCATCACCAAAGAGTGTGTTTGAAGTACGAAGATTCCATGGGTTGGCTAGCTTCTACAGAAAACTCATCCGAAACTTCAGTGGAATTAGTGCACCAATGATGGACATGGTGAAGAAAAGACATAAATCTTTTCACTAGACGGAGGAAGTGGAGAGGAGTTTCAACTTGCTAAAGAAGAAGATCACTGAACAACCAATTTTGGTTTTTCTAGATTTCAGCAAGACATTCCAGGTCAGGTGTGACGCAAGTGGATTTGCAATTAGAGCAGTCTTGAGCCAAGATAACAGGGAGATCATGTATTTTAGTGAAAAACTGAATGAAACAAAGATCAAGTATTCCACGTATGACAAAGAATTGTACGCAGTCATACAAGCGCTGAAGAAATGGAGACACTATTTGGTTCCCAAAGAGTTCATTTTGTACAGTGATAATCACGCTTTGCAATTCGTGACTCGACAAGATAAGTTGAACCAAAAGCATGCTAAATGGGTTGAATTCATGCAAAATTTTACTTTTGTGATTAAGCATATTTCGGGAACTGCTAACAAAGTTGCTGACGCTTTGAGCAGGAAATGTTTGCTTATGCATGAATTCAAAGTCAAGACTTTGGGTTTTGATAACCTCAAAGAAATGTAAAGGGATGATCCAGATTTTAAGGAAGCATATGAGGCATTTGAGAATCCAATTCTCAGGGACAAAAGCCAATGGACCAAGTATATGATCTAGGATGGATTATTATTCATAGGCAATCAACTATGTATTCCGAAATGCTCCATGAGGGAGAACCTGCTAAAGGAAAAGCACAACGGAGGATTGGTCGGACACTTCGTTCTTGACAAGATGTTCTCAAAGTTGAATAGATCATATTATTGGCCAGGGATGAGAACGGATGTTAATAAATTTGTGGATAGATGCAGAATTTACCAACACACGAAGTGGAAAAGGCAGAACGCAAGATTATATCAACCATTACCCATACCTGAAAGGCCGTGGGATGTAGTGAGCATGGATTTTATATTGGCACTGCCAAGGACACAAAGGGGATATGATTCAATGTTTGTGGTAGTCAACAGATTTTCAAAGATGGAACATTTCATACCATGCCAGAAAACTAGCGATGCAACTCATATTGTGAACCTGTTTTTCAAGGAAGTCGTCAAACTTCACAGCTTACCAAAGAGTGTCATTTTTTATCGAGATACCAAGTTCGTGGAACATTTCTGGAGGACCTTATGGAAGAAGCTAGGGACAAACTTGTCTTTTAACTCAGCATATCATCCTCAGATGGATGGATAGACAGAGGTCGTGAACAAGAGCTTGGGAGATTTGCTAAGGATCTTAGTGACTGAACACCACAGTCAATGGGATCACATTCTACCACAAGCGGAATTTGCTTACAATGATTCACTCAATAGAAGCACATGGCAGAGTCCATTCCAAATTGTATATGGAATGCAACCAAGGGGATTTTATGAATTGAAAGATGCAGAACAAGATGAATTCAAGAGTGCTAGTGTAGAGGACTTTGTGGAAGAGATGAAGGAGCTTCACAACCAAATCAAGGAGTGATTGTAGAATTCAAGCCATGAATACAAGCGTAGAGCAGATCAACGCATGTGAGAACTTCAATTTGAAGTTGGTGATTTGATTCTTGTGCATTTGAGGAAGGAGAGGTTCCCAAGGGGAACGTATAACAAGCTGAAGATGAAGAAGATTGGACCGTGCAAAGTCATAAGGAAATTTGGGGAAAACGCATATGAGATTGAATTACCTGATGGGGTCGAAATCTCACTGATATTCAATGTTGCAGATTTGTACCCTTACAGAGATGGAGGAGCAGGAGCAGAGGATGAACCGAAAGAAATTAAATGGACAAAACAAATGCCGATAGCTGAGAAGCCATAGATGGAAATCATAATTGACAAGAGGATTAGCAGAAAGACCAGGAGAAAAAAGTATTTTGAATACTTGGTCAAATGGAAAGGACGTCCAGTTGAAGATGCCAGTTGGGAGGATGAAACAACAATTCAAAAGCATGGATGAACACTAAAGGAACTCACAAACAGGAGTTCATGAAAATTTTCAAGCGAGGAAGTATGATGTAGGAGCATCATGGAAAGCCAAAGCACGTGCCTAGCCAAAGCGACAGCTGGACATGTAGATGCAAATATGACACGTTTTTTTGTGAAAATGTTTTGAGTTTTGAAATCTGAAGCATTAATGTAATAGATAGGAGGAAAGTGCAGTTGCATTTATATCTACAGATCCAAACTGATTTTGGAGCGTATGTCCCTATCCGTCGGGTGTAATAGACATTTATGTTTGTTTAATGCAAGTAGGTAGATACGAATGTTATATTAGAAAGTTTAGGAGTGCAGGAGGGAAAATGGATGATAGACACTCTCACCCTTGTACCATTGTATTATTATTTAGAATTCGTAAGTTGTAGAGCTACAGAGGAGAACAGAGAATTTTATGCATTTTAGTTGTTGATATTTACCATGTACAGGAGCATTGGAACTAATAGAAGAAACATTTGATTCCAATCTATGTGTTTTTTATGGTATGTTGCAGGCTTTCTTTGTATGCATTTCTTTCAATACTATGTATGTTTGCAAGTTCTGGAATTCTCAGTTGAATGTTTGAATTCTGGGTAAGGGAAGAATGAGTTTCAATTATTTCTCTTTCTAAGAACTCCTTCAAAGAGTGCAGTGGAGGGTTCAAAAGGAGTGTGTCGACTAGAGTCTGAGTTTCATCTCAGAACTCTCAAAAGAGATTTAGGGTTGCATTTTATGGACGCAAGATTCATGCAAGGTGTGCGTAGGCTGCGAGAAGTCTTGGATTTTACAAATCCAGGAGGAAGATTGAGAGACTACTATTGCAAAGAGTGCACAGGGTCGAAGACTCAAATAACCAAAGGTTATTTGAAAGTTTTCTGCAAGGAGTGCGTGTAGGGATCCTTTTGGAAGCTGGATTTTACAAGCGGAAGCTCAGGAGGGATTTAACCTTTGAAGTGATCAAAGGGAGACGAAGGCTGAACTCATCTTGTAGAAGTCAATTTTAGGAAGGAGAACACCAACTCGTTTGGACATAAGTCATTGCGCAGTGAATCGGGTGGTCAGAATTCTTCGTGGAGAACTCACGAAATTGCAAGGACCATAGGATCCAGAGGAGCTGTAAGGGGGTTAGTAGTCGGATGAATCCACCACCCTGATACCAAGAGTCAATGTGGACCGTTGATCGTGGTCGGTTTGAGTCGTTAGATCATTTCACAAATTTGGGGGTTGCAAGTTTGGAGTGTAGGCTAAAATCTTTGGTCATTCTAATTCCTGAATCGCAAAAGGGATTATCAAGTGCAGAATCAAATGGTGGAAACACTTCGTGGAGAGGTTCTGAAGACCCATGAGCCATTGGATATTGCAAGGAAGTGAGGGGGTTAAGGCAAGTGCCTTTTCAACACCCATAAGCTCAGGAGAGATAGTGGTCGTTGGATCCAATCCAATGAAATTCGTCGGACCTCGTGTGAATTTGCAAATCGTGAATTCAGGGATTGGAGCTACAAGTGATTTTGGAGTCGAGAGTCGTGAACTTCAGATTCGCGAACCCTGAAAGATCTAGATCATTGGATCAGGGGAGGCTCACAGTCGTCGATCTCGTAAAAGGTGAAATTCCGGAGTCGGGGAATCATGGAGGGAGAGTAACGACCATCATTTGTTCTCTCAAGTCGCGAAACCCAAAATCCTTTGTGGACTTAAACAAAGGGTTTCATTAACTCTTGGCGTGGTTTAGAGAAGATCCTGCGTGGATATCGGCCCGAGGGCATGGGGTCTGCATCAAGAAGCACCAGGAATTAGATCAAGTGTGAGCTCAATAGAGTGAGACATGGATAGTTCTATGGGTTGTGTGAAGATATCTGCAAATTCTTGGAGTGGGGGATCCATGGTAGGAGGTACATGGTTATTCCAGTTGTCTAGGTTAATTGGGTGAACCAAGCACAAAGAGATGCATTGGTTCAGACTGACTTGATTAACGATCGTGTGGTCAGTAATAGGTTAGGTGGATTTAAGAGAAGAAGAAGTAAGAACATAGGTGTGCCCCTCATATTGCAAGTGGTATTGATGAGATTTACCATGATAGATAGCGTGTCGGGTCTGTTGGTAGGGAATGTCAAGTAACAAATCAGCACAATCAAGAGGAGAGACATCAGACACAACGGTATCCTGGAAAGGTCCAATCGCAAAGGTAATCAAACAACACTGGGAGACAATGAGACGATGGCCTTCCTTTTGTACTGAGTCGAGCTGGTATGGGTCTGGGTGTGGAGTGTTGGGGAGGTTCAGGTGTGTGACCAATTTTTGGGCCATGTGGTTCTCTTGGCTTCTGTTGTCCAAGATGAGAGTAGAAAACTCATGCTTAATATGATAATTATGTGTAAACAAGGGCATATTAGAGATGTCAATTTCATTAGTGGTCATTAGGATCGGAGAAGGGTCCACTTCGATAGGAATGTTGAGAGAGACTCTTCAGGATGGGCAGGGGAATCACGTTGAGTGACCTTTGCAAATAGAGTCTAGTTGGTGTGAATGTTCTTTAGTCCCCAACATACTGCAGATGCATGCAAGTTGTTCTTATGAAAGGTACATTAGGGAACATTTTTGGCTGTGGATGGGGAAGCAGGGGAAACTACGGAATGCTCAATATGTGAACGACTAGCAGTAGAAGTACAATATCGGGTTGGGGGAGAGAGGAATTGAGGAGCCACTTTATGCTCCACAACCAAGGTCTAAAGAAAGGCCTTGTCCAAGGAAGGAGACTCAAGAAAATCAACTTCACGACAATTTTTTTTTAATAAACTATAATTAAATTTGACAGTTAATACCTCTTATGAATCTGAAATGTGTAGATGGATACACAACTTGCAAAAGAAATCTATGTAGCTCTATACTAATTGATGGGCAAGTTGTTAGATCTGCAACCATTTGGCAAGGAGGTTCTGTCAATATCCCGGGTGATTGAAGTGGTCTCTAAGTGCCTGGAAAAATCCCACCCACGTCGTAAATTGTGGTGTTTGTGTCTCGACCGGGATGCCTATGTCCTTGACCCATGAAGAATTCTCTAGCTGAGTGTCCTACCATGTCTCCGCAATTTCCTCAAGTTGCAAACAGATGATTTGAAGCTTCATGTTTTATGTCATCTCCAAACATGTACAAAAGTATTTGGAAAGAATGTGAAGCTAATTGTCGACATTCTCACCATTCATTTGGCCCACAAATTTTGGTAATTGGAAGGGAGTATCGAGTTTCATGGGTGTTGGAGCTCTACGCTATTATACATGGAGCAGCTCCTAGAGAGCCATCGTTAAATCATGAATTAGAGTTGTGGCAGTGGATGTGGAATCCTCTGTAGACAACTCTCTTCTTGATAAAATAATTTTCATTCACCACAGATTCCAATCTGTCACTGGATATTGCATTGAGAATCATTGAACTCTTGAAGGCCTTGAGAAGGCACCCGGTACCTGAAGGGGGCATGTGGATAATGGTGAAAAATGAACGTGATAGAATCCTTGAGGTGGGTGCACTGGAAGTCCTAATAAGGACGATTGATTCTAAGAAAAAAATTGTTGGATGACCTCTTTTTTGACTTTCGTGGGTGAGCAGAAGTTGACTTGGATTCAGGATCTGATGCCAATTGATCTGCAATTTAGATATGAAACTATATAGAAAACTAAAATGCTCAATGAAGAACATAAATTAGATAGTGCGAAGAAGAGAAAATGGAATATACACGAAAATGGAGAAGAAGAATTAGAACAAAAAATAACCATCACATTTTCTTAAGTGAGAGGAGTGCCTTCTATAAGCAATGCTACTTTTTCCTTCTCATTATTAGTTGATTACAATATAATTTGCAACAGCTAACTAAATGCTTACAATAGTAATGACTAAAAGCGCACTAAATGCTTGCAACGGAAACTGTTAAAGCGAACTACTCTCTACAATAGAAATATTTGAAACTAACTACAACACTAACTACAATACTAATTAAGGAGCTCCCCCTCATCTCGAGTGGCTAAGGAAGTGGGGTACACTTCATGGTGGCCCAAAATTTGTTTGGATCTTAGGTCGTTAACATGCTTCCTTACATCTCAGGAAGATAGCTCTTAGCCAAGAAAAAACAATTAAAGATGTTGGCATATTCTTCATGGTACACTCAAATCAATGAATGAGATTTAATGTTCATAACTTCATTGCATTTATAAATGCATCCATTAACCTATTTACTTTTGGACATTTAATTTTTAAGATTAAGAAATTACTAAACAATGAAATATACTTATACAAATACAACCAAGATTACTTAACTTTTAACATTTTGAAATAAATTGACATGAATGATTAGTGGACAAAAAATAATTCTTCATTTTTACTATTATGTTTTCTAATTTTTTTTACACCTCGCCTATGGCTACATTTCACACCCTGACATGACGAGGAGTGGAAATAAAAAGATTTAAATTTTTACTTAAAATATGAAATAATTTGGCCCTCTGTTACTTTTGAGACATGGCTTGTAGTTACACTATCAAACCCACTTGACATGTGAAACAAGGAGCACAAAAAATACTTTTCAGTTTTTACATTTAATTGACTTGTAAAACATGGAGTGAACAAATGAATTGTGCGGAGACCTGACATGAAGGGGGTGTTGGAACAAATATGGAAAAAAAGTCATGAGGAGATTAATATGAAACTGCTATTGTGCATCAAGAGAGGAGTTTGATCAAGAATTGTTTCTTACAAAGGCTGCAAATTTATATATGCATTAGATTTTCAATGCATTGACATTTTATAACACTTCTTGACCGTGAAAATGTTTGATCCATGTCTGTTCTTTAATTCGGCCCTTCAAAGAAAAAATAAATCACTCAAAAAAGGTCGTTAAATATAAGAAAGGCCCCTTTAATTCCATTGTTCTTCCTTTTAATTATGTTAATTCGACCATTCTCTTATATTTGACGACCTTTTTTCTGCATGGCATGGTATATTGTCGCGACCTTTCTTCTGTATGGTTTATTTAGCCTAGTTTATTTTTTCTAGATGGTTTATTTCGCATGGTTTTATTCTTTTGAACGTAACTTATTTTCGCATGATTTGTGGTTTATGTTCTTTTTAATTGATTTACCATTTTCATTTCAAGCCACATATGTCATATTTGCATTTTCATAATACTGGCAACAACCATTTTATAAAAGTAGTTGATATATGTTCATCCAAATCATTAATTTGGAAAAGTACAAAATAATATAAATCCAGATATATCAACCACTTTTATAAAATGGTTATTACTAATTAATATTACAATCTTAATCTTAACAACTTGTATACTCTATTACATTTAAATTATATAATTTTAAAAATCAATATTTTTAATTCCAACTATTTTTAATAATTTTTTTTATTAAATTTCAAATTAAAAATAATTATTAAAATATTTAAAAAAACAATACAATTTATAACCTATTTAAGTTATTTAAGTGTTTATACATAATTTTTCCCTCCAATTTTCTCAATACTTCGGTTACCAAAAAAATAAAATAAAATTTTGTCTCTAATGTGATTTTCACACTCACAAATAAATAAAACCATTTAATAATCCCAATACTATTACATGATGAAGTTATGGATATTGATGTCACGGAATGATATTTTTGAATGCCATGAAGTTATGAATATTGATGTCATGGATTGATGTTTTTTAATGCGCACTATTATATGAATTGATCCTTAATAAAATTAAAGATATTAATATTTTTTAAATTAAATACTTTAATTTTATTTATAAAAATAGAACAATCAAACAAATAATATTAGTTTAATTAATTAATTTTTTTAATTATAATATATATTAATATGGAACAAAATTGTGCACAACAAATAAGAGGTAATGTAGAGTGATACACAATGTTTTAAAAGATTGGGCAAATGACATATCTATATGTGTGAGTTTAATATTTTTTTTTGAAAATGAAATTAAAAAACCCATAACTATATTAAAAAATCAAATATTATTAAAAAAAATTTATAGAAATAATTTAAAAAGGGGTATTTTTATTAAATTTAGTTTTTTTTTTATTTTTCATTTCATTTATAATCAATATAGATTTATCTTAACTTTGAATCTATCATGTGTTCCTAGGGATAAGTGTATGAATGTGAAATTTTTAGATGATAATATTTATCTATGTATATATGTTTAAGATGAACTTGATGCATTGAAATTTACATCATTGTGAATCCAAATAATAACAATGTTTAGTGATAGAGATGTTGAATAATAACAAAGTGGAATTATTAAGATATTGAATAACATATATAATACATCATATCCTTAAGAAGTGATATAAGGAAGATATTGAATAACTCATATATTATAATATAGTAATTGATCTCATTCTATCTTCTTTTGGGTTTTTCTTACACCCTCGCACTTTTCCATCTTAGACCTTGAGGAATTTTAGGCCACCAGTTTTTCACATTTTATATATGTTAAGAGTTTTTCACATTTTATACATCTTAATATTATAATGGTTTTATTGTGAAATTACTAATAGATAAATCATACCTAACCAAACTTATAGGAATTCAACCTATATGTCTATTTTGAAATTGGTTAGTTATTGCTAAATTTATTTATTTTGATAATTTCCTTATTATCAATGCAGTGAATCATTTTTCATAGTGATATTGAAATCAATATAAATGATTAATTTTGTTCTTGTCATTCCTCAATTAATTGATGCACTAAATAATTTTTCATAGTATTATCACTTAAATCAATGTACCTTATTTTTTTATGTTGTATCATTGTTAAAATGAATACAACTACTTGATTATGCTAAATCATTTTTCATTGTATCATCACTTAAATCAATGTATATTTTTTTGCATTATGTCATTATTGAAATCAATGCAACTAATTGATCTAAATCATTTATCATTGTGTCATCACTAAAATCAATGCATTGCATTGTTAAATCATTTTTCATTGTGTCATCACTTAAATCAATGCATATTCTTTTTCCTTTTGTCATTATGGTTACCTAAATCATTTCAAGTCTCTTATTTCTCTAAATCATATTTTTAATATCATCATTGAAATCAATATGTCCTATTGCTTTGTGGTAGAACAATGAAATCGATATGCCCCATTGCTTTGTGGTAGAACAATGAAATCGATATGCCCCATTGCTTTGTGGTAGAAGAGTGAAATTAATATGCCCTATTGTTTTGTTTTATATCATTGGTGAAATCAATGCAATTATCCAATGATTGATATTGCATTCTCTTTTAGTTTCCATGATTGGAACATATCAATAGTATAAACTCAAACCTCTTGAATTTTGAAACATTCCTCATTTTGATAAGTGATTAAAGAATAATTATATATCTTAAGAATCATTTCATCATCTTCATATTGAAATATTATCTCAGTAACTCCCAATATACTTCTTGTTATTTTACATTTGAAACTATTTGAAAATGGATGGATGTACAAAACTTGACTACTTTTATCATATTAAAGTCATTTAAAAGTAATCTAATATATTTATATGCTACATAATAAATATGCAATAGCTTGTGTTAAATTTAGAGTCTTAAAGCCATCAAAATATTATTGAAATTTGTAATAATTATTCAAAATATTATTGAAATTTGTAATAATTATTCAAAATATTATACTTTAATTTTCATTATTTTTATAGTTAGTTATTACTTTAAAAAATATATCGAGCTTAATAAACGGGATCCAGTGATTATAGATCTGTTTCTAGGCGAAGTGATGTCTTTTGAATGGGCCCATCGAAATGGATGCAAGGGAAATGAATGCATTTTCACACTATGAAAAGGATAAGTAAAGTCATATGGTCCAATTATTAATTATATTAAAATAATACCCCATTGACTGGATCTTACAGAGCCCTTCCTGATCGGAATTCGATCATAGAAAGACTTCTCTTGGAACGGAACAAACTGACCGATGCCTTTCCACCCAGATGTTAAACTTCCTATAACACAATAAAACCCTAATATAAACCCTAATTCAAAAATAACCTTCATTCACTAATAATTCAATCTAGATACATCTCCATTATACACACTATGCATTGTTAAAATTAATCTAACATATGATCCATCAGTGATTCATGTAAATTCTATATATAATCTATATGTTATTATGAATCATATTCTTAAATTTTATATTTATATCTGGATATAATGTAAATTAATATAAATATGATCTCAAATGTAGAAATATATATGGATCATAATATTATTTATCATATAGATTATTATTTGTCATGTTATATAGATTATAAAGTGTTTATCATATACATAGATTATTTGTTGTCTATTATGTTATTTATGATCCTATTATTTTAGTGATAATGATCCCTATTAAGTGTGCACCCATTGGATTATTCTTTAGAACGAAAAATATTACTTAATTTTGTTTGCATGTTAAATAAAATGGAATCTAATATATGGTATAGGGAGCATGACTCTAAACCATAGATATATATGAATAAATATTTCCAAGTTTAAATGAAATTAAATATGCAAATTGAGAATTATAATAAATAAATAAATATTTCAATGTTTAAGTAATATTAATTATATAAAACTAGACAATTATAAAAGATAAATAAATCTTTCCATATTTAAAATATATATATATATATATATATATATATATATATATAACTTGACAATTATAACATAATAATTTATACAATTTCCAATTATTTTTTTTGATATTGAATATGCACTTGCAATGAAATCGTAATCAATTTGCATATTTAATTTCAATGAAACTTGACAATATTTATTCATATATATCTATGGTTCAAAGTTATGATGTGGATACGATATATTAAATTCAATTTTATTTAACATGCAAACACAATTATCAACTTTAAGAATATGATCTATAGTAACACTTAGATTATATCCATAATTTACATGACTCACTAATTTTAGATTAAATTTAGTAATCCATAATGTGTATAATGGAGATATATCTATTGACTTATTAGTGAATCAAGATTCTTTTTAAATTAGGGTTTGTTTTCAAGGTCTTATGTAGGGTTTTATTATGTTGATATATTTTTTAAAGAAATAACTAATTATAAAAATAATGAAAATCAGAGTATAATATTTTGAATAATTATTATAAATTTCAATAATATTCCTAAATAATTATTAACATGAATATTAAATCTAGGTCAATATCAAACTTATATTATAGGATCAACCTTCTCTTAGTTGTTAATTTATAGAGTATGACTTTAAATTTATCACAAGCTATTGCATATTTATTATGTAGAATATAAATATATAAGATTACTTTTTAATGACTCTAATATGATAAATGTAGTGAGGTTTTGGACATTCATCCATTTTCAAATTGTTTTGAATGTAAAATAACAAGAAGTATATTTGAATTTACTAGATAATATTTAAATATGAAGAGGATGCAAAGATTTTCAAGATTTTCAAAATTCAAGAGGTTTGGGTTAAGAGAATGCAATATCAATCATTGGGTATCTGCATTCATTGGATGATATAACACAAAACAATAGGGAATATTGATTTCACTCATCTAGCACAAAAAAATAGGTCATATTGATTTCAATGATGATATTAAAAATATAATTTAGAGAAATAAGGGAGTTGTAATGATTTTTGTAATGATAATGACATAAGGAAAAACAATATGCATTGATTTAAGTGATGACACAATGAAAAATGATTCATCAATGCAATACATTGACTTTAGTGATGACACAATGATAAATGATTTAGATTATTTAGTTGCATTGATTTCAATAATGACATAATGCATAAAATTATGCATTGATTTAAGTGATGATACAATGAAAAATGATTTAGCATAATGAAGTAGTTGTAATCATTTTAACAATGATAAAACATAAAACAATAGGGCACATTGATTTAAGTGATAATACTATGAAAAATGATTCAATGCATTAATTAATTGAGGAAATGATAAGAACAAAATTAATCCTCTATATTGATTTCAATATCACTATGAAAAATGATTCACTACATTAATTAATTGAAGAAATGATAAGAAGGAAATAAATCCTCTATATTGATTTCAAGTGTGAGATACTTCAAGAGAAATGAATTTAGCAATAACTCAATGAAAACCAATTTCAAAATAGATATATAAGTTGAAGTCCTATATTTGTTTGGTTAGGTGTGATTTATCTATTAGTATTTGTACAATAAAACCATAATAATATTAAGATATTTAAAATGTGAAACACTCTTAAAATATATAAAATGTAAAAAACTCAAGAGGTCTAAAATTTCTCAAGGTCTAAGATGGGAAAGTGTGAAAGGAATTACACATATCCTCCCTATTGCACTGTAGAATGCACCTCTCGGTACAATGAGAAGTGTCTTAGTAGATAGATTTATATTTATATGTGCCAATTATATTAAAACTCAATCTAACCAACTGTCCTAAACTAGCAAGTCAAACTCACACATACTATGTACTAATATGGTAGGTGTAAATCAATTAATTACAATGTGACATAAATATATACATTTTAGAACATATGAACTTAAAAATACATGTCATATGCATCGCATACATTAATATTAATAATGACTAATTGTATGATAATCATATAATTAATATGAATTATTTTCAATTTATGTTAATTAAAAACTGTGTTTCATTTATTTATCATTGTAAATTTATTTTTAATATTAGATTATTGAGCACTAAAAGAAATCAAATCAATCAAGGTGTAAACTTTTTGAGGGAGCAAAACATTACTATGTTTTGCACCTCAACTTAAACCGAGATAAGAAAAATGAGAGGGTTCACAACAATTGATAGGTCGATTAGGAAAAGGAAAAAGGCTTTAACATGAAGCTAATTCCATTAATTTAGCTCATCATGTATTTCCAAAATCCATAATGCAAATACATTTTTGTTGATCAACCTTTGGGATGCCACACCTAGAACCAAGGTGATGACTAGGTTTAAGGAAAATGTATGTGATATAACACATATGTGAAATATTTCATACATGTTAGATCACATATGCGTTATATTGTACTTGAAAAAAGTGCAAAGGGTCATGATTTTTTCTCATTCTGGTGCGGTTGAGAGAGAAAACAAAGTCATTCTTTTAGAACGCCACCTTCAACAACAAGGTCATCCAATTAAGCATAGAATCACCCCAATTAATGAGGATCACAGAATAATCTCTCGTCAAGAAGGACAAAGACAATTTCATTTATTGTAGACAACATTGTTGAGTTAGAGTTTTGTTTATTCTTCCTAAAATCTTTCAATTTTTTTTCTTCTTGTTAAAATATTGTTTGTTTTTAATCAAAACATTATATTGATCATAAACAAGGATCTTGTTTTATTTCCAATAGAGAATCATCAAAACATAAATCTTGAAAATTTTATTTCTCAAAATCGTAACTCTCAAAATTTTGTGCTCATAAATGAAAACCAAATACCTCCAATTCAAGAGGTCGAAATGGAAACCCAAGAGCCCCTCAAGATATTAACCCCCCTCAAGAATTAAATCTTGAAATATTGATGGAAATGATAAATTTCATATTCCTAAGTGTTATTTTTAGAAATGGAGACCATTTCTATCACTCATTTTGGAAAATTCTTTACTCTATCATTGACATAATTACCAATTCCCAAAGAGATTTATACAATATTACTTCTTTGGGGGAGTTGAAAATGGGTTTAATTATCAAGATGAGAAAATATTTAAAATAACATTAGACATGATGTTTCACCTCTTTCAAGGCCTAGTACCAACTTTATTCTTAATATTGATGAACCACATATTTTCATCAATTGGTGTAAAGAATTAAATATCATGGATAATTGGATGGATCATTGGTACATGGTGTTTGATGAAAACCCTTATGGAAATAGAGCCATGCCATTGTACTTTCTTAGGAAAATGAATGTCAAGTTTATCCTAGGTAAACATGTCAATTATTTTTATATGTTGGAGTTCCAAGCATTGTATATTTTAAGGATTCAAGTATTATACCTTATTATAGTGTTCTAGGCGATTATTTTAAATTGAAAAAATACATGTATATAGACATGTAGGCAAATATTTAATGGAAAAACATACAATTTATTATTAAAACTTATATTTTGGTGAATAGTGTCAATATAAGCATATTTTTTGTAAAAAAACAAGTTAATTTTTAAGACGAAAATGACCAATTGGTAAATTTACCAATTTATGTTTTGACAAATGACCAAAAAATATCCAATTGGAAAAAATCACCTCTAAAAAATTCCCTAGTGCCAATGTTCTAACAAAAGGTATTCTCTAAGACATAAACAATTCTATGGCTAATCAAAACCATGTACATCGCCCCTCGCACCCCTGAAATCCTCCCTATTTAAATAATCCAAAACCCAATGTGATTGATAACAAATATGATGCTTTCTTATAGTTGTCATGGAAATTAATATACCATGGCACATTTGTTGAGAGCTATGCAACAGAGGGCACATTTAAGGGAAAATCTTCTAATACTTCTCATGATAGGGAGGAGCCATCGAGAACTACTTTTGGTAGGAATGAGCCGCCCAACATAGTTCATTGGAAGAGCCATTCTGGGGATCCCCTCAACAATGCATAAGTTATGGAGCCAATTAACAATGCACAAGCTAGAGTTCTAACAATGCACAAGCTAGAGTTCTAGAGCATGAGTCACTCCCACATCCATACACATCATGTGAGAAATTATGTGATGGGCCTTCCTCTAATTTTCCTACTAATGGATTCCTTCAATATGTAAATCGATCAACATTTACATATTTTCTTAGATATATTTAACAATGTTAATAAATTTCATATATATAACATTGTTTTCTCACATGTTTAGTTGATATTCCATGATACTCCATCACAAAGAGATCCCCCTCCTTCAATGGATTTAAATGCACCAACCAATGTTGCATGTTCTTTTGTTTTCTGCCGATGTAGGTAAGGATCATGTTTTTTACTTTATCAAATGAGTTATTGTATTATACAAGTGGATGACAATATATATAAATATATATATATATATATATATATTTATATATATATATATATATTTCTAATGTTTTCTATGCAACTTGGTGGTGAGTATGTGTCAACATCTATGAATCTATTCCTTCACACGACTAGTAGGAAATATTAGTTTCATATTTTCCAATGCATGATTATTCAATTTTTTTTAGTATCTAAGTTGTTTGGTTAGCTATTGTGCATCCAAACATCCACATTGATACATCTATTGTCATTGCAATGGGTGTTTCATCTATTTCTACGGAGTAATAATTAATTTTTGAGCAACCTTTAATGTATTGTTTACTTGTATCTACCATTCTTAATCAACATACCATTATATATTCCTTCCATGCATCATTTTCAAATAGTGATTTAAAAGTATCTACTTTATTTGATTGGCATGTGTTTATAGTATGTGATTGGATAAACTCTTTAACATCCACAATAGGCATCTACCATTGATGCAATGATTCTTAAGGCACCCACTTTTGTGGCATCAAAGTAGACTATGACTAGAGGGATGGGCATGCCGACACCTTTGATATATTAGGTACATGTATCTCCCACTCTCAAACAATATGTTACCATAAATTACTTTCATTGCATCATTTTCAAATATTGATTTAAAAGTATCTAACTAGTTTGATTGGTAGGCACTTATAGTATTTTATTGGACAAACTCTTGAATATTAGTGATAGTCATCTATCGTTGGCGCATCCATAGTTAAGGCATCCACTATTGTGGCCTTAGAGAATATTGTGAATTGAAGGGCATGTATTTCATCACCTTTGATATATTAGGTACATGTATCTCATGCGCCTAGATATCAAGTCACTATAGATTACTTCCATTGCATCATTTTCAAATATTGAATTAAAAGTATATAATTTGTTTGATTATTGTGTCTTTGTAATCTATTATTGAGCATACTCTTGCATAGACTATCGTGACATCCACTATTGTGGCCTTAGAGAAGGACATTCAACCAATGTATCAAGCTTGGAGAACACTTCCCATAAGACGGACTACTCTTGCATAGCGGGTTTTTTTGTATTTGTAACATCCCGCTCTTGCGCGCACCTGAGGAGACATATTCCTTGAGGAAAATTGCATGCAAGTGATCCGGTTCATTATATGATTTTATGTTTCTCTTATGGATTATGATGATGTTGTGGATATTATGATATGTTATTTGATTATATATGTATCGATAGGTGCTATTGACTGGTTTTTCATGAGTGTGCAAGACTCTGGACCGATTGAGGATGTCGATGGCATCGATGGACCTCCTTTGGCTCTGAATTGAGTCAGGGAGTGGAATGTTATGGTTTGAGTGTTTTCGATAATGCATATGTGACATATGACTGGTATTTTATGATGTTGATTTTGGATCGTTGACATGTTTCGTTGATGGATGCAAGCTGATGATAACTTTCTAACCAGACTCACATTTGGAGTAAAGGGGTCACACACAACAACCAGAGATATTGAGGGAGAGGTGTGGAAGTAGACCTACCATAGCCTACTAGCACTCCCACCGTGGCTCAAACTGTAGGTTCACGATTACCTAGTTTGAGAGATCCACGTGTCACGAGGGAGGACTATGACAGTCGCTCATGACAGTTCTAAGGGGTGCGCAATAAGGCATGGTCCTTATTCCTTAGTGGCCCTTAGTCTCCCATAAGGTCACCTAATCGAGTATTGACTCCAAGGGCTTGACTTCTACCAAATTCAGTCAAAAGGTGAGTGGCACCCTTGGAGCACGTAGTGTGTCTTGAAGGGCATGTCGTGTAAATGAAACACGAATGTAGGCAAGCGGCACCCTTGGAGCACTTAGTGCATCTTGAAGGGCACGCCACGATTCTTACACTGGTGAGTTAATGAACTTGGTACCTAGAAAACTATGTCTCCTTAATACTGGTTCAGCCTTAAAATGAATGTTGCATGAGTAAAGATTAATAATAATAAAATTTCCCTTAAAAACAATTTCTACTGAGCTTAAAGAATTTAATCCTAGGTCTAATTAGATATTGAGAACTAAAATTTAACTAAGCAAGTAATAAAAGGGGGATGAAGAAAGTGGGGGTGAAATTAAATTAAAAAGGAAAATTTTAAAGGATTAAATTATTAAAAGATTAATGGTTGGCTAAGTACAAACTAGATAATTTAGAACTTAGACCAAAAGGGGAAACTTTAATTACAAAAGGAATGAGGAACATAGTAGGGAATCTAGTCAAGAGAAATTTCTAAATTTGAACTCAACTAAGCTTTAAGAAAAGCGTCAGTCATTAAAAGGAATGTAAGGGAATAAAGAGACATCGATGAGCGTTTTTAGGAATGCTTTTAGGTGGATGACGAAAATTGGCCTTTTAAATTAAATAATTAAATGAATTTCTGGTGCAACTAAGGAATCGGGTGACATGTGTATGAGGGAGGTTTATCCTAATTAAATTTTAATAAACATAAATTTATTGAGGGTTTTGGAAACTAAACACTAAGAAACTCTATCAAATGGAGGGCAGAGGAGGAGAATGGATCACGACTGGCTACTGATATTTTTCTTGATTGATTTTTTTTGTGGGAGTTGGGATGCCCAGCTCGATAGCGAGTGGTAGCTTGACCTTGTGAGGTGAGCTGAGAGTTAACCTTCTCTAGTATTTGTGTGTGGCCCCTTTTCGGCTTGGGGGGCTCAGGGGAAAGAAGAGTACCCCTAGCGTTGATTGGGAGGTACCGGTGAGGTCTCAACGGTTAGCGAGAAAGATCTGCTCGAAACGCAAGCACGAGACAACAACTTCGGATTTGTCATCGTCGATCACAGTATCTCGGGTAAATTTAATCATTGTATTTTCATTTCATTTATACTTGCATAGTTGTGGTAGTCGGATGACATCTTCGTGTCCTTAGTTTTCTGTCATAAGTATTGTTATGATAGTTACGAAAATGGATTGATGGATCTCAGCATAATTGTAATCTGAAAAAAAAAGGGGGGTTTTACTTGCTTGTATGTGTATTATAGGTAATGCATCTGACCAACAAAAGTTTTAAATGTTAAATTATAAGGTGTAATACCACCATTCGCCCAGAAGGGTTTTTAATTTTTATTGTATTGCATATTTCCTACCTCTGCATTTGTGAGTTTGTGGAAGCACCTGTTTTCTCGATATTCGCAGTGATAGTTTAGGAAAACGACTTCTGGACCAAGAACCCTGTGCTAATGGAACCCTTTTCTACCCCAACCACTGGTTTGAGATCCACCTCCCTACTCCTTTATAAGCGATAGACATGCCCATATCCTTCTAATTCAAACCCATGCAACGCACTTTTTGTTAAACCATTCTCCTTCATTCTCTTTATCTGAGTTCTCACACCCAAATTTATGGGTCAACAAGGGTATAGCCTGCACAGTAGAATGAATCCGGACGATCCATTTGTGACTGACGCAACAGTGGCTAAAATATGTAATCGTAGGGGAAGGGGCGACCATCTGTCATATGATATGAACTGGCTTCCACAATGAATCAGAAGTCATATAAATCACCCACAAGGACGCGCCAATCAAGATAAGGGTTAAACTAAGGAGAAATGTTAAGTTACAATGGTAGATCGATTTCCATAGCCAGTCATTCTCCTGCTTATGCTCTGTCGGTGTTGCTTGCGTTAAGGGAAAATCAAATCCAAATCCCTCACTGTCTGTACTGTGTGTGAGGGTCAGATATTCACCCTTTTTATTCCCATCCTATGTATTGCTTATAAATCCGTAATGGTTAAGAATGAGGTTTCCAATCTCGCGTTGGGTTCCAAGGGTTCTCCTCGTCTCCAGAAGAGCCGTTCGAAAAGACAAATTCGTTGATTTCGTGGGTAAGTGTGTCGACTCCTCCCTCCTTTAATAATTCTTCAGTTGAATGCTGCATAACTTTTCCCTTGCTGATGCTTCTTAATGATCTCAAATATCTTAATCCTTTAATCCTGTGTCCCCTTGACAGAGAACCAATTTTCTTTATTCTAAATTTTTTGTATCGAATGCCCTTCACCAACGTTTCCGTCCTCTACTCCAACTTTTATTCTTTGCTCAGCACTCTACCAAGTGGTTGCTGGCGTTTCAGTATTAGGTCTCCTTTAGGTTGCGAGGTGTTCACTTTTCTATGCTCTCCGCGAACCTGCTTTTGGTGCGCAACATCCAATGATGTGGCCCTACACTTATTAATACCTTGAAATCCATTTTGGTCGAAACCTGTTGGTTGATTCAACGTTGTTTCATTTTTATCTCCAGAATTATATATTGGTTGAAATTGTAAAGGGGAATTTAATGCAGGAATAACGTTTTTGTCAGTTAAATTTGATTCAGTTAATTTTAGTTTATAACGGAATTCCAGTTAAGTTCCAATTCTGGTTAATTTCTAATTCCAGTCAATGGTATCCTAGTTTAATTACAGTTGATGGTACCTTAAAATGGTATTACAGTCAGAATTAATTTTAACTCCAGTTTAAATTCTAATTAATTAGGTTTTAAATTAAACTATTAATGTTGAGAGGTGCAATAACACCATGTATATTTAAGGGTGAAATTTTTATTAATTTGGCAGTGGAGTTCATTTAATCTGGCACTAAGCTGACCAACGTTATATTAAGATAGTATAAGGGAATGGTTCAATAGCATACTTAATCATTACCGAGCATTGATTAAATGGTGATGGAAGATGTGGGTGAATCCTTGGGTAAAGTACAATAGGATTTAATTGAAGGATTAGCTAAGTTGACTCACAGTTTTGTGGGAAAATTTAGGATGAGCATACTTGTATTTAAGAAGGGAATGGAACAACCTAGTGATCTTAAGGTAATTTTAAAAGGACACTTGTCGATTGATTAGACTTTGTTTTAGATGTTCATTAATTGAATGTGCACGTTCGTTTCCTTCATGAGAATTAGGACATGATGAGATAGACTTTTGCGCACATCAATTGTATGTTTTACATGACGATTTTGAAGATGGGTTTCTTGCACGGCTGGATTTTTCTTATGACGGTTGGATCTTAGACCCTTGCACAATTAAGGTAATGAATGTCCTTACCCTATTTAAATGATTAGTTGGATTGATGTTAGAGTGCTTCCATTTTTGGATTTTGTTTACTGTGTGATTTAGGTTGGAATAGTTTCCCTTACGCAGCATGTAATTACAGTCATTTACCTTATGCCTCAAGGTTTTAGCTGGTAATATTTTTGTGCCTTGGATGATGATTGACTTGAGGATAGTGTGATTAGCTTACCTAACACCTTTAAGTACCCTTGTTGCTTGATTGGTTATTAATAGGATATGCGGCTCATGGGCCTTGATGACGCGTAATGTTACGCTTGGGATTTTACCCACGCACCGTGTAATCATGCTTGTGTGTGATTTCCCTAAGCACCTAGATTTATTTGCGTGCATGGTAATGAAGTTGATATATGATTAATTTAGTATTGGATCACGCGCGCACCTCCAAATAGTGTTTCTTATGGTCGACCTCAGTACTGGTGATTTGTGCACCTTAGTTATGAGGATGGTTAAGTGTTTAGACTGCTTGTGTTATGGACTCAGTTGAAGAGTAAATGCCATGCCTTAGTTTACTAGCGTGTTTGTCACAATGATATTGTATGGGTACCTTAGGTTTAGAATTTGGTGCACTTTATCGTTAAGTGAATTATGTTAATCTGGCTAATGGACCAGGTGCGTACCTTGAAAATGATGTTGGTTATTGTGAATTTGTCGATTGATTTAATCACGCACCTTGGAGTTAAGTAGATCTTTTGCGCCTTAAAAAACAATAATAATAATTTCTGTTGTACGTCGCTTTTTTGGTCGTAACGGCGGGGGTTCGTTACAGTATTGAATTATACTATGAAAAATGTATGTTTTTTTATTTTTAAAATTGTTAAAACTTATAATTAATAATCCATTTCTAGATCCAAAATTGAACACTAATCCTTGAAATAGGAAACCTCTAACTTCCTTGAGTATAGGGAAGAAGAATAAAAACTTTTTGGAGGCATTTGTTAATGGGGGGACGTAGACTCACCATTGAGTTTTCATATCATAGTTTTATACTTTTAACATGAGTTTCCATTTTTTAATTTTGGAAGTAGTTATGGGAGTCTGCAAGAAGTTGGTAGATGAAAATGAAAGTAGTAGTTATGGGACTTTGCAAGATGTTGGTGGAAACAAATGCAGCAAACGAGGTGAGAAAAAAATTTCTCATGTAGGAACATGTCTGCATTCTTAAGAACACACACACGTTCTAATGTCACTGGCTTGACAATCCTTGATCCACCACTGAGGATTCAAACTTATCCCCTCAACATGAATGGGCATGCACTCTCAAGAGAATGTGCATGTTCCTAAGAACGAGTGCATGTTCCAAAGATTGTGTGCATGTTCCTTTGATTTATTTTAAAAAAAGGGTTGTATCCAATCTATTTCACCAATAGAATTATCGTGCCACATGTTTTGAATGGGGATTGAGATAATTGAATCCCTCACATTGTTGATGTGGTTTCCAGACTCTACTAACATCATCTCTGCTTGATTCTAGGTATGTATTTGGATGGAATTTCATTTTTTTTTAATTTCTTAATTTGTTTAAATTTTAAAAAAATGAACCTAACTTATATATTCCATCATTGAATTGCAACAAACATAATTAACATGGAGCCTAGAGAAAGCCAAAACCCAACACCAGCACAGGAAGGCACACCAAACCCCAACCCACAATTGAGAAATGTAAAAATGGAAATTGATGAAGGGTTGGTGTCTCTTAGAACTCTTGTTCAATACTTACAGAGTACTAGAGAGCCCTCAAAACTGTCACTATCAAGTTCTGTGAATACCATTGTATCCTCCGTTATAAGTTCCCAAGACCAATTATGTAATATTTTTTATCACTTTGTTAGAATGTTTGAATATTACGTGATTGGTCTAGATAAAAACCAAGTTATAGACCTAAAAATTACAAAACAATCTCTGATGACATTGTTCATTGATCCTAGAAATGGAGTAAAACCACTGATCACAAAGATATGCATTTATATGGAGTAGTTCACCTACCAACAGTTTTTAGAGAATTGGATAGATAGAAGGTTTATTGTTTTTGACAAACCTCCCTGCAATAATAAGGAGGTGCCTTTATATTTCATCAAAAAAGCATGGGTAGAGTTTATGTTAGATCTCCATGTAAACTACTTTGACATTGGTAAATTCCAAGGAGCGGGTAGACCTAGTGTTGGGTCCTTATCCTCCTAGGAGAAGGGCTAACCCCACTTATTCATAATCCTCTCATCGTAGGAAGAATCATCCATACACTGAAATCCATATCCACCTTGAATCAAAGCCTAGTGTAGTACAAAATTTATATAGCATTATCTCGCCAAGAGCTACCTACACGTGATGTTGGGAGAAGGGTTGGTCCTTCAAGCCATGTTGTATATTTTGTCTAGGAGAGGGCACATGGATAGAATAAGTGTTCATGTGACCCTCACAGATGGTCAAGTTGTGGATAGACAAATATGTGTGTGTTTGTGTGTGTTTGCAATTTCTACACTCATATAGTAGACCCTCGACGCCAAAAAATGCATTAGTGATAGTTTCCACCATTGATGCAGTAGTATCGACATCCTTCTCATTCGGTGTACTGCATACTCAGGCATGCAACAACTTTGATAAATTCACCACAATGCTCTACTTATTCTCTAGCAACTTCACTAATATTCTACTATTCTACTACATCTATAAGACAGTTCTTGCATTTTTATAGGCTATTTATGATAAATCAAATATAATGTTGTTGTTTCCCTATAGGTTGTGGTATCATATGATGATGAACCATGTCTACCTAGGATGGACAGATGRCCCCCTTCACAGGTATCATGTCTMGAGTTAAATCTTGTTTAAATGTGAAATTTGTTATATTGTTTTGGTTGAATTTTACATTTTTTTACTAATAAAAATATWATAAATATGTATACATGTTRTTTCATTCACTTCCAATTCACTTGTACCACCACCATTCCATTCACCACCAYKKCCAATATTCCMCCCATCATTTTTACCTGGATACATCRTAAGTCTAGTCCTTTTCCACCCTACCCCAACTCAAGTGGGATACCACTTTCCACCCCAAGGGTTTTACCATCGCTCGTACAATCCATGGGGAATTATTTCCACCCACCTCTACAKAATTTTCCATCCCATCCATCCATAGTGGTTGCACCTGTATTCCACCCACTAGTCATCCTTRTTGCATCCCATATTGTTTCATCCACAAAGGYTGCACCACTACACTCTCACGCATTCCACCATCCAYCATCTGATGTGGATAGCATATCCCATGCTACAAAAAATGTTACCTCGAAGCATATTGTATAGCCAAGTGTTCCAYCTRCTAGTGAMTTTCCATCGTTGCYCRATTTATTCATAGTGAGAACATTTGTTGATGAATTTTTTATRTATCATGAATGGAATTGATTTTATGCATTTTTTTTTTTTTAATTTCATGCTTTGATCACTACAAGGAGAACACCTTATAGCAAAGGTTTTCAATGTTACAATATTTGGAAAAAATTTCAAAAAAGATTCCACTAAAACCTTTTCTATTTGATGTAGAGGTTTCAACAAGGATTTAACGAATGTTCTATATAACTAAAAAATATTGGGTGATTGTAGGTGTTTTTTTTGGTGATTGTATTGTTAAAGAACACCGATGTACCATAACATAAGATTATCCAGTGTGTACATAAAACTAAAAGGCATTGGTGCATTTATAATTATTATGCATTGGATTCCCATTTTGTTGTATGTAGCACCAATGCTCTTATAATTTTTATGCACCAATTTCACATTGTTTACATATGCAACATCGAGGCTTTCTAATTTTATTAATGCATCAATGCATTTCTATTTTATTTTCATCGTTGTACTTGTATAATTGTTTTGTGGATCGAAAGGTATTGAAATTTTGAATATTCGAGGTGAGATGTCAGCACCATTCTTTGTTAGTAATGTAACATCCCTCTCTACTGAGCACACTTTTATTGACATATTATTTGAGGACACTTGCATGCAAGTGATCTGGTTATGGTATATTATGATTTCATTTTGATTATGGGTTATATATGATGATGATGATGTGTTGTGACTTATTTTTATTTTGATGTATATATATTGACATATGCTATTGACAATTTTTCCTGAGTGTGTAGGACACATGACAGGTTATGGATGTTGATGGCATCAATGGACTTCCTTAGACTACATATTGTGTTAGGGAGTGGATTGTACTTGTTTGAGTATTTCATTTTACGCACATGTGATATATGATTGATTTCAATATGATTTATGCATATGGATTATTGACAGTCTTTTTGTCAGTGGATGCAGGCTTGACGATGCTTGCTAATCCAACTCACATAAGGAGTAAAGGGTCATTGAATAGAAACCATACATTTGAGGGAGAGGTGTGGCAACGTCCCTGTCACAGCCTACTAAAACTCCCACCATGGCCGGAATAGTAGGTTAATTATTACCTAGTTCGAGAGGTCCACAATGTCATGAGGGTGGACTGAGACAATCACTAACGAATATTTCTAAGGGGTGCACAATAAGGCAGAGTCCTTATTCCTTAGAAGCCCTTAGTCTCTCACAAGGTCGACCGAGTGCAGTGTTGACTCCAAGGGTTGGAAAAAAAATTCAAAACTAGTATAAGGCAAGTGGCACCCTTGGAGCATGGAGGTGCATCTTGAAGGGCACGTTGCATAATTAAAAAAGATCGAGTCAATAGATCTAGGTGGCCTAGAAAATGTTGAAGTGATTAGACCTTGTTAGAATAAAATAATTAATTAAAAAATAAATTTTTAATTATAAATCCTAACAAAAGTCTAAGACTAATTCTAAGTCAAAATTTAAATAAAGGACTAAATGGATTATGACATAAGTTAAATATTTGAGAATATAATCAACTCTAGGAAAAAGTGGAATACAAATTTAAAGATTGGAAAAATGCACATGTGTGCATGAAATTAATAAAATGATTTTTTTTAAATAGAAGAAATAATAACATGAGAGAATAGGAGTACACTTGGAATAGAATCTTGAGTCAACCTACCACTAGCCTAACTAGAAGAAGACTCCTAATCCAACTCTAACTAAGATCTAGTTAGGAGACACTCATTAAATAAAAATTTGGGGAACAAAGGGACAACTAAGAGCAAAAATAGGAACACATTGGGGAATGTGAGGGAAATTGACTTTTTAAATAAAATAAAATGGTAATTACTTTTGCAACTTGGGGAGAGGGTGAAAAGTGTGTGGGTGAATAATACTAATTAAATTAATTAAAAAAGATAATTAATTGTGCATGAGGACATGTGTCATTGAGGATTTTTCTATAAAAAAATGTGGTAGAAGGGAAATGGATCTCACTTTTTCTTGGTAATGTTATGCTGCCAAAATTTTTGGTGCACTGTTTTTACTTGTGAGAGTTGGGAAACCAAGCTTGTAGAAATAATGGAAGCTATTCGTTGCGAGAAAAGCCTTGGAGCTATTGTTGGTCGATTTATTGTGTGTGGCCCCTTTGCAGCTCGGGGGGATAAGGGGGAAGAAGATTACCCCTAGCATTGGTTGGGAGGTATTGGTGAAGTTTCGGTGATTAGCAAGCTGGAGTATAGAAGGAGCGCAAGACTTTGAAGCACACCGTCAACTCTCCGTCTTCATAGGTTCCGATATTTTATTTATGAGTTTAAATTTGTAATACGATAAAATTGTATATTAGAGCTACAAAGATTTGTTGTAATGATGTTGTACTCATATTTTTATATTGCGATTTTAAAAAAATCATCGCATAATTTTCGACGTGAATCCTATGATCGCCTTCAATTTATTTTACAGTCCAAAATTTCAAATTCTTGTCACTACAAATAAAATTTCAATCTTAAATTCTAGAATTTTATATGACTACTATTTTTTTTATATTCTAACAACCGAATGTATAAGTTCATCGTGTTAGTTGCTAATTAAAATTTCAATCTCGAGTTGGAATTTCTTGAGTCACTATATATTTACAATCAGGTTATGAAATACATCAATCGTTTCTTATCTGTTTACACTCTTAAACATCCAAATTTTCTAGAGTCACTGTATGACCAGATACAAATCTGGAATAAGAATGTTGGTCATGGTAAACTAATATCATATTGAATTGAATATCGTTTGGTCAAAAAATGAGTTTTCTTATCCGTAAATTAGATTTGTTTGGTTTCTACAAAACTAAATTTACCCTCGAAGGATTAAATCTCATTATCGCTTGGTTTAGTTACTTTCATAAACTAATTCAGAGTCAAATAAATTAAAAACTCCAGACCCTGGGATTGGATTTTTCGTTGAGCGCTGTCCATTTATTTAGGAAAATCGAAGGATGGAATTTTTGTTGGGTCACTGTAACTTTTGCATGCATTTCAGAAATCATATGGTCTTGTAAATTCATTTCCACTCCAGAATGTATTACCTATTGAGGCCGCGACAAATTGTTTGTAAATTTCCAAATTTAATTTCATGGGTGATGTCAATTAAATACTCAACACTGTGAATTTAATATTGTATTGACGATGCAATGCAAATTTCAATTTTTAAAAGGCGGAATACTATGGTCGCGGTCAGGATGTTCAAAAACCAAATTTAAATTTGGTTGGATTCTCTAAGAGTACTTGTGTTATGAAAAGAATTAATTTACTACAGATCTTAAAATTATTGGAATTGAATGATTGGATATTATAGAATCATCACGCTGGCTGGCGTTATCTCGGGATCATTAACTACTTGGCGGGCGAACTAATTTTTATTTTAACTATGAGTTACACCCAAAATCTTAGGAGGAAGGTGCTTGTTAGATGACCATAGTGTTTAACCCTGTCTTGATAGGAAGTCTCTCTGTTGTCAAATGAACGAGGGATGGGCATAGTAAGAAACAAATTTAGTAATTCGTACATTTAAACTATAAGATAATTTGTGTAAGGATAAGGTACATACCATAGAAGAATCATTGAGATTATAATCTCCCTACCTTGAATGCGTAATAACAAGATTAAACTAGATGCCTTGGGTCTAATCCAATGGATTCATTCCTCAAGACTATTGATTGATGTGTCTCACGATTGTTTAATAATTTAAATATTGCTTTCGTATTTAAAAAAAAAAGAAAAAGATATTTCCTTTTTCTTTTAAGAGGTTTTATCAATTGAATGTTTTATTTTAGGATTATAAAATATTTAATTTAGTTATATCTACCAAGAATACCGATAGAACCTTGCCAGAGATGAGTAGGTCCTTCCATTGTTCAAGTTTTGGAATGGTCATCTTAGTACCTTTTTGCAAAGCTTTCCCTACCTTCAAGTGTCTCGATTTATATTATTCGCAATCTGGAAAATAAGACTCTCATTCACGACCAGTTAAGAAAACTTTAGTTGTCGTTTGAGTAGAGAAGGAAGTGTTTTTAGAACGTGATTTCTTAAACTTAATATGTATTTCTAATTCGAAAATTTCAGTTGACATTTCCTTGTTAGATATTGACATCTTACCCACCTAAAGTAAACGATATATTGTAAACTTAACTATCTTGATACTAGATATATATATTATATTGAGCCTATAAAATTGTAATAGTAAATATACTATGAAGATCTTGAATTTACTTTTATTGATTATGAAATCTTTGCACTTGTTGTAGTGGGAAAACCCCCCTACGGACTACACTAGGGTTCTAAAGTGTAGGCAAAGCTAACTGTCTAAAGTCTCCTACTTTTAACAACTATCTCGACAATACCCCACATTCATGCATAAAGTACAAAGTATAGGGATCTGGTAGTCTTACCTTAAACTCTGTGTCCGATGTCGATCCCTTTGTGCTTCGTTGTTCCTCGACTGCAAATCTCCTCCCAAGGCTGACCTGCATTCACCAAAAGACAAACAAGAAACTAGGAGAATGTATTCTATATATGAATTAGTGGGTTAGATGTCATAATAAAATGTAAATCAAACATAAATATTGAACACATCATATGGCAGGATGGAAAAAGTACTTCTTTATATTAATCTCACAAAGTCACTTACAAAATGAGATCGGTGACTACTCCTCGAACTCGGTCCTGGGCTCCTCTTCACCAAGCTCCAACTGCTTCCACGTATCTTTCTCCTCTTCAACTCTCTCTAGGAAATGGATTTGGCTAGTAATGGAGGAAAAAGGCTAGAATAAGGAATTATGGCTCAAAACTCACAATGTGGCTGCAAATTATTGGGGCAAGGGGGGATTATGAAATGGGCAGAGTTCCACTACTTTCATGCTCCCTCTAGGAATGGGACCCCAACACCTTATTTTATATGACAAAAAGATAGTTATTCGGTTGGGTGACGGGCTATGGGCGATCAATTGATTAGGAAACTACCCAAAAGCCCGTATCCCCTTGCAACTTTTTATTTTTTGCAACTTTTGTGGGTATACATGGGCTATAATGGTGCAACTAGCATACATACACGAGCTATAGTGGTGCAGCAAGTGTACATACGTGGGCAGTAATGGTCCAGGGTGCATACATCTTCAAAAAACGTGTTTTTTAGGAAGAGCTTTCAGTGATATCTTTGAAAAATTTGAATGTAAGATGGCCTGATGCCAGGTATGCATGTATGGTGAAATTTAGGGTTATAATAGGTGCCCCCTAATGTGTGAGGTTAGAAGAGCATTTGATGGCTGAAATACATTACAAATATTTACCAATGCAGCGAGTGAGCCCAAGACCAGAGTTTGGGAGGTGCCATCTGCACAATAACAATTGTCTCACCAAGGCGGGCATACCCATGCTCGAGATGAAATAAAATCATGGATGCCAATCAAATACACTGCAGATCCATGTCATATTACTATATTGTAGTGTCCCCAAGGCCGAGCCCCGATGTAAACCATGATCTGAAAGAGGTTGTAAATATGTGTTATAGGCTGGTGAGCTGAGTCTTGTATAAGCCAGTAGGCTTATGTGTTTGATTAGGCCAGAGAGCCTAAGGATTGAAGGCCAAGGGCCTGGATTTTGTATCTGTATATATATGCATCACATCAATAAAACATAAACACCTCTAGGTGCAGACCGACCACGATGAATGAGTGATGGGGGACTGAGCATCCACAGAGTGGGCAAGGAACTAGGGGCTGGAAGGTGGGAAAGGGGCTGAGTGATGAGCCTAGGGGCTAAGCCTAGGGGGCTTACGCCTGGGAAATAATATTTTAATATTATTTTAAAAAGAGACATGTGCATTTATGTTTATCTTAAGTTTTGGAAAGGGAACGTGCAAAGGGGATGCATGCTGTGGTACACATGCAGTTCCCAGGGTGACAAGTGTCAACCCTGGTGCATGCAAATAAAACGGAGGAAGTAATCTGTGAGGGGGATCATCTCTCCATTCTGACCGGGAACCTCGGAGCGTAGAACCGGTACACCATCTGCCAGATTACTCTGATTCATCTCTTAAGTCGTCAAGCCTGTGTTTGTCTGAAGAAACCGTGTACACCCATGTCCCGAGCTGTGAGTCTGTGTCTGTTCTAGGAAACCCGGGAACGCATTCCTGAACCGGAATCCCTGTGTTGAACTTGAGTGGAAGCATCCTGTGGTTGTATGGGGAAATGCTGAGCTAGCCTGTGCGTGGAGCCTTTTCTAAAATCATCACCATGAGATCATCCTGTGATTGCCGAACCAGTTTGGGAAGCCTTGGTCTGTGTTCCCTGTGGATTGACGTGACCACGCAGTACTGGGCTGCGTGAGGCTTGTTGGCCTGTGAGCGACTCCTCTAGGTGAGAGAGTGCGCAGAGGGAGAAGAGAACTCCTGGAAGGAACCCTGTAGCTGCCATAGAGCCCGAAGACTTTCGGTCCGATCTGTTCCTGTAACCCAAGGTAAGGGAGACTGGCAGCCGAAGGACTGTCTAGGTGACAGAGAAGGTGCACTCTCCTAGGGTGGAATAGGCATGTGGGGAATGAGGGT
>JZKD02S1811587.1:198955-229032 GCA_000966675.3 Picea glauca | reverse complement strand
ATTTTCAAGCCAGAAAAAATGACAAAAGGGTTCAAAAAATGACAAAAAAGTCTATAAACAACCATGTTGGATTGCATGAAGAGACAACTGACAGAGTGTCGTGTGCGGAATAACAAAAACTTTGGGTTAGGGATTGTTCTATGTTCCTTTTTCTTCAAGAGGGTACCCAGTATCAGTTTGCAAGAGACAGTACGGGGGCACGTGGCCTCTCTCCCAGCAGTGTGCATATGGGCGACGTTGTTGCCTCGACAGGGGGGAGGGAGGACCATTGAGGCCTTCAACGATGCTTTTTTCGACTGGTGGTCTCGACGAATTCCAGCTATAGAGGACTACCCCTGTGTCGGGATCAACTTCTCTAGGGATCCTGACATGCCCGTACCTCCCGAAGCATAACGAGGAGAGATGGGTATTTTTTTTTAAATGTTATTTAATTTTTATTTCTTTATATATATCATTTTTTATGCATACCATAGTATCTGACAACTATGTATATGTTATGTACATATGTGGGACCACTGCATCCAGCAGAATTCTCAAGGACCATGCGGCATCCTCGACTAGAGGTAGGACCAGCTACGACCGCCAAACTAGCAGTGGCAACAAGGGGACCTCTAGCCGGAGAGGCTGAAAGATTTTTGAGACGGGTGGAGTGGAACCTCACCGCGCTCACTCGCGCAGTTCCTATGGAAGAGATCAAGGATCTGCTACCATCGATGCAACCTCATGTAGTTGGGGTGCCACGGACCTGGGTCCAACTCTTCCGGCGTTTGGAAAACGTCGTGGTTCACTATGGCAGGGCCAACAGGCCCCACCCTTAGCTTAGGATGGAGCACTTAAGTGTCGAGGGCACGTTTTGTATATTTTTGAGGGAATAAGCCCCGTGACATATACTGGACATATTTTTTATGCACTTGCGCCCACCTATGTACCCTGAGACTTTTGATATATATATGCGTATTTACATCTTTTTATGTCTTATGGATTACATTTATTTACAAATGTATTTACATGTGTATGTGTGTGCTTTTTCTTACGTGTGTGCAATATGCCAATCTAATACATGATTAGCTAGAGTATATGTGATCTAATTCAATCTCCTAGGAACATGGATATACGTAATGTAATCAAAGCTTCTATCTAAGAGACATACCCTAAGGAATCGTTGATGTAGAGTAGGATCATAAACACGGTAAACCCCATTTAACTGGGACATAACCAGCTAAGCATCTAAGTAGACCTGGAGGTAAGAGATACCATGCCACAAAGAATCATGAAGAAACTCTAATATTATGCTGTATTCGGTGACATTATTTATGGCGTCACCTAAACATATACCTCCAGATGATATCAACTGGCCCTAAGGTATGAAGATCACCCAAGTTGTAGAAGCAATCCTCCGAGTGTGTCAGATAGCATCGCCCACAAACCCAACAAACACCTTTGATTCACTTGACATCTTCCACAGTGAAAAAGATGACATAAAAAACTACACGTCCATAAAACCAAAAGACAAAAAACTAAACTGTATAAGAACTATACATATGTACAAGAAGTCACCCAAGGCGACCCACCTACAAGTAATACTTCTTGAGGTACAACCCATTTCTAGGCTCTGCCAAATCATTTCCCTCAAATTCTACCAAATGATAAGCACGCTTCTTTAGTACCTCCTTCACGATGAAAGGTCTGAACCACATGGGTTTGAACTTGCCTTCCCCAAGGGGATCCTTATATTGGTCATAGATCAGGACAAGATCGCCTTCGGAAAAAATCCGAGGACGAATAGACTGATCATAGTGACACTTGACTCTTTGTTTGTGAGCCTCGTTAGCTAAGGATTCATCTCGACGCTGCTCATCAAGCTGCTCGAGATATAATAAATGCTCTTCAAGCGATGAAGTGTCTGGCAATAACTGTACTTCCAACTTTAGATACGGGATCTGGCACTCTATAGGAAAGACTACTTCTAGCCCATAAGCGAGTTGAAAAGGTGAGAAACTAGTTGCATTCTTAACTGACATTCGGTAGGCCCATAATGTCGAGTACAACATCAAATACCAAATTTAATTGGCAGAATTGATCGTTCGCTACATAATAGTCTTGAGAGATTTATTCACAGCTTCCACCTGACCATTCGCTTGTGGGTAGTAGGGTGATGAATGCTCTTGCCTCAACTCAATATTTGACATTAACTCGTGTTAGCACTGAGAATCACACTTAGAATGATGTAATTTTAAGCCTAGTACCCATCAGAATGTTTAGAGTTGGATGAGTGATTATATTTAAAAAAAGGTATCAAACTGATAAGGTTCAAAGCCTGATCTAATGCACAAAATTCCAAAGACCATATTCCAGCAAAAAGGGCTATCATAATCTCCAATCAACACATATTTGAAATATGAATAGAATAAAATGAACAGTCAATTTCACATCAGGCTTGATTGACACATTCATATGGCTGAAATTTCATTAATTAGAATCCTTCTAATCAAGAAATAAAGATTTGCTCCAAGAAGAGATGCTTCACAAAATACACAGTAAATCATCCACTGCATAACTCTATTAACAAATATGTTGATAAATCATTTATCAATCAATATTCCATTAGATAAATAATACAAAGAGAATGGACAAAGAGAAGAGCACAATTTGATCTTTGACTCCACAAGAATCCTCCATCCAAATATACAGAGTCTGGGAATTTACAAAATAGTAACAGTCTTTTTCCTATCACTCCAACCCTTCCTCCAAGAGATCTCTCCTTATTTAAATAGAAAATAGAATCCAAATGAACTAAGGAGGTTGAATCCCATCTCCTCCATTGGATTCTAAGACTTGGAGATAGGTGGAAACAATCAAAGAGACAAAAATCCAACAAACTGCTAATTTTCAGGAATTTGTTGGAAGTCATTAATAAAATGTCTCCACCTCATTGCATGAGGCCTTTGATGGAGATAAATATTATGTGCATGTCTCCCTTGACATCTAATTAATCCTTGAGAATCCATTCAAATTCTCCTTGATAGGTGGAAACCTCCCAACAAGACGAATATCGAAATCGTGACCGCTACAGGAAATTAGGTAGCTCCGTTGTAAAATAGTTGGTAGTACCACTTATATGTCTAATATCTCTTAAACCATAACACATTTTCAAAAACTGAGAGAGGTTTTTCTTATTGGGAATGTTATGAATAAAAACCTCCTCCTGTTTTCAAAAATACCTTCTCAATTGTTCATAATTCAAGTTTCAAGTTAGTGATTCAAACCTAGTAAAATAACTCTACACAATTCGTTTTCTTCCAGAATTTAGGTAGCGCCCGCCTATGTGTTTGTGTGCAATTCAGTAGCATAAATCCGTGGGTGCTTTTGATGCTTGGAACCTTGTGAGAGTGTTTTCAATTCTTTTTCTTGACACTTCGCACCTTAACCAATCTTGTGCTAACATAGGCTCCATGGGGGATAGAGTCCTCCCTGTGAGGCTCTAAGAACTCTTGTAGTTTTAGTTTCCTTATCTATTGGGGTATGGAGTCATCTGTGCAACCAACCTATAAATACTTTCAAAAATTGTCACTTATTCAAGAAAATGAAAGACTCGCTAGAAACTAAAGGAAATCAAATGCTCAGGAAGTGAGTTTATTACCTATGCTACCCTATCCTAACCAGATCGACAACTTTCTCAAGTAAAGGAAAATTTCCACAGTAACCATTCAAGAAACTTCATGACTGAAGGAATCCCATCCATACCATTGATCAATAGAGAATAATAGAGTTCTGAAAAACAAATATATGAATTCTTTCAGAGAAACATGTTTACCCATGAATACCTGTGAAGTAATGAAAACTGGAATCTTCAGAAAATATGAAACATATGACTCCATATTGAAGAATTTGATTCCAAATGTGACTCATACTTACATCCTTGCTGTTGATCCAGATCTGATTCATACTCACTATCCTCTTGCTGCAAATCTAAAATATACTAACAATCCTCTTGCTCATATGCATGTAGATTTTCAAAGAAAACCTGCTCTTGGATCCCCCTGGAAGCACGGATGTTCTCCTCAACTTCTTGAGCATCTTCAAATAATATTTTTAAGGATGAAGACTTTCTTTCTCTCAGGGGAAGGGAAAGTTTTGGGTACTGAGCCATAACATAGAACACCATGGAAGCAGTCTCTGTAGGTCAGATCTCCAAGGGCATGTCAGGAGAAATGTTGTAGAACCTTCTGTTAAAGACGAACAAAGCTTCATTATCCTCTCTTCTCGTAGCAGTGAACTCATGCAAGTAATGATCAAATGATTTTCTCTTTCCCTAGTATTTTAAAAAGGTTTCATATAGTTCATACCATGCACCAATGGAAGTAACTTCCATATTCTTGAACCACAAGGAAGCATCTCCAATCAAATATTTAGAGAAAATCCTCATGACAATATATTCCTTCAAGATTTCTAGATTGTCAATGAAGTCTTGAAAGGCTGACATATGCTCTCCTGCAGTGTTATCTTTTCCAGCAAAATTTGGTAGGTAGTCTACAAATCTGGGAGGGTAAGGATGAAGAAAGGATGGCAGGTTTAGAGGTCCAAATATCTTTTCCCTAATCTTAAACTGGAAGTCAGTGGGTTGTTGAACACTAGAAGGTTGTTGGTAAAGGTCAAAGGATATGGCAGCCTGAACTGAATCAATTTTATTATTTACAAAAGGACAATAATCATTTGGTGCATGTTGAATTTCAACAGGCTAGTTATTAACAGCTGAGGGAATGGTAGTAGGTAATAAATCATCTTTGAAATCTGTAGAAGGGAGATACTCAAAAGGTTCAGACTGATTAAAAAATTGTATATGAACCTCATCTTCTTCAGGTGTTCGAAGTGGATGGATATCCTTAACACCAATGACATGGGAAGGAGGTAAATCTACTTGCTTGAAAAAGGAATATGCAAGAGTAGGTTGGTGGTCTTTAGAGTATACAAAGAAGATTATGATTCTACTAATGTGTGAAGGAAAATTCAAGAAATAATGCAGGATAAAGAGCACAAGTTCGAGAAAGAAATTCAGAACTTGATACATGAACTTGAATTTTCCTTCCATTTCTATCCAAGCTTGTTCCCATAGTGGAGTCTTCTAATAGGTTCGTCTTCATGGAGTCACCAAGTAGAAAATATGCAGTCCTCTAGGTGCCCAACTTCAGTCTACCATCTAAAGTTGAAACTATACTTGTCGTTCTACCCAGGGAGATATTCAACATCCTCAAATCGCCTCCCTGACAACGATGCCAAAAATATTAGCACTGAGAAACACACTTAGACTATTGTAAGTGTAAGCCTAGTACCCATCAGAATGTTTAGAGTTGGATGAGTGATTCTATTTTTAAAAAGGGATCAAACTGATAAGGTTCAAAGCTTGATCTAATGCACAAAATTCCAAAGACTATATTCCAACAAAAAGGGCTATCATAATCTCCAACCAACACATATTTGAAATATGAATAGAAGAAAATGCAGGAAGACATCAATATGAACGGTCAATTTCACATCAGGCTTGATTGACACATTCATATGGCTGAAATTTCATTAATTAGAATCCTTCTAATCAAGAAACAAAGATTTGATCCAAGAAGAGATGCTTCACAAAATACGCAATAGATCATCCACTGCATAACTCTGTTAACAAAGATGTTGATAAATCCTTTATCAATCAATATTCCATTAGAGAAAGAATACAAAGAGAATGGACAAAGAGAGGAGCACAAGCTAGTCTTTGACTACACAAGAATTCTCCATCCAGATATACAGAGTCTGGGAATTTACAAAATAGTAACAGTCTATTTCCTATCACTCCAACCCCTCCTCCAAGAGCTCTCTCCTTCTTTAAATAGACAATATCATCAAAATGAACTAAGGAGGTCGAATCTCATCTCCTCCATTGGATTCTAAGCCTTGGAGATAGGTGGCAACAATCAAAGAGACAAAAATCCAACAAACTGCTAATTTTCAGGAATTTGTTGGAAGTCATTAATAAAATGTCTCCACCTCATTGCATGAGGCCTTTGATGGAGCTAAATAGTAGGTCTAGGTATTCCTTGACATCTAACTAATCCTTGAGAATCCGTTTGAATCCTCCTTGACAGGTGGCAACCTCCCAACAAGAAAAAATATCAAAACCGTGACCGCTACAGGAAATTAGGTAGCGCCGTTGTAAAACAGTTGGCAGCGCCACTTATATGTCTAATATCTCTCAAACCATAACACATTTTGAAAAACTGAGAGGTTTTTTTTATTTGGAATGTTATGAATAAACACCTCCTCCAATTTTCAAAACTACCTTCTCAATTGTTTATAATCCAAGTTTCAATTTAGTGACTCAAAACTGGTAAAATAACTCTGCACAATTCGTTTTTTGATAGAATTTAGGTAGCGCACGCCTGTGCGTTTGCGTGCAATTCGGTAGCGTAAATACATGGGTGCTTTTGATGCTTGGAAACTTGTGAGATTGTTTTCAATGCTTGTTCTTGACACTTTCCACCTTAACCAATCTTATGCTAACAACTCGGACATCATTTTATTCTGAAAGTGACTACCATGGTCAGTGACAATCTTCGTCGGGATGTCGAACCTTGGTATTATCTAGTTAAAAAAAAAGAGAGTTGTTGTCTCGCCATGACTAGAGGTATCCATTGGAATCATTCTATCGATACTTTCCATGTTACCCTCGGTATAAACTGCGTGCGTAGATAGAGAACTAACAGGACAAGACCTATCTCTAGTCATAGTCAACATGAATTCACCTGCCTCAATTCTTCTTAACTCTGGGAGAAAGTAAGATCTGTGATGGACATCATCCCAGGGTTTGTCCAGACCAGTCATTGCCTCAATAATCACCTCATTCAAGGGAAATACTAATTCTAAGGAATCAGTATCGACAAGGGAACCTTGAGCCCAAATAGGGTCGAGAACCAAATCTAACTCCTGTGCGGGAGTCAGATCGGGGTCGACAGAAGCTTGCTGGACTATAGAGTACACAACTTTTTCCACAGACAAGGGCATGGCCATGCCATGATGCCCTGTCCCTTCCATCATGGATGATGGGGAAGGAAGATTCCACGGATCATTAAAGTAAGTCGTACAAAATGACGACACTTGAAAAACTTCGACCCTAGGCTGGTCAGGGACAACCAATATATACTTGACATCGTCGGTTGGAGGTGGGTAATTGAAAGTAACCATCAAAGGTGGGCACAAACCATCCTCTACGTTTACGACACCGGGCTGAGGGTTATCAATCATCGGGACCGTTGATGTCCCCCATGAAGGGTCGAGACGGGAGAAGGATAACTGATCAATGGACATGATCCAGCCCTAGTGTGGAAACAACATGACCCAGAAAACTGTCGTGACCATTGCATGCAAAGCATAGGTCCAACTCCTTCCTAAAAAGAGATTGTAGTTGAGAGGCGCATTGGCCACTTCAACCTTGACACACGCGGTCTTCCCTCCTAACTGCATGGGGAAAGAAGGGATAATTCCATGTAGTCAGAATGAACATCTGTCAAAAGTGGTAAGAAGAGTAGGTGACGGAGACAAAACAGGTTGGCCAATGGCCTTCCAACATGACACCAACATCACGCATGTTGAGGCACCCTCATCAACCACTGTGCAGAAAATATTCCGGGTAAAAGTTTTCATGGTATAAGCCACTATTATATGAAACACCACGTGGTAGGGGAGACGGGGTTTTAAGTCGGTCGTATCAAGCATGATCATTCTCGGATTATAGGTCTCAGTAGATCCTAGGGAAGCTAACAAAGCCTTTCTCTAGGAAGTGCATCTTTGGAGGACCTCCAGAGCAAACATTGCATAAGGGGTTTGTGACAAATCCTCCACAACAGAGTAGTTCTTGGTGGCCCTCACGTTTGGATTGTGGGAAGCTTTATTTAACACACCTTTCAGGATGTGTGCCATTGTTTCTCCCAACATCTTCTCGATCTGGAAAGGAACAGGTGGGTTTTCATCTTCTTTACCCTTCTCAGAAGTGCTTGGCATTCCGTAATCATGTTCCCTAGTTTCTATTTGAGCATCAACTTTTAACATATAAACATTCAAGGTCGATGGATTACTAGACGATGAAGGGGGTCAGTGACTGCCCCCATCCATGTTTGAAGAGGCTTGAGTTAAATTTTTCCCATGTGGAAATGGATTCTTTAACACAATAGGTTGTTGGTGCGCCAAAAACTTGTGGACCTCCCCAAGTTGAGGACACAGGTGAGTCGGATGGTCTTTCGCGCAAAGGTTACATGGATACTTCAACTTCTTCTTCTCTGTGTTTCCCTTGCCATCATTATTGGTGGGTTTCTTATCCCCCCTACACTTATTTCATTGTTTCTTCTTTCTGTCAGGTTGTTGGGTGGCCTTCAGGTTCGCCGATTGCACACTGTGTACATCCAATGTTTCAGTAGGGGGAGCAACCCAACTAAGGGTCTGGCTGGCCAATGTCTGCTATATCAACAATTTTTGCAATTGATTTGACAGCTGGTCAACGGGCTTGGTTTGTGTTGAACCAACAATACCATCGACATGTGGTCTAGACTTTTGTCTGGTCCTGTCAAGAATAGACCATGGTGCATCTGGAAAAAATTCATAAAGTAAACCAGACTGAGAGTATATTAGCTCAAGCTATTGAGCTCTCAGTATCACCTCTTCCTAAAAAAACACTCCCGACGTTGCGATGCCCTTGGATAACTGAGGTACCAAAGACTTAATGAACCACTCCGACAAGAAATCCGGTGGGAATGATACGTTTATCAAACTCTTCCTACACCGCCATTCTTGGATGTGATCTAAGATATGGTCAGCCTTCGTTGCTCAAAGTTGGCCAACAATTCGGTGTCAGCATCGTATCTCACAGGTAATTGAAAATGGTTTAAAAAGACCATTTCTAATTCGCCAAAAGTAGAGTATCTTGAGCGATCGAGCTCGATGTATCATTTTTTGGCACTTCGGATAAGAGTGCATTGAAATAGACACAACTGGATGGAGTCATCTCTCAATGAGTTGGACGAGCACCATAGGTGAAAGGTAGTCACATGTTCGCCCAGATCTTCCTTAGGCTTACCTTCGAACTTCGGAATGTCCAAGGGCAACTTCGTTGGCATGGTTGGCCAATGCAGATCGTGACAGATTGGGTCATTTAATAATCTTGACAAGTCTGGCAAATGCAAATTTTCTAGAAAAGGTATCTTAGGTTGTTGAGTATGTACAGGAGGAAAGGAGATTGGAGTTTGGCTGGCACCAGGTTGCTAGGAAAAGTTAGGCTGATGACTAGGGTTCTGGTAAAAACCATGGTCATGGCTAGCGTATGGATACTGTGCTTGTTGAGATGTCATCAACTGAATCTCGTAGTAGGACATTGAGGGTTGTGAAGGGATCACTCCCGATGTGGTGTTCCAAAGATTCTAGAAGGGGTTGTCCCCTGCCGATCTGACAGGCATAGGTACAGAGCCTTTCCTGGGGTTCCATTGACCATGGAAGGGGTTGCCCCCAGTTGGCATCCTTGACGAGGGGGATGATCCTTACCACAGATTCCAAGGTTCTTGTGAGGTGTTTTCCCCATGTGCAAGAATAGTACCCTACATCAAATTTTGTTTTCCAAAACCAGGGTTACCCTCAGCCGAGACGGCAGCTAACGAGAATGCGTTGTTACCAAACGCATTGAAAAAAGAGAATGAAAAAGAACCCACATGCGTGGTTTTGGAAGAAGGTCCTTGACTACCTGCTCTGGACAAGTTGTATTTCATGGTCAGCCAGACAGGTTGTTAAGAAGCGTCGCCGAGTGAGGGAGACGACGGAGGTATATGACCCCCGCCGTAAGGGAAAGCATTATAAGGGGATGAGGTGCACCCCATAGACCCTTACAGGGGAGTGTTTGAGCTCCATGCCCCCAGACCTATGGTCTGTAGGGTAGAGTAGGATAGGACCGAGTTATTGTGAAAGTCGAGCATCCCGTATGAAAACGGAGGGCCTGTCGCACTCTGGGTGAAAGGAGCGGTGATCGACTCCATAGAATGAATTAGACCATTGCCTGAGGTAGAGGCGATCGATACCATAGTGGTCTGGACCTGCGAGGGTGAGTTAGGAGGTGGAACACCTCCTATGGTAACAACCATTGAGGGAGTATGAGGACTCCTAGATGAATTAGCAACATTCTCTTCCATCGCTACTTGTAATTCTACCTGACGCTCGTGATGTGTTATCCGTGGAGGGACAACCTGGACAATGATAGGCACTGATAGGTCAGTGATCGGAGGGTTATACGGACCAATATTTTCCACCCCAAGGTCAGAAATGGTTGGTTCCTCTAGATTCAAAATTTCTCCTCTCAGGGATGGCTCGGGTATAGTTTCTTGTTGCCCGGTCACCTCAAATGACCCTTGATGGTCAAGTCTTCACCTCCATGGTGGCGGTGATGGCTCCAAAGTGATTGGTGGTAGGCCCAAAATCCTTCGCGACCGATGGAGATCTTCATTCTCCACTTTGTGAGAAGATCAAAGACACACTAGGGCTTTTACTAACGTTTGAAAACCAACACACACTAGAAAATTTCCTATGAGATAAAGCAATCAAACCATTAACTAGTTGGAAGAACAGTTACACCAGCCAACACTATAGAAACTTACCAGTGCAAGTGCAAATCGAACACGGAAGAACCCTCCAGGTATACTCTGCAAAGAATGGCCTGATGTCTGCCCTAAGTACTACGGTATACCCCCGCAGTCACTTGTGTAAGTCACTAAAATAATGGCAACTAGGTTGCCAACGCGTGAACAGTCACCAGGCGGGTACAGTCGAAAGTCAGGTAGACTGCAATGAGAAGGGTACCAAGCCCGAAACCTATCAAGGGTATCGAAAGAAAGTGGTCTAGAAACCGACTTAGGACCTCCAACAAATTCGAGACCCATAAAGCTCCGTGGCAAATGCAAACAATGGAATCGCAAGATAAGCCTTCTATATGTGTTCTCCACTATGCTTGGTCCAGCTTTGGAGGGGTTATCTCCGCTACCTTTCTGCACGCAACCTCGTGTTTAGCCCCTATGTTAGAGGTGGGTCCTGGATAACTTCCACGTTACTAGACTTTTTGACACTCCCTAGCACAGACTCCTATGTTTGTTTTATAGCCTTGAAGAGTTTCATTTCCAACCTAAATCAAGGCTCTGGCCTAGACTAGTTTGTGGACCCTAACAAACAAAAGTATAATAAGTTTTAATTAAGAATTAATTTTAAGTGATTGTTTTAAGTCAAGGGAATGGAAACAAAACTAATGGTGTGTTTTTGAGAGACGAAAGAGAGGAGCATTAAATGAAACTGAAAGCAAAAACTACTTCTTTTGACAAATATAGATTTTCAAATTTAAATTCTTTAACCAAACTTTGCTTAACAAAATTTTCTAAGATATTTTAAAGGAAAGACTCAAAACAAGATTTCACTCGACTATGAGCTACTTAGTGTTCTAAGCATTCAGTAAAGAACTTAAGAAAACACGTTTCTTCTTGACAAGTAAAGAAAACTAAACTAACTACTTACCGAACAACGAAATGAAATCTTTGTTTTTGTTTTTAAATGCTTCAAAATAAGAAACTTGAAAATGAATTCTTTTTCTTTCCTTCTAAATCAAGCAAAAGGGAAAAGTGAAGAAAGAAAAGACCAAAAATTAAATTTGGGTCCGCTATGGCTCGCAGAGAGTTACTGACAATACTAAACAAGCTGATCAGAAAGAACTCACAAAACTTGTATGAAACCCTAATCAAGAAAACATAAAAAATATTGATAAAGAAAAAGCTAACTGTTGTCAAACCTAGGCCAAAGACTGTCAAAATAGAGACCAGGGATATATCAAGAAAACCCTTAAGAAATATGGCTTCATTCAGGGAAGAGGATGACTGCCTCTTCTTCAAAAAAGATTTTCCTAACACAGGCATGCAACTAATACTTCAGCAGCCTGCGTATGTATGCGGGTTGTCCAAATATAGGGCATGTATGTACGTGTGCAGACCCACTGCACACCGCATACACCTATATCACTTCTCTAAAAATAAAACTAACAGTCAATCAAACCAGGCAGGGAGTACTGGTATTGAAGACCAGAATCCCTTAAAGAAACATAAACTTACAGAAACTCAATAAACAATAAATAAACCAATTAAAGACCCAAAAAAAAAAATCCCCTAAAAACCCTAGAGGTTCCCCAGTATGGTCGCCAATTCTATTGTAGTGGGAAAACACCCCTACAGACTACACTAGGGTTCTAAAGTGCAGGTAGAGCTAACCATCTAAATTATCCTACTTTTAACAACTATCCCGACAATACCCCACATCCGTGCATAAAGTACACGGTATAGGGATCCGATAGTCTTACCTTAAACTCTACATCTAGTGTTGATCCCTTTGCGGTTGGTTGTTCCTTGACTGCAAATATCCTCCCAAGGCTGACCTACATTCACCAAAATGCAAACAAGAAACTATGAACATGTATTCTATATATGAATTAGTGGGTTAGATGTCATAATAAAATGCAAATCAAACATAGAGATTGAACACATCATATGGAGGGCCGGAAAAAGTACTTCTTTATATTAATCTCACAAAGTCACTCACAAAATGAGATCGGCGACTGCTCCTCGAACCCGGTCCTGGGATCCTCTTCACCAAGATCCAACTACTTCCACGTATCTTTCACATCTTCAACTCTCTCTAGGAAATGGATTTGGCTAGTAATGGAGTAAAAAGGCTAGAATAAGGAATTCTGGCTCAAAACTCGCATTGTGGCTGCAAATTATTGGGGCAAGGGGGGATTATGAAATGGGTAGAGTTTCACTGCTTTCATGCTTCCTCTAGGAATGGGACCCCAACACCTTCTTTGATATGCCAAAAATATAGATATTCGGTTGGGTGATGGGCTATGGGTGGTCAATTGGTTAGGCAACTACCCAAAATCTTGTATCCCCTTGAAGATTTTTATTTTTTGCAACTTTTGTGGGTATACCCGGGTTGTAATGGTGCAGCTAGCATATGTACGTGAGTTGTAGTGATGCATAAAGAATACATACGTGGGCAGTAATGGTGCAGGGCGCATACATATTCAAAAAAGTGTTTTTTAGGAAGAGCTTTCAGTGATAGCTTGGAAAAAATGGCAAGTAAGATGGCTTGATCCCAGGTATGCATGTATGGTGAAATTTAGGGTTATAACAACACTATACTTGGTAAAATATTTACTTGGTTTCAAAATACACCTTATGATATAATGCTTTTATGAATGAAGTTTGAGTCAATGATTAAGATAACTGGTAGAGTTTACATTTCAATTTCGTTGTATGATGGATTTGATTATTGGACCTATTATGGGTGATTCATGTATTACTTGTGATACCCTTGTTTTGATAGTGAAAAATTTGATTTGCTACTTATATTTTAGGGAAGGAAAATGGATAAATTTTGATCATAAATCTTATGTAGTATTCTTATGGAGCAAGTAATTTTGTCTAGATAGTGAGAAACAATTGATTTGCATTCCTATCGAAAGGGTCCATTTTGTTTAGATGTTCAATCATTAAAGTTGCTTTTAGGGAAGAAAATGGTTAAGGGTAAATAATGATTGACAATGGAATTTAATAAGAGGAGGCATATTATTAAATAATAGATGACGGTATTTCTAAAGAAGGGGCATATTATCCTGTTAATGAGTAATTATTGTTGTTAGTAAACTTAAGGGAAGTAAACTTTTGTCTAGTATAATGAATTTTTGAATAATTAATTTGAGTTATGATCAAGTACTTTACTGTTACTTTATTACTGATTATAGAATTGATTTGGTTATGGGAATATATATATCCTTGTTCTTCAAAACAGTAACCAGTCCTGAGACCTTAAATGGTCAAAATCAATTTGATGAATCCTAGACTTGAGCATTGATTATGTGTCTTGGAGGTCCTAACCTTGAAGGATAGGTTGGGCGGGGAGACACCTTTGTTAGCGTAATGTGATATAATTGATATTTTAATATCATAATGTTGTAGTTGATTCTTGCAGTGAAATTATGTAGATGAGAATAGATGTGTAAATATTGATGCATGGTTTTCGCATGTTACTTGTTCTAACTATTGATGTTTAAAAAACAAATTACCACTAATGTTCTCAATTACATTGATGTCGTAATGGAGGGGAAGTTACATATGGTATCATAGTGGGTTCAACCCTACAACATTGGACCATTAAACCTTCCACTGTGTTAAATAAATGATTAAGAATGTACCACTAATTAATTTTGAAATTTGTCCATGCAAGTAATGATGATTAGAGGACGCGAGGGAAGTACACGATGTGGTTCTGGAGGAAGAGGAGTGACACCTCCAATAGTATCCATGCCAGAGGGATATAACCCTCAAGGAGATAAGCACACAACTGAGAAGAAGTAGTTTGTTGTGGGAGATGTGGTAGGTATGATGAGATCCTTCCATAGGACGTTAGAGGCATTGATCAACCGCCTGGATTGACATGAGGGAAGAGTTTATGTTCCCAATGAGGATTCACAACGTGCACCAGCTTGTAGTAGTAGCATACAAAAACAAATTGAGAAGGTGAAATTTCCCAATTTCTGGGGTGCCCTGAACGACTTAGCCACCAAGCCATGGTTAGAGAACATGGTTATGTGCTTTGCACTTTGTGATTACACCTCCAACATGAAGGTCTGCATGGATGTCCTCCAACTTAAAGGAAGTGATCTACTTTGCTGGAAGACACTCCTACCTCAACTAAACATGGTCGTCAAAGACGTGTCATGGGTGTTTTTCGAGGAACGGTTCCGAGAAAGGTACTTGTCCGAGGAATTCATTGAGCGCCAACTTAATGAGTTCAACGCCTTACGACAAGGTAGTTTGACGGTTTCGGAGTATGAGGATAGGTTCATGGAGCTATTTAGGTATTATCCACATATGAGCACGGATAAGTTAAAGGTAAACAAGTTTTTGTTCGGCCTTAACTTAAACATTTGTGTGAAGGTGAGGATCCTAATGCCTCAGACATTGCACGATGCAGTTCAGAAGGCCCTTATAGCCGAGGAAGAACTCAAAAGTGGGGGTCAGAGAAGGACTCCTTCTAGACTGACTCGACAGACAAGATCAGGAGTGCAACAACATCAGACAACCGCAAGGCTAAGCACCACTTCATTGTGCTCGAGACATCAAGTATGATAAAATAACTCTGCACAATTCGTTTTCTGCTAGAATTTAGGTAGCGAATTTAGGTAGCACCCACCTGTGTGTCTACGTGCAATTCGGTAGCGTAAATACATGGGTTATTTTGATGCTTGGAAAATTGTGAGAGTGTTGTCAATGCTTTCTCTTAACCTTTGGCACCTTAACCAATCACGTGCTAACAACTCGGACATCATTTTATTCTTAAAGTGACTTCTATGGTCAGTGACAATCTCCCTCGGGACATCGAACCTTGCTATTATTTGGTTAAACAAAAAGAGAGTTGTTGTCTCTCCACGACTAGAGGTATCCATTAGAATCGTTCTATCGATACTTTCCATGTTACCCTCAGCATAAAATGCGTGTGTAGACAGAGAACTAACAGGACAAGACCTATCTCTAGTCATAGTCAACATGAATTCACCTGCCTCAATTCTTCTTAACTCCGAGAGAAAGTAAGATCTGTGATGGAGATCATCCCAGGGTTTGTCTGGACCAGTCATTGCCTCAATAATCACCTCATCCAAGGGAAATACTAAATCTAAGGAATCAATATCGGTAAGGGAACCTTGAGCCCACATAGGGTCGAGAACCAGATCTAACTCCTGTGCGGGAGTTTGATCAGGGTTGGCGGAAGCTTGCTGGACTATAGAGTATGCAACTTTTTCCACAGACAAGGGCATGGCCATGCCATGATGCCCTGTCCCTTCTATCGTGGATGATGGGGAAGGAAGATTCCATGGATCATTAAAGTAAGTCATACAAAATGACGACACTTGAAAAACTTTGGCCCTAGGTTGGTCAAGGACAACCGATATATACTTGACATCGTCGGTTGGAAGCGGGAAATTGAAAGTACCCATCACAGGTGTGCACAAACCAACCCCCATGTTTACGACACTGAGCTGAGGGTTATCAATCATTGAGACCGTGGATGCCCTCGATGAAGGGTCGGGACAAGAGAAGGATAACTGATCAATGGACACGATCTGACCCTAGCATGGAAACAACAAGACCCAAAAAACTGTCGCGACCACTACATGCATAGCATAGGTCCAACTCCTTTCTAACAAGAGATTGTAGTCGAGAGGCGCGTCAACCACTTCAACCTTGACACACACGGTCTTCCCTCCTAACTGCATAGGAAAAGAAGGGATAATTCCATGTGGTTGGAACGAACATCCGTCGAAAGCGGTAAGAAGAGTAGGTGGCGGAGACAAAATGGGATGGCCAATGGCCTTCCAACATGCCAACGACATCATGCATGTCAAGGCATCCTCATCAACCATTGTGCAGAAAATGTTCCGAGTAAACGTTTTCATGGTATAAGCCGCTACTATATGAAACACCATGTGGTAGGGGAGATGAGGTTTTAAGTCGGTCGTATCAAGCATGATCATTCTCGGATTATAGTTCTCAGGGGATCCTAAGGAAGATAACAGAGCCTTTCTCTAGGAAGCGTAGCTCTAGAGGACCTTTAGAGAAGACATTGCGCAAGGCGTTTGTGACAAATCCTCCACCACATAGTAGTTCTGGGCGGACCTTGCGTTCGGATTGTGGGAAGATTTCTTGAACACACCTTTTGGGATGCATTTCATTGTTTCGCATAACGTCTTCTTGATCTGGAAAGGAACAGGTGGGTTTTCATCTTCTTTACCCTTCTCAAAAGTGTTTGGCATTCCGTAATCGTGTGCCCTAGTTTCTATTTGAGCATCACCTTTCAACATATAAACATTCGAGGTCGATGGATTACTAGATGATGAAGGGGGTCCCTGACTTCCCACATCCACGTTTGAAGAGGCTTGAGTTAAATTTTTCCCATGTGGAAATGGGTTCGTTAACACAAGAGGCTACTTTTGCACCAAAAACTTTTGGGCCTCCCCAAGCCGAGGACACAGGTGATTCAGATGGTATTTCATGCAAAGGTTACATGGATACTTCGAATTATTATTCTCTGTGTTGCCCCCGCGAGCATTATTGGTGGGTTTCTTATGCCCCTTAACCTTATTTCATTGTTTCTTATTTCCATCAGGATGTTGGGTGGCCTTCGTGTTCGCCGATTGCACACTGTGTACATCCAATGTTTGAGTAGGGGGAGCAGCCAAACCAAACGTCTGGCTGGCCGCTGTCTGTTGTATCAACAATTGTTGCAATTGATTTGACATCTGATCAACGGGCTTGGTTTGTGCTAAACCAACAATACCATCGGCATGTGGTCCAGAATTTTGTCTCATCCTGTCAATAATAGAACATGGTGCATCTGGAAAAACTTCATAAAGTAAACCAGACTGAGAGTATATTAGCTCAAGTTGTTGAGCTCTCAGTATCACCTCTTCCTCGAAAAACACTCTCGACGTTGTGACGTCCTTGGATAACTGAGGTACCAAAGAATTAATGAACCACTACAACAAGAAAGCTGGTGGGACTGATACATTTATCAAACTCTTCCTACATCGCTATTCTCGAATGTCATCTAAGATATGGTCAGCTTTCATTTGCTCAAAGTTGGGCAGCAATTTGGGGTCAGAATCGGATATAACAAGTAATTGAAGATGGTTGAAAAAGGCCATGTCCAATTCACCAAAGGTAGAGTAACTTGAGTGGTCAAGCTAGATGTACCATTTTGTGGCACTCCCGATAAGAGTGTGTTGAAATAGCCACAACTAGATGGAGTTGTCTCTCAACGAGTTGGATGAGCACCATAGGTGAAAGGTAGTCACATGATCTCCTAGATCTTCCTTTGGCTTACCTTCGAACTTCAGAATGTCCGAGGGAAACTTCGTTGGCATGGATGCCCAATGCATATCGTGACAGATTGGGTCGTTTTATAATCTTGACAAGTCTAGAAAATGCAAAGTTGCTAGAAAAGGTAGCTTAGGCTATTGAGTATGTACAGGAGGAAAGAAGCCTAGAGTTTGGCTGGCACTTGGTTTCCAGGAAAAGTTAGGCTGATGACCAGGGTTCTGGTAAAAACCAAGTTCGTGGCCAATGTACAGATACTGCGCTTGTTGAGATGTCATCAAATGAATCCCATAGTAGGACGTTGAGGGCTGTGAGGGGATCACTCCCGACGTAGTGTTCCAAATATTCTGGAAGGGGTCGCCCCCTGTCGATCTGACGGGCATAGGTACAGAGCCATTCCCGGGGTTCCATTGACCATGGAAGGGGTTTCCCACGGTTGACATCCCTGACGAGGGGGATGATCCCTGCCATAGATTCCAAGGTCCTTGTGAGGTGTTTTCCCCATGTGCAAGAATAGTACCCTACACTGAATTTTTTTTTCCAAAACCAGGTTTACCCTCGGCCGAGACGACAGCTGACGAGAATGCGTTGTTACCAAATGCATTGAACAAAGAGAATGAAAAAGAACCCACCTGCGTGGTTTTGGAAGAAGGTCCTTGACTACCTACTCCAGACAGGTTGTAGTTCATAGTAGGATAGACAGGTTGCTGAGAAGTGTCGTCGAGCAAGGGAGACGACGGAGGTACATGACCCCCACCGTAAGGGAAACCATTATAAGGGGTTGAGGTTCCCCCCATGGACCCTTGCAAAGGAGAGTTTGAGCTCCATGCCCCCAGACCCATGGTCTGTAGGGTGGAGTAGGATAGGACTGAGTTCGTGTGAAAGTTGGGCATCCCATGTGAAAATGGAGGGCCTGTTGCACTCTAGGTGAAAGGATCGGTGATCGCTGCCATAGATGGAATCAGGCCACTACCTGAGGTAGAGGCAATCGCTACCATAGTTGTCTAGACCCGTGAGGGTGATTTAGGAGGTGGAATGCCTCCTGTGGTAACAACCATTGAGGGAGTATGAGGACTCCCAAATGAAGTAGCATCATTCACTTCCATCGCTTCTTGTAATTATACCTGACGCTCATGATGTGTTATCCATGGAGGGACAACCTAGACAATGACAGGCATCAATAGGTCAGTTATCGGAGGGTTATAGGGAGCAATAGTTTTCTCCCCAAGGTCATAAATGGTTGGTTCCTCCATATTCAAAAGTTCTCCTCTCGGAGATGGCTCAAGTATAGTTTCCTGTTGCCCAGTCTCCTCAAATGACCCTTGTTGGTCAAGTCTTTGCCTCCATGGTGGCAATGATGGCTCCAAAGTAACCGGTCGTAGGCCCAAAATATTTCGCAACCGGCAGAGCTCTTCATCCTTCACTTTGTGAGAATATCAAAGACACACTAGGGCTTTTACTAATGTTTGAAAACCAACACACACTAGAAAAGTTCTTATGAGATAAAGCAATCAAACCACTAACTAGTTGGAAGAATAGTTACACCAGCCAACACTACATCAACTTACCAGTGCAAGTGAAAATCAAACACGGAAGCACCCTCCCGGTATACTCTGTAAAGAGTGGCCCAATGTCTGCCCTAAGTACTGTGTTATACCCCTGTAGTCACCTATGTAAGTCACTAAAATAATGGCAACTAGGCTGCCAGCGTGCGAACAGTCACCAGACGAGTACAATCAACAGTCGGGTAGACCGCAATGAGAAGGGTATCAAGCCCGAAACCTATCAAGGGTATCGAAAGCAAGTGGTCCAGAAGATGACTGAGGACCTCGAATGGATTCACGACCCACGAAGCTCTGTGGAAAATGCGATCAATGGAATCCCAAGATAAACCTTCTATATGTGTTCTCAACTATGCTTGATCCGGCTTTGGAGGGGTTATCTTCACTACCTTTCCACTCAAGACCTTGTGTTTAGCCCCTATGTTAGAGGGGGGTCCTAGATAACTTCCACATTAATGGAATTTTTGATACCCCCTAGCACAGACTCCTATGTTTGTTTTATAGCCTTGAAGAGTGTCCTCTCCAACCTAAATCAAAGCTCTAGCCTAGACTAGTTTGTGGAACCTAACAAACAAAAGTCTAATAACTTTTAATTAATTGTTAATTTTAAGTGGCTGTTTTAATTCAAGGGAATGGAAACGAAACCAATGGTGTGTTTTTTTGAGATGAAAGAGAAGAGCATTAAATGAAACTGAAAGCAAAAACTACTTCTTTTGACAAATAAAGATTTTCAAATTTAAACTCTTTAACCAAACTTTGCTTAACTAATTTTTCTAAGATCTTTTAAAAGAAAGACTCAAAACAAGATTTCACTCGACTATGAGCTACTTAGTGTTCTAATCATTCAGTAAAGAACTTAAGAAAATATGTTTCTTCCTAACAAACAAAGACAACTAACCTAACTACTTACCGAACAACGAAATGAAATCTTTTTTTTTTTAAATGCTTAAAAATAAGAAACTTGAAAACAGATTCTTTTTCTTTCCTTCTAAAGCAAGCAAAATGGAAAAGTGAAGACAAGACAAGACCAAAAATTAAATTCTGGTCCGCTACGGCTGACAGAGAGTTACTAACAATACTAAACAAGTTGATCAGAAAGAACTAACAAGACTTGTCTGAAACCCTAATCAAGAAAACATAAAAAATATTGATAAAGAAAAAGCTAACTATTGTCAAACCTAGGTCAAAGACTGTAAAAACAGAGACCGGGGATAGATCAAGAAAACCCCTGAGAAATATGGCTTCATTCAGGGAAGAGGATGATTGCCTCTTCTTCAAAAAAGATTTTCCTGACACAGGCACACAACTAATACTTGAACATCCTACGTATGTACGCGGGTTGTCCAAAGATAGGGCACGTATGTATGCGTGCAAACCCACTCCAGGCCGTGTACACCTCTATGACTTCTCTAAAAAGAAAACTAACAGTCAAGCAAACCAAGCAGGGAGTACTGGTATGGAAGACAAGAAACCCTTAAAGACACACAAACTTACAGAAACTCAAGAAACAGTAAATAAACCAATTAAAGACCCAAAAACAAAAATCCCCTAAGAACCCTAGAGGTTCCCAGTATGGTTTCCAATTCTGTTGTAGTGAGAAATCCCCCCTATGGACTACACTAGGGTTCTAAAGTGCAGGTAGAGCTAACCGTCTAAATTCTCCTACTTTTAACAACTATCCCGACAATACCCCACATTCATGCATAAAGTACAAAGTATAGGGATCCGGTAGTCTTACCTTAAACTCTATGTCTGGTGTCGATCCCTTTGCGTTCGGTTGTTCCTCAACTACAAATATCATCATAAGGCTGAACTACATTCACCAAAATACAAACAAGAAATTACGAACATGTATTCTATATATGAATTAGTGGGTTAGATGTCATAATAAAATGTAAATCAAACAATAAGATTGAACACATCATATGGAGGGATGGAAAAAGTACTTCTTTATATTAATCTCAAAAAGTCACTCACAAAATGAGATCGACAACTACTTCACGAACCCAGTCTTGGGCCCCTCTTCACCAAGCTCCAACTGCTTCCACGTATCTTTCTCCTCTTCGGCTCTCTCTAGGAAATGGATTTGGCTAGTAATGAAGGAAAAAGGCTAGAATAAGGAATTCTGGCTCAAAACTCACAATGTGGTTGCAAATTATTGGGGCAAGGGGGGATTATGAAATGGGCAGAGTTTCATTGCTTTCATGCTTCCTCTAGGAATGGGACCCCAACACCTTCTTTGATATGCCAAAAAGATAGTTATTCAGTTGGGTGATGGGCTATGGGTGGTCAATTGGTTAGGAAACTACCCAAAATCCCATATCACCTTGCAGCTTTTTATATTTTGCAACTTTTGTGGGTATACATGGGCTGTAATGGTGCAACTATCATATGTACGTGAGCTGTCGTGGTGCGGGAAGCATACATACGTGGGCAGTAATGGTGCAGGGTGCATAAATCTTCAAAAAACATGTTTTTTAGGAAGAGCTTTCAGTGATAGCTTGGAAAAAATGGCAAGTGAGATGGCCTGATGCCAAGTATGCATCTATGGTGAAATTTAAGGTTATAACAGCACTATAGTTGGTAAAATATTTACTTGGTTTCAAAAGACACCTTATGATACAATTCTTTTATGAATGAAGTTTGAGTCAATGATTAATATAACTGGTAGAGTTTATATTTCATTTTCGTTGTATTATGGATTTGATTATTGGAGCTATTATGGGTGATTCATGTATTACTTGTGCTACCCTTGTTTTGATAGTGAAAACTTTGATTTCCTACTTATATTTTAGGGAAGGAAAATGGATAAATTTTGATCATAAATCTTATATGGTATTCTTATGGAGAAAGTAATTTTGTCTAGATAGTGAGCAACAATTGATTTTCATTCCTATCGAAAGGGTCCATTTTGTTTAGATGTTGAATAATTAAAGATACTTTTAGGGAAGAAAATGGTTAAAGGTAGATTTTGATTGACGATGGAGTTTTATAAGAGCAGGCATCTTATTAAATAATAGATGACTGTATTTCTAAACAAGGGGCGTATTATCTTGTTAATGAGTAATTATTGTTGTTAGTAAACTTAAGGGAAGTAAACTTTTGTCTAGTATAATGAATTTTTGAATAATTAATTTGAGTTATGATCAAGTACTTTACTGTTACTTTAGTCCTGAGTCTAGAATTGATTTGGTTATGGGAATAGATATCTCCTTATTCTTCAGAACAATAGCCAATCCTGAGACCTTAAATGGTCAAAATCAATCGGATGAATCCTAGACTTGAGCATTGATTATGTGTCTTGGAGGTCTGTTGACGGGCGAAATTGACCACTCGTCAACTAGAGGAGTGAATCCAGTCTGAGGTTGTCTACTTAACCCAAGTTGTTTGGATTAATCCACTTTGACGGGTTTAGCGGCTTCGTTAGCCGATCTAAGTCCTAAGAAAGTGAAAAACCAAAGTAAAGAAAATAACTTATTGAAAAACACTCGCTTAAAACTATATACAAATCTAAAATATACTTACAGTTTACTAACTAATATTTATAAAATGGCTCTACTTATTATGTGTACAATATATCCATATGATTATATCTCTACTATATGTATAACATTTACAGAATGCAAATTTTAATCTAAATCTGCGAAAATCGAATATGGATTGATTTATTTAACGATAGCAAAACTATCATTCAGTCTTTCTGATTTATTTTTTTATAACGTTTATAAACAAGAAATGAAATAGAAAACTGTCTAATTGAAAACAGAGATGAACAGTAAAATGTGTTTAGATTACACGAAATTTCTATATTAATTAAACTAATAAAATAAAACTAGAAAATTGACCTGTAATCGCATCTCCTATTCGTCCTGTGTACAGTATCCAATTCCATTGTTTGATGGGGTAAACCGCAACAGATCTTACAAAAGCTTCTCATAAATGCGAAGCAGTAATGATTGAATGCTAATGACGGAACATATAAGAGAAGTAGTGACAACAATTTTATAATTTCACAAATGGTCACATTGAGATAAATCCAGCTGTGAAAATTTGTATATAAATGGTCAATGAATAAAGAAGATTAATCTTCTAATCTCAAATTTGAACAGAGTAATTATTTTATGTGATATAAGGGACATAAAACACGGATATCATATAAATTTCATCACACCAATCTGCAATAAACCATGATATCTAAAGTAGTCACAATTTAATTACAAATCGAAATGGCCATAACTTGAATAAAAATATGATATATCGAAGCTAAAGTTGTGCAAATATCAACTTCCATTCAAGTCTGTCAATCATAAATCCATAGTTTTTTCTCCCAGGCAGCGATGGTCTTCAGCTTACAAAACAACATATTTATATAGGTTACAGGATCAAAACGTTTCCTATTGATAACATCTAATTTGTTCCAAAAAAATGTGGGGGATGCAACCTCCCAGATTCTACTTGATATCAAAAACTAATAGCCTATTCTAAAACAACATAAAGATAGCATGCTGAGAGATGCCACCAGTGCTTCAAATCTCCTTTAGAAATCATAAGTTCCTGAAAACACATAAGAATAAAAGATTTCAGATGCATTTTTAGTTAATAGAACAAGTAATTCGAATTTTTCTAACTAGCTACAAAATCTCACGATTCTGTAGCTAGTTATAATTATAACTAGAATCATATTTTATTGAATCAATCAAAACATACTAGAGGTAATCTGTGCAAACAAATCATGTATTCTAATTTGAAAAGACAAAATCATCCTAAACTTATTTTAAAAAAACATACCTCAAATTAAGGGATTCGACTAAATCAAGCAATTTTTGAATTTACTATTGCAGTCGTTGCTTCCACGTTCTTAAAAACAACAAACCCTGTGGTTTTTTGTCGTTTATCTTTGGTTTGAGCTATGGATTGAAGTCTGTCATTCTCCTTTGTTAGAAAATTCACCTGGTCTTCCAAGGATTTAAGCCGAGACTGAAGTAAAGGCACGTCTTTGTAATATCTATTGATCCATGATCGACATTCATTACATTGCGGCTGAATACACTGTGTATTAGCAGTGATAGAGTTAACAAATGGAGAATTTTCCATTTGACCTGTAGGTTCATTACTGAGTTTGATTCCAGGGAAATCAGGATTGTCTTTTAGACACGGTGGAAGGTTTGTAACATAATCATAGGGTTTATCAGAGAAAAGTCCATATGAATATGGATATTCTTCGGCTATGAATCTTTCAATTTCTGAATCGGAATCCTCGCTTAACACAATTGTGTTTTGGTATGCACAAGGCTTAGGTTTATTTTGGGCACATCGTGAAACCCAACGAGTGGCCCTTTTACTCTTATAATTGATATCAACATTTCCTTTACACTTTTTTCTTGTGGATTTTTTAACAGACTTAACACCGCCCTTGGGATACGAATCTGGTAGAGTGTCGGGTTGGGTATTATTAGGATAGGTTGAGGGTTCCACATTAGAAATAGGATTATAGGGAAAGAGCGAAGGAGGAGAGATGGTAGGCTTGACGAGGGTTTCTGTGACGACGGGCTTATCAACCTGTCCCAACTCACTGCTAACAAAGCCATTTCGTAACAGAAAAGCATCCCAACAATCATCGTTTAATTTCAACTGATGAATAATAATAATCTTGATCAAACAATGGTGGAACATGCTAAAATCAGACTTCTGCCTTTTAAAACGCTTTTCCATTTTGTATAGACTTCGAAGGAGAAAATAGGGCATGTTCAGGGGGAAATCGATAAAACTCATGAGCAACCACAAGTGATATAAGAAAACCAAACCATATCTCCCCTCACAGGTAACGAACTGTTTCACAATAGCTAACAGATCATTCCATCTAGGTTTTAGAGCTGAGACAGGCATACCTCAGTGGCAACTGGTAATCCTCCTTAAGGTGAACAACAATGACCAGGGAACCTCTTCAACCTTTGAGTTTTTGAACCAATTTTGTTCCACAACTGGTAGACCGGTGGCTTGGCTAATAAAATCTTCGGTTAACTCAAGATGGACGTCTTCTATTTTTTCTCTGCAACCATCGAACATCAACACGAATTCTTGAGCAACTGTTAAATTAAAACCCTCAAACTTTTCAACAAACACACGCCATCCATTCCTTTCTAAGTCATCTCTGGCATTATCAAATGATAACAATGTCTGGACACTGTTGGGCTCAATCCTCACCACAAGAGCCATGGCTAACAGCAAGGAATCGACACAGGATTCGGAGGTAGGGTTTGACAGAATAAGCACAGAGCCATTGCCCCGAGCTTCCCCAACGCAATGCAAAGACAGCTCGAAATGGTAGGCGGGAATGTTAATTACCATGCGTGTGAGAGAAGTCGTGTAGATTGAGGCCATGAAAAAGCATAATACCACGCTGTACTTGGAATGACACCTCGGCATAATGGTACGCACAAAGATCATAACAGTTGAAAACAACAGTATGCATATCCATGATTTGATCACAAAATTAATATGTCAAATAAACAATTGAATCAAAAATTTTATAAATCAAAACCCCATTAACATTAGTCGAATGCTAAATGGGTGGCGGTTTAATACTCATGTAACCAAGGCGTGTTCAAGACCAAGGGGTTATAACCATGAAAACAACCATGTTCATAGAAAAATACGACAATTCGACAATAGACCATATGAACATTAACCCTTTAATGAAATCAAACATGAATTCCAGCTGTGAGCTTTCATGCTTACAGTCATGAAAACAAAATCGAAAAGCAGGTACATAGAAAGCGATGAGTAACAAGTGTCGTTTAATGAGAAAGGTTGTGACGAGTAACGAGAATTTAAAAACCATGTGTAGGCAACATGTAAAAATAGAGATTAAATTATTGCTGCCAACAAGGTCCTAACCTTGAAGGATAGGTTGGGGGGGGAGACACCTTTGTTAACGTAATGTGATATAATTGATCTTTTAATATCATAATGTTGTAGTTGATTCTTGCAGTGAAATTATGTATATGAGAATAGATGTGTAAATACTAATGCATGGTTTTCGCATGTTACTTCTTCTAACTGTTGATGTTTAAAAAAAAAAATATTTACCACTATTTCTCTCAATTACATTGATGTCGTAATGGAGGGGAAGTTACATATGGTATCATAGTGGGTTCAACCGTGTGACATTGGACCATTAAACCTTCCGCTGTGTTAAATAAATGATTAAGAATGTACCACTAATTAACTTTGAAATTTTTCCATGCAAGTAATCATGGTTAGAGGACGTAGGGGAAGTAGACGATGTGGTTTTGGAGGAAGAGGAGTGAATCCTCCAATAGTATCCATGCCAGAGGGATATAACCCTCAAGGAGATGAGCAAACAACTAAGAAGGAGCAGTTTGTTGTGGGAGATGTGGTAGGTATGATGAGATCCTTCTAGAGGATGTTAGAGGTGTTGATCAACCGCCTGAATTGACATGAGGATAGAGTGTATGTTCCCAATGAGGGTTCACAACATGCACCAGATGGTAGTAGTAGCATACACAAAGAACTCGAGAAGGTGAAATTTCCCAATTTCTGGGGTACCCCGAACGACTTAGCCACCAAGGCATGGTTAGAGAACATGGTGATGTGCTTCGCACTTTGTGATTACACCTCCAACATGAAAGTCTGCATTGAGGTCCTCCAACTTAAAGGGAGTTCTCTACTTTGCTGGAAGACACTCCTACCTCAATTAAACATGGTCATCAAAAATGTGTCATGGGTGTTTTTCGAGGAACGGTTCCAGGAGAGGTACTTAACCGAGGAATTCATTGAGTGCCAGCTTAATGAGCTCAATGCCTTACGACAAGGTAGTTTGACGATGTCGAAGTATGAGGATAGGTTCATGGAGTTACTTGGGTATGCTCCACATCTGAGCACAGATAAATTAAAGGTAAACAAGTTTGTGTTTGGCCTTAACTTAAACATTTGTGTGAAGGTGAGGATCCTAATGCCTCAAACGTTGCACAATGCAGTTCAAAAGGCCCTTATAGTCGAGGAATAACTCAAAAGTGGGGGTCAGAGAAGGACTCCTTCTAGACTGAATTGATAGACAGCATCAGGAGTGCAACAACATCAGACACTAGCGAAACAAACTTTTTGGGAGTGAGACACTCCCAGAGGACCTATTTTCTCGACACGCTACGACATAATCCTCAGTAGAGGACTCCTTATATAGGACCACAATAGCAGAAACAACATCATTTGCAGAAATAACAACATTTTATTCCTATTCAGTAGAACAGACTAAGGTCACAGACTGTTAGGCCAACCACTTCTACTACGGGGACCAGGAGCACTAGACCGAAGACTGGATGTTGGAAATGTGGAGAGCCACATTACCAACGAGACTGCCTAATTGAGAAGACCAGAGTGGTCGGATCATCAAGCCCCACTACAGTTGGATATTTTGGCAAGGCCCATAGGATACATGCAATGGTGAACAACCACCAGGCTGAGCACTAGTCCATTGTGCTCAAGATGTCGGGTATGATAAAATAACTCTGCACAATTCATTTTCTGCCAGAATTTAGGTAGCGAATTTAGGTAGCGCCCACCTGTGTGTCTGTGTGCAATTCGGTAGCATAACTACATGGGTGCTTTTGATTCTTGGAAACTTGTGAGAGTGTTTTCAATGCTTGTTCTTGAAACTTGGAACCTTAACCAATATTGTGCTAACAAATCGGACATCATTTTATTCTGAAAGTTACTTCCATGGTCAGTGACAATATCCGTCGGGACGTCAAACCTTGCTATTATATGGTTAAACAAAAACATAGTTGTTGTCTCACCATGACTAGAGGTATTCATTGGAATCGTTCTATCGATACTTTCCATGTTACCCTTGGCATAAAATGCGTGCATAGATAGATAACTAACAGGACAAGACCTATCTCCAGTCATAGTCAACATGAATTCACCTGCCTCAATTCTTCTTAACTCCAGGATAAACTAAGATCTGTGATGGAGATCGTCCCAGGGTCTGTCCAGACCAGTTATTTCCTCAATAATCACTGCATCCTAGGGCAAGACTAAGTCTAAGGAATCAGTATCGGCAAGGGAACCTTGAGCCTAGGTCGAGAACCAGATCTAACTCCTGTGCGGGAGTCAGATTGGGGTTGGCAGAAGCTTGCTGATCTATAGAGTACACAACTTTTTCCACGGACAAGGACATGGCCATGCCATGATGCCCTGTCCCATCCATCGTGGATGATGGGGAAGGAAGATTCCACAGATAATTAAAGTAAGTCATACAAAATGATGACACTTGAAAAACTTTGGCCCTAGGCTGGTCAAGGACAACTGATATATACTTGACATCATCAGTTAGAGGTGAGTAATTGAAAGTACCCATCAAAGGTGGGCACAAACCAACCCCTACGTTTACTACACCAAGCTGAGGGTTATTAATCATCGGGACTGTGGATGCCCCCGATGAAGGGTCAGGATGGGAGAAGGATAACTGATCCATGGACACACTCAAGGGAGTATGTAGATGTCACTCCTCTGCAGCGGTACATAGTTGTGGGAGATCACCTTCACCATTTCAGCAGTTGTGTGGTAGATGAGAGATGGAGGTTGGTTGACCAGCAGTCAGAGGGGTTACTTCTGGTTGTACTAGATGGTTGGGACTCGGTGATGACCACAGGAGAGCAGTTATCATGGATATTGATGGAAAAGCTTCTGGTCGAATCCTTGGGATTGACCAAAGCATGTGACGCCCTTCAATCCTACATTCAGCTACAGATGTTTCTATTAGCCCATCCTGACACTTTTATCATAGACAACAGCATAAGGAGGGATAGGCCGTGGCTGAGGGCATGGAGAGTGAGTAGGTCGAGACTTCATGATAGGAGTACTTTTACGGCATACAGTAGGTCAGAGGTGGACCGTGTTAGACAGACAGTTGAGACTTGGTGCATGATGGTGAGCATCATAGACCAGGTGATGACAGATGAGCATAGAGGGCTTTTGACAGTGATTAGCTTCACACAGGAGAAATTAGAGGAGATTGGAAGTGATAAAATTCCAAGCTTTCCATGGGACCCAGGAGTCTGTTTTGTTAGCACGATGCTCATGTTGACCCAGGTTGCACTAGAGAGCCACACACTCCACCTTGGTTTGGTTGGGAGTGGGTCTGCAGGTACTTGTCCTATGGGGCGAGACCTTTTCTTCTGCTTGGCCATCATGATAGGGCATGGAGAGGTTTGGATAGGTACTTCTTCTACAGGGATGCCTATATAGATACAGTTTCTGGACAGCAGGTCCAATGGTCACAGGTATTTTAGCTCGAGGACCTAGGAGAGGAGGGTTCAGGATGTATTCAGGGGGCAGATAGTCATGGTCATAGCAGTGCAGTGTCAGCATGAGGATCTTCGACAGAGATTAGCATGGGACCCAGGGATTGCAGGATTGAGAAATTCATTGACCGACGGAGGAGAGTGGACCATGGCAGGGGAAATTTACTCTAACTTTCCATTGATCTTCAGTGTTGAGAGGAGTGAATCGG
>JZKD02S1811587.1:159115-192146 GCA_000966675.3 Picea glauca | reverse complement strand
TTGCATATGGTTGAGGTATGTTCCATGGTTATCTCTTTCTGTTATTTGTTACATACACACATATAAACACATCTAAAAGGTAGATCAGCAAAGTGTTTGACGAAATACCTCACTCAGAAAAAGTTTTAAAAAGACACCAAAACAGTGATGATCCTTGCATAATGGCTTGGGATCATTACAGAAACGCCATGTGGTAGGAGAGACGAGGTTTTAAGTCGGTCATATCAAGCATGATCGTTCTCAGATTATGAGTCTCAGCGGATCCTAAGGAAGATAAGAAATCCTTTCTCTGGGAAGTGTAGCTCTAGGGGACCTCCAGAGAAAACATTGCGCAAGGGATTTGTGACAAATCTTCCACCACAGAGTAGTTATGGGCGGCCCTTGCATTTGGATTGGGGGAATATTTCTTGAACACACATTTTGGGATCCGTGTCATTGTTTCACCCAACATCTTCTCGATCTGAAAAGGAACAAGTGGGTTTTCATCTTCTTTACCCTTCTCATAAGTGCTTGGCATTCCGTAATCGTGTGCCCTAGTTTCTATTTGAGCATCACCTTTCAACATATAAACATTCGATTTTGATGGATTACTAGACGATGAAGGGGGTCCCTGACTGCCCCCATCTTCATTTGAAGAGGCTTGAGTTAAATTTTTACCATGTGGAAATGGGTTCATTAACACAACAGGCTGATGTTGTGCCAAAAACTTTTGGGCCTCCCCAATCTGAGGACACAAGTGATTTGGATGGTATTTCATGCAATGGTTACATGGATACTTCCACTTCTTCTTCTCTTTGTTTCCCCTGCCATCATTATTGGTGGGTTTCTTATGCCCCTTACCCTTATTTCATTGTTTCTTCTTTTCATCAGGATGTTGGGTGGCCTTCGGTTTTGTCGATTTCACACTGTGTACATCCAACGTTTGAGTAGGGGGAGCAGCCGAACTAGGGGTCTAGCTTGCCACTGTCTGTTGTATCGACAATTGTTGCAATTGATTTGACAACTGATCAACGGGCTTGGTTTGTGTTGAACCAACAATACCATCGGCATGTGGTCCACACTTTTGTCTGGTCTTGTCAAGAATAGACCATGGTCCATCAGGAAAAACTTCATAAAGTAAACCAAACTAAGAGTATATTATCTCAAGTTGTTGAGCTCTTAGTATCACCTCTTCCTCGAAAAACACTCCCGACATTGCGACGTCCTTGGATAATTGAGGTACCAAAGACTTAATGAACCACTTAGACAAGAAATCTGGTGGCACTGATACGTTTATCAAACTCTTCCTACAGCGCCATTCTCGGATGTGATCTAAGATATGGACAGCCTTCATTTTCTCAAAGTTGTCCAGCAATTCGGTGTCGACATCATATTTGACAGGTAATTGAAAATGGTTTAAATAGACCATTTCCAATTCCCCAAAAGTAGAGTATCTTGAGCGATCGAGCTTGATGTGCCATTTTGTGGCATTCTTGATAAGAGTGCATTGAAACAACCACAACTGGATGGAGACGTCTCTCAACGAGTTGGACAAGCACCATAGGTGAAAGGTAGTCACATGATCGCCCAGATCTTTTTTAGGCTTACCTTCAAACTTCGGAATGTCTGAGGGCAACTTCGTTGGCATGGATGGCCAACGCAGATCGTGAAAGATTGGGTCGTTTAATAATCTTAACAAGTCTGGAAAATGAAAAGTTGCCAGAAAAGGTAGCTTAGGCTGTTGAGTATGTACAAGAGGAAAGGAGCCTGGAGTTTGGCTGACACCAGGTTTCTAGGAAAAGTTAGGCTAATGACCAGGGTTCTGGTAAAAATAATGGCCGTGGCCAGCGTACGGATACTACGCTTGTTGAGATGTCATTGGTTGACTCCCGTAGTAGGACATTGAGGGTTGTGAAGGGATTTCTCCTGACGTGGTGTTCCAAAGATTTTGGAAGGGGTTTCCCCCTGCCGATCCGACGGTCATAGGTACAGAGCCTTTCCCGGGGTTCCATTGACCATGGAAGGGGTTGCCCCTGGTTGAAATCCCTGACGAGGGGGATGATCCCTGCCACAGATTCAAAGGTCCTTGTGAGGTGTTTGCCCCATGTGCAAGAATAGTACCCTACACCGATTTTTGTTTTCCAAAACTAGGGTTACCCTTGGTCGAGATGGCATCTGACAAGAATGTGTTGTTACCAAACGTGTTGAACAAAGAGAATGAAAAATAACCCACCTACGTGGTTTTGGAAGAAGGTCCTTGACTACCTACTTCAGACAGGTTGTAGTTCATGGTCGGCCAGACGAGTTGCTGAGAAGCATCGCCTAGTGAGGGAGATGACGGAGGTATATGACCCCCGCCATAAGGCAAAGAATTATAAGGGGTTGAGGTGCCCCCCATGGACCCAAAGAGAGGAGCGTTTGAGCTCCATGCCCCTAGACCCATGGTTTGTGGGGTGGAGTATGATAGGACCGAGTTCGTGTAAAAGTCGGGCATCCCATATGAAAACGGAGGGCCTGTCGCACTCTGGGAGAAAGAAGCAGTGATCGCCACCATAGACGGAATCAGACCACTGCTTGAGGTAGAGGCGATCGATACTCTAGTGGTTCGGACCTGCGAGCGTGAGTTAGGAGGTGGAACGCCTCTTGTGGTAATAGCCATTGAGGGAGTATGAGGACTCCCAGACAAAGTAGTTGCATTCTCTTCCATCGTTGCTTGTAATTCTACCTGATTCTCATGATGTGTTATCCATGGAGGGACAAACTGGACAATGATAGGTGTCGATAGGTCAGTGATCGGAGGGTTATACGGACCAGTATTTTCTGCCCCAAAGTAAGAAATGGTTGGTTCCTCTGGATTCAAAAGTTCTCCTCTCGGGGATGGCTCAGGTACAGTTTCTTGTTGCCCAGTCACCTCAAATGACCCTTGTTGGTCAAGTCTTCACCTCCGTGGTGGTGGTGATGGCTCCAAAGTGACCGGTGGTAGGCCCAAAAGCCTTCGCGATCAGCGGAGATCTTCATCCTCCACTTTGTGAGAAGATCAAAGACACACTAGGGCTTTTACTAATGTTTGAAAACCAACACCTAGGCCAAAGACTGTAAAAACAGAGACCAGGGATAGATCAAGAAAACCCTTGAGAAATATGGCTTCATTTAGGGAAGAGGATGACTGCCTCTTCTTCAAAAAAGATTTTTCTGACACAGGCATGCAACTAATACTTCAGCAACTTGCGTATGTACGTGGGTTGTCCAAAGATTGGGCACGTATGTACACATGCAGACCCACTGCAGGCCGCGTACACCTTTGTGACTTCTCTAAAAAGAAAACTAACAGTTAAGAAAACCAGGTAGGGAGTACTGGTATGGAAGACCAGAATCACTTAAAGACACAGAAACTCAAGAAACAATAAATAAACCAATTAAATACCCAAAAACAAAAATCCCCTAAAAACCCTAGAGGTTCCCTAGTATGGTCGCCAATTTTGTTGTAGTGGGAAAACCCCCCTACAGACTACACTAGGGTTCTAAAGTGCAGGCAGAGCTAAGAACCATCTAACTTCTCCTACTTTTAACAACTATCCCGACAATACCCCACATTCATGTATAAAGTACAACGTATAGGGATCCAATAGTCTTACCTTAAACTTTGTGTCAAGTGTCGATCCCTTTGCGTTCGATTGTTCCTCGACTGCAAATCTCCTCCCACGGATGACCTACATTCACCAAAATACAAACAAGAAACTACGAACATGTATTCTATATATGAATTAGTGGGTTATATGTCATAATAAAATGTAAATCAAACATAAAGATTGAACACATCATATGGAGGGACGGAAAAAGTACTTCTTTATATTAATCTCACAAAGTCACTCACAAAATGAGATCGACGACTGCTCCTCGAACCCGGTCCTGGGCCCCTCTTCACTAAGCTCCAACTGCTTCCACGTATATTTCTCCTCTTCGTCTCTCTCTAGGAAATGGATTTGGCTAGTAATGGAGGAAAAAGTCTAGAATAAGGAATTCTGGCTCAAAACTCGCAATGTGGCTGCAAATTATTGGGGCAAGGGGGGATTATGAAATGGGCAGAGTTTCACTACTTTCATGCTTCCTCTAGGAATGGGACCCCAACACCTTCTTTGGTATGCCAAAAAGATAGTTATTCGGTTGGGTGATGGGCTATGGGTGGTCAATTGGTTAGGAAACTACGCAAAAGCCCGTATCCCCTTACAACTTTTTATTTTTTGCAACTTTTGTGGGTATACACGAGCTCTAATGGTATAGCTAGCATATGTACGTGAGTTGTAGTGGTGCAACAAGCATACATACGCAGGCAGTAATGGTGCAGGGTGCGTACATATTCAAAAAAAGTGTTTTTTAGGAAGAGCTTTCAGTGATAGCTTGGAAAAAATGGCAAGTAAGCTGGTCTCATGCCAGGTATGCATGTATGGTGAAATTTAGGGTTATAACAACACTATAGCTGGTAAAATATTTACTTGGTTTCAAAATACATCTTATGATAGAATGCTTTTATGAATAAAGTTTGAGTCAATGATTAAGATAACTGGTAGAGTTTACATTTCAATTTCATTGTATGATGGATTTGATTATTGGAGCTATTATGGGTGATTCATGTATTACTTGTGGTACCCTTGTTTTGATAGTGAAGAATTTGATTTCCTACTTATATTTTAGGGAAGGAAAATGGATAAATTTTGATCATAAATCTTATGTGGTATTCTTGTGGAGCAAGTAATTTTGTCTAGATAGTGAGCAACAATTGATTTCTATTCCTATCGAAAGGGTCCATTTTGTTTAGATGTTGAATAATTAAAGTTACTTTTAGGGAAGAAAATGGTTAAAGGTAAATAATGATTAACGATGGAATTTAATAAGAGGAGGCATATTATTAAACAATAGATGATGGTATTTCTAAAGAAGGGGCATATTATCCTGTTAATGAGTAATTATTGTTGTTAGTAAACTTAAGGGAAGTAAACTTTTGTCTAGTATAATGAATTTTTGAATAATTAATTTGAGTTATGATCAAGTACTTTACTGTTACTTTAGTCTTGAGTCTAGAATTGATTTGGTTATGGGAATAGATATCTTCTTGTTCTTCATAACAGCAGCCTGTCATGAGACCTTAAATGGTCAAAATCAATCTGATGAATCCTAGACTTGAGCATTGATTATGTGTCTTGGAGGTCCTAACCTTGAAGAATAGATTGGGCGGGGAGATACCTTTGTTAATGTAATGTGATATAATTGATCTTTTAATATCATAATTGTGTAGTTTATTCTTGCAGTGAAATTATGTAGATGAGAATAGATGTGTAAATACTGATGCATGGTTTTCGCATGTTACTTGTTCTAACTGTTGATGTTTAAAAAAATAAAATATTTACCATTATTGTTCTCAATTACATTGATGTCGTAATGCAGGGGAAGTTACATATGGTATCATAGCAGGTTCAACCCTCCGACATTGGACCATTAAACCTTCCACTGTGTTAAATAAATTATTAAGAATGTACCACTAATTAATTTTGAAATTTTTCCATGCAAGTAATCATGGTTAGAGGACGCAGGGGAAGTAGACGATGTGGTTCTGGAGGAATAGGAGTGACACCTCCAATAGTATCCATGCTAGAGGGATATAACCCTCAAGGAGATGAGAAGACAACTAAGAAGGAGTAGCTTGTTGTGGGCGATGTGGTAGGTATGAGGAGATCCTTCCAGAGGATGTTAGAGGTGTTGATCAACCGCATGGATTGACATGAGGGAAGAGTGTATGTTTCCAATGAGGGTTCACAACGTGTATAGCTAGTAGTAGTAGCATACACAAATAACTCGAGAAGGTGAAATTTCCCAATTTCTGGGGTGCCCTGAACGACTTAGCCACCAAGGCATGGTTAGAGAACATGGTGATGTGCTTTGCACTTTGTGATTACAACTCTAACATCATGGTCTGTATGGAGGTCCTCCAACTTAAAGGAAGTGCTCTACTTTGCTGGAAGACACTCCTACCTCAACTAAACATCTTCGTCAAAGACGTGTCATGGGTGTTTTTCGAGGAACGGTTCCAGGAGAGGTACTTGTCCAAGGAATTCATTGAGCACTAGCTTAATGAGTTCAACACCTTACAACAAGGTAGTTTGATGATGTCGGAGTATGAGGATAGGTTCATGGAGCTACTTGGGTATGCTCCACATCTGAGCACAAATAAGTTAAAGGTAAACAAGTTTGTGTTCAGCCTTAACTTAAACATTTGTGTGAAGGTGAGGATCCTAATGCCTCAGACATGTCATGATGTAGTTCAGAAAGCCCTTATAGCTGAGGAAGAACTCAAAAGTGGGGGTCAGAGAAGGACTCCTTCTAGACCAACTCGACAGACAACATCAGGAGTGTAACAACATCAGACACCAGCGAAACAAAATTTTTGGAAGTGAGATACTCCGAGAGGACATATTTTCTCGACACTTCTATGAAATAATCCTCAGTAGATGAATCCTTATATAGGACCACAATAGCAGAAAAAACATCATTTGCAGCAATAACAACATTTTATTCCTGTTCAGTAGAACAGACCAAGGTCACAGACTGTTAGGCCAACAACTTCTACTTCGGGGACCAGAAGCACTAGACCGAATACTGGATGTTGGAAATGTGGAGAGCCACATTACTAATGAGACTGCTCGATTGAGAAGGCCAAAGCGGTGGGATCATCAAGCCCCACTACAGTTGGATATTTTGGCAAGGCCCATAGGATACATGCAGCGGTGAACAACCGCCAGGCTAAGCACCAGTCCATTGTGTTCGAGACGTCAAGTATGATCGTCTATAAAAATTTTAGTATCTTGATAGATCAGGTTCTATAGAGAGATTTACTTGCAGTGATAAAGAGAATTAAGGTAAAGGCAGTTGAACATGACGAGGTCAGATATGTACAAATGGCATCGGGTGCCAAATAGAAAGTTGGAGGAAAGGTTACGGACTGTAGCATTAACATGGGAGATTTTGTAATGAAGGTCAACCTATACATTATGATCTTATGATCTTATGACATAGTGATAGGCATGGACTAGTTGGAATCGCATGATGCAATACTTAACTGTAAGACAAAATGGTTAAGTTTGATATATGATTTGGGGTAGAGTAGAGTGATTGTAGGAAGAAACCATGGGGTGTCTCTCTTATGAGGAAAATCACTCAATGGCATGGGGTAAACCACAATAGACGAAAATGGCTGCAGAAATCAACTCTAATCTCAAGTATGCTATATAAATAAAGATGCTAACAAGACAAGATAAATATCCAACGTCATCTGGATGTTCGAAGAAGATCATTGTTGATGACTCAAATCAAAGATATATACCTGCAACCTATCCTCGAAAACCAAGAAATGAAATAATATGGTGATAATATATAAATTTATCACATATAATAGCATAATCCATCAATATTAATAACAAATATTCCCATGGAATAACAATTCAAATATTTGTGAGACATTAATTGGGCGAGAAAAAATTATTTCTATTAAAATGTAATCAACACAAGTATATGGATCCCAAACTTTTGTGTCAACACGTTCAGAATCAAGAAACTAAGTCCCTTCCAGTTGGGCCTCCACCATTTCAATCCTCCACCAAATGAAATCTCATATAAGAGAGACAAAGAGGTTCTCCATCAAAGAAGGAAGAGCTTCATAGCTGAACAATGTGTTCAGACTTAAAAGGACAAAGGGATGCAAACTCAATATGAAGTGAATAATTTCTCCAGAGTAACTTTTCTCTCAAAGTTGAATCCTTCTCCTTCTTCCACAGCTTGGATATGGCCCATTTATAGCCTCCTAATGGAACTAAAGGGTCGAATTAGAATGTTTCTAGTATATGGAAGGCCAAGGATCATGGATCCCATGACGTGACATGGAAACCTGAAACCATTTTTAATTTTGGACACTAAACCCGATGTACGTTATTTGTAATGGTGCAACCTATGTATATGCATGTTGTGTAGCTGTTAGGGTGCATATATGTGGAAACATATGTTTTTTAGCTCCGGGAATTACAAAAAGGGACTTCAAGTCTGCATAGGGAAATGGAAAAAGGCCTTCTAAGAAATTTGCATGGGGTGAGGAAAATCTTTCTATAACATATTCCCCCTAATGTGTGAGGTCAGAGGGATGAAATACATTATAATACCCTCAAGTGGAGTGATGGATACTCAGCTAGATGAACTAGTTGCTAATAAAAATATTACAATCTATAATGAATTTGTACACATGGCTACCAATTTGAATTATACTGCAGATCCATGTGGAAATATACCAAACAACTGTTCATTGCCATGAATAGGCAATACAAAGCTAGATACATGCCAAAGGTTGTCATAGTCATGAACAAGGCCCAGTGAAAACCAATCTCAAAATCAATCTGAAGATATTTGTATACAATGGAGTACAATATGATCTCTCATGATCACCAAATTCATATAGGTATTGGTCCAATGAAATGATAGAAACAGCTCAGGAAAGCTGTGACTATAAACTAATGTCTTCAAGTCTTCTACACAATCCATCGAAGGTGAAAGTCTACATCATGTGAATAAAGGATTTGAGGTCGAACACAATGAGACTTCATTTGATTATCGATCATTAAGGTATATTGTTAACAAACACAAGACAACCTATCGATAATGAAAGCCGGTATCAATGCACCGAGTACATTCTTGCAAGTGTGAATAAAGGTGTTGAGGTCAAACACTTGAAGAATCCATCGATCAAGATACATTGATGTATTCCCAACTGTCGATGGTGAGAGAACCTACCAGTAATGGCTGCAAGCCACTAGGTACTCATAGGACTCTAGGCCTCATTTCTAGAATAGATGAGCTGAATTCAATGGAAGGAGACATGTTGAAAGGATAGCATTGAGGCATCTATCATTAGTCAGCATGAGTTACAAAGCAGGATCTTAATTATTTGGTGAAACTCGGAAAAAGAACATGTTCATGAAACAACGACCCCATGCATCTTTCGCATGCACCAGGTGCAATTGGTGCATGAAAAAGACCCTCTAAATAGAAGCCAATAATGAAAACTATCGATAAAGGAGAGGAAACCACCAATGAGGCTAATGGAATCCAATACACTAAATGAATCCCAATGTGTGAATAGATTCATTGTCATTGAACACAAAGGAAACCCCCTAGTCAGCGACCAATGAGGAGATGTCAATTGTTGGGTTCAAGGTTACCCACCTATAATGAAAGTAGGACTAGAGTGAATGGTAAGACTACAACTTCATGTAACATGGAGATATATTGAGGGTATGGCCGACATGAAAAGTCAAGAGTTATGAGAAATGGTTGACACATGATGATATACATCCTTTGAACAATAGCATGAGACATATGGAGGACTCTGGCAGCATAGACTCAATGATTACACTCTGTGATGCAGAAGGCATCAATCAAATTCTCCATAGGGATTGGAAGAGTAACTAGTAAGAGAAGTAAACTCTAAGTAATGAGATCAGCTTCCTAAGGTCATGCTAAACCCAAACTTTGGATGACAAGTGGATTCAAAAAAAAATTCTTTGTTCAAAGGCGACTCAAATGCTACCAATATGATATAATATTCCTTTCCCGCCCATCTTTTTTTGTTTTTTCATAGAGAAATGAATGCTACGATACAAAGGAGGAAACGATTGTTGTAAGTAATCAATTGGTTCCAACAATGGAACATACCTATTCTCAATGCAAGTGGATGCATGAAGGATATGGACACTCGGGGGAATGTTTCCTCATAGGGTACAAGGTGTCAAGTTGCAAAGGATATAAACAAGGCTCTACTTGGTTGATGATGAAAACTACTGAGATAATAGGCTTATAATGCAAAAGAGGGAACCAACAATAGGCTCAATATTGCAAGCAAGAGAATGAGATGCATTCACAACTTAACTCCAAAGAATGTCCTTTTTCATAAATTTAGTCCCCTAGGCTTGAAAAAGTATAAAAAATTACCTAGGGGAATTCTTCTAGCCACTAGTGACTAGAGTGTTCCTTTTTCAAAATTAGTCTACTTGGTCCGAAAAGGGTTAAACTTACACCAAATAGACGTCTTTTCAAATCCAATTTACAAGTGTGAAAAAAACAAGCTCACTCGACAATCTTTTCGCTTTTTGAGAGAGTCGAAAAAGAGCCTAAACCAGAATCGTTGGGAGTCCCATAGGTATAGGTCAGCATGCTTATAAGTAATAAATGAGGTTCGAACACAAAGTCATATTAGCTATAAGGGACTCCCGATCCTACGGAAAAATCTCAGCATGGGCACCGAATGGCACAGAGGTTCTAACTAGAGCACCCATATTTGGTAAGCCTCTACCATTCATTAACGACACTTCTAGTAGCAGTATGGAGGTTATGTGTCGCTAACAAATGGGTTCAGACTTAAGGCATATGAATCAGAGTCAAAAGATAATGTAAGTGTGCAAAATGGTGTGGTGACCTATCCTATATGCTCGGTAAAGAAAAATACCTGCCAAAGTTACAAACGAGCGAAATGATACTGGGAACCACAAGAATCCCTGGATAAAACCACCAAAACCAACTCCTTCCACTGCATCATTAGTCCACTAAGTCAAAATATTACCGAAAACTATGTAAAGTGGGTAAATTGTTTCTATAAATAGTGATAATAAACAATTTTACTATACCATTTGTATCTTTTACCCAAATAGTGCATTTTGGACCAAATCACCCATGATATTCAAGTGTTGATTATGGGAGCTACGAGTGATGGAATTGACAACCGTCTGGACCAAGTAAGTATTCTTTCCCTCCTCTTCATTTCTAGTGGTTTAAAATTTTCATTTAGGCTTCAATTGTTGAATATGTCAAGGGGTAAATTAGAAAATACGGTACACGCAGGTTGTAGATCATCGGGTCGCATATGTGTAGCCCTATATGTGATTGTTATAAAAAAAGACAGCGTATATTAATACCTATACGCGATTGTGTAAATGGTATCTCACGTACAAGTCCGTGAGTTGAATTTTTTAAATGATATTGACTCAAAATTTGATTTTAAACTTGTAGGATGGTGCTAGAGTGGAGAGAAAGAGAACATGAAGAGGTTGATGCTACAATAGAAAGAGATCCAGAGGCCCAAATGGAATTAATAATATGTGGTCTATATAAATTTTCAGCCTTCAAAGGAATGAGGGCTCAAGTGAGACTGCTCTAGATGTTGGTGAACTACTAGGATCTTGAGACAGAGGATTTCAACCTCGATGGGAAACCATTGAGGATTGAAGTCAAGGACATATACTTTCTGACAAGATTATCACATCGGGGTGAGGTGGTGAACCTCAAATCCCAAGGAGCTAGGAGTGGTATGAATATAAAGGACTACATAGCCACTCACTGCATTGAGAGGACTGAGAAGGTAGGGAGCCAAATCTCGATCAAAGAGGTCAACAACCTAAGTCTCAAGATCATTGTCCTAGTGTTGGAATGGATCACAGGGTCAACTTCATTGCATCAAGCATCAAGGCCACTTATGTTATACTCGGTGGAGTTCTTGCAACCCACGGTTTACGACTGGTGCACCCCACTGTTGGCCAACATGAAAAGCCAGCTGACAAACTGCAAACAAGGTAGAAAGAGGAAATTTGGGTTTGTGTCAATCTTATGTATTTTTTTCTTTGAGCGAGTTCCAAGCTTGGGCCCTAGAGTTGAGATTGTTCCACATGGACTTCATGATCTAGTCATGGCACAGTGGACCGAGGTGATGAGGTGGTTGGGGGGTGGTAGGGTACCAACACCCTACAACGATGATATTTTCTTCTGGTGTCATCAGTAGGTGATAGCTCTGGATGACTACCCATATGCAGGGATCGAATTCATAGGATATCCAGACATTCCATTACCACCAAGTTTTGTCTATAAAAACATAGGTATGAAATTTTTTTTAAATATTTTATTTTTTGGTATTTTTGTAAAAGAGAAAAAAAAAATATTTTTGGACGATGTCAAGTACTAATTACAACAGGTATTTTTACACAGATGTGGGTCTGTGAAGACCAGATGGAATCCCACGACACCGATGGAGGAACTAGGGGGATGAACCAACGGGAGGAGACACAGAGAGAGTGCTTCAAAATGTGTAGGGAAACTTGTATAGTTTGATGCAAATAATTCCTATGGTTCAGGTAGAGAATATGTCGGAGGTGATGCATCGGTAGGTGGTAGGTGTGCCTCGTTCTTAGGTGCGATTTTTCTGGAATCTCGCAAAATCCATGCTATGTTATCATGACACACATTTGGTGCCACAAGCATATATGTCATGTATTGTATTGATCGGCCATATATATATTTTGAGGGTGTGAGCCCAAATTTTGTACTATAACACCACATTTTTGGAGAAATGAAATATAAAAACATTGATCTTTGACTTTACTTATATTACAATGTGTACATTAGTGAATGTGTTTTCTTTACTTTAGTAATGTGACAAATTCCAATCTAAAACATAATTAGCATATGCATCAGATACATAATTATAACTTCTAGGTATTCCAGCAATCGTACCCTCAAGAATCATCGGAGTAGAGTAGGGTCGCACACACGGTAACTGTCGCTCAACTGACATACTACTAATTAGGATTCCAAGAGAACTTCCAAATAATTAATACCATGTGAAATGGCATCGCATAAAATCTCTATAACGACGCTATATTCAGACACATTATTCGTTGGTGGCCCTAGGAAAATGCCACCTGAAGACATCAGGTGACCCTTGGGTGAGTAAAAAACCCAAGCAGTGGAAGCCAAGTTTTGTGTATGATGACTGGCTCCATTTACGAATCCTAAGTAGACCTAAGACTCCATTGACATCTGCAAACTAAGGGAAAACTCAATAAGCAAGCCGATGACGAAAGAGGAAAAGATATATACACTAAGATACACTACCATACAAATAGTTACGCCCAATCTTGGGGCTCAAGCCTAATATATTTTCAAATAGAGCCCATTTCTGGGCTCATATAGCATATTCCTTTCATAATATTCTAATTCGTAGGCTCCTTTTTCTAAGACACATCGCACGATATAAGGATCATTCCATATGGGGTTGAGCTTGCCTGCCCCCAGTGGTTCTTTGGCTTGGTCATACAAGAGGACCAAGTTACCTTCAGCGTATTGTCGAGGACATACATACTTATCATACTAGACCTTGACACATTGTTTTTTCACTTCGATAGTCGTAGAGGCATCGTGACGCTGCTCATATAGACTCTCTAGGCATATGAGGCATTGTTCGAGATCAGAAGTGTTCGGTAGAAGCTTAACTACCAGTTTAAGAGAAGGGATTTTGCATTCAATGGGAAGGATCGACTCCACACCATGTACTAACTAAAAAGGAGAAAATCCAGTGGAAGTATTAACTAAGGTTCAGTATGCCCAAAGTGAAGGATAAGGCATGAGATGCCAATAAGACTTTCTCTAGCTGACAGTTTTCTAAAAAGGAGAAAATCCGATGGAAGTATTAACCGAGGTTTGGTATGCCCAAAGCATAGGATAAGGCATGAGATGCCAGTGATACTTTCTCTAGCTGACAGTTTTGAGAGACTTGTTCACAGGCTCTACTTTTCCATTTTCCAAGGGGTAGTAAGGGGAAGAATGACCATTTTTAAACCCCAATTTCAATGCTAATTCTTTCATCATTTCATTCTGAAAGTGACTGCCATGATCAGTGACAATCTCACTCGGGATTCCAAACCAAGCTATAATTTGATTGAACACGAAAAATGGAAAATATTCCCATCGTATTTAATCGTAGGCATGGCCTCGAACCACTTAGTAAAGTAGTCTATGGCCACGATAATATGTTGATGCCCCCTAGTCAAAGTTGGGTTGCACTCCACAAAATCCATCCCCCACTTGGTGAAGGGACCAACGGTGATGACTGGGTGAAGAGGGGTTGGATGTGAGCGCATATTCCGAGTGAACACCTGGCAAGGGTGACACTTCTTGACCACTTCGACGCAATATTTGAATATAGACAGCCAAAAATAACTGGCTCGCAATATTTTCTAGGTTGTCACAAGCCCAAATAGATGACCACCACAAGCCCTACTGTGAAAGTCATTAAGAACCGAATTAGCCTCTTCATGAATCAAGCAACGATGCAAGATATTATCTATGCCTCGAAGATACAAAGTGTTGTCGATGATAAGGTAGTTCTTAGCTTGATACCGTATATGACGTATATTGTCTCTCAAAAGGTGTTGATATAAATTCAAGGTTTGAAGATAGATCAAAATGTCTCCATACCAGGGGTCCGAAGATGAGACAAGAAAAAAAATTCATCTGAAAATGAATCAACATGAATAACATCCTCATATAACCGAGGGAAGTCCGATATTAACTCGAAAAAAACTAGCGATTTCTTGGATTTCACTGAAACAAAATCGAGATCAAACTCTTGCAAGATGACAATCCATTTATTATATTTTCCTCTATGATACGCCTAGTAAGGACGTATTGGAATGGTTTGACATAAACAACCACGGTGGTCTTGCAAAGCAAGATATAGTGTCGTAATATTTGAACCGTGTCTACGGCAGTCAAAGATAGCTTCTCAACATGAGAGTACTTGATTTCAGGGATGACTAAGTTTAGACTAAGATAGTAAACAACGTGCTCATGGAGATCAACATCCTCCTGAACCAAAACCATATCAATCATCCCTTCGAATGCGGTGAAATAAATCAAGTAATATCTACTGTAGTCCAGAGGCTTCAGCAGAGGCTTCGATACTAAGGATTTCTTCAGAGCATCGAAGGATTCCTGGGCTCACCCATCCCATATAAATGGAGTGTCCTTTTTCAAGAGATGCATGAAACCTTTAGTAATTTTGGCATAGTTTACTATAAACAAATGTAAGAAGTTATCTTTCCCCTGTAAACCTTGAAGCTGATGAATATTGCACAGGGGAGGAAATAGAAGTATTTCCTCAACCTTTAAAGGATCCACCATGATCCCAATCTCAGAGACTAAGAATCCTAAAAGAAGACCTGAACTAACATAAAATATGCACTTATGGGGGTTTAAACAGATGTGATAATACCAACATCTCTCGATAACTAGCTGAAGGTGGGTAGATTGATCTACTCTCTTGTGAGAGTGAGCAGTGAGATCATTGAGGTAGGCTTTGAATATGTGCTTTAGATTATGAAAAGCAAAGGTCATGGCTCGTTGGAAGGTTGCTCCGACATTTTTAAGTTCGAAAGGAATTTTTTGGTATGCGAAAGTACCCCAAGGAAAAATAAATGTTGTCTTATGTTGATCCTCGGGTTTAATCTGAATCTGGTTGTATCCTGAAAATCGGTCCATAAAAGAAAAAACCTCGCTTCCTGCATAGTCATCGAGAATATGATCAATGAAAGGTGTGGGGAAGTTGTCTTTAGGAAAGGCCTTATTTAGGCATCGAAAATCCATACACACATGGATGGTTCCTTACTTATTATTCACAGGAATGGGATTGGATACCCATTCAGTCAAGGGAACCAGGTAGATAAAACCTGCATTAAGCAGTTTCTCCACCTCTACCTTAATAGCAGGGGCCTTCCTGAGATTAAAAACTCTAAGTCATTGTTGAACAGGTTTAGAATCTGGGTAGGTTTTAATCTCATGTTTGAAAACTCTAGGGTCAATTCTTGGCATCCCTTCATATGACCAAGTGAATACATCACAAAATTCCTTGAAGATTTCGGTGTAGATCTAAATTTCTTCAGGCAAACAGTCTGCACTGATATATACGTTTTAAATTTTACCAGGAATATGAGAGATATCGATCATGAAGATAGGATAAATACTCGCCATGTTTCCTTCGGCATAAATGTTATGCGTATCAAGTGGAACTGTGACATGAATGACTATGTCACTCAAGGTAGATCTAAAATCATCTTGTTTGATTCTAGCAATCTCTTGGAGGAAATAAGAGTGATGATGCATATCATTCCATGGCCTATCAAAACCATTCATGGCCTCTACGATTGTTTCATCTAAGGGTAAATTATCATTGAGGCATTCATGTGAGAAAGATGATGAAGTGGCCCATACGGGCTTAAGAACATGATCCTCCTTGTTCGTCTACGAGGAGACAAGATCTGGGTCAACAGAAGAGTCAAGAACAACCTGATACGATATCTTTCTTCCTAACCGTGGCATGTCCATTCTAGTATGTGTCTGACCTTCACAAGATGAGGTCGAGGAAGATAGGGTCCAAGGATCATTAAAATATGAAGTGTAGAAAGGAACGCACCTCATTGACGAAGTAGACCTACTAGACATGGCATAGATATGATGAATTGGTGCCACAAAATCAAAGTTACCCATAATGGATGAATATAGTCTGACACCAATATCCTTAGTTGTCGATTGAGAATTATCGATCATGGGGATTGATGGTCTAACTGATGCATTGGGGATAGTGTGCGCGAAGGACAATTGATCGATCGTTACGATTTTCCCATCATGAGGAAAACATAAAGTACAAAAAATGGACGATATGATTGTAGTCATAGCATAAGTCCAATTACACCCTAGTAATAAGTTATAGTCAAGGGGTGCATCAACCTCCTTGATATCCACCTCCACCGTCTTCGCAACTAACTGGACTGGGAAGGTAGGAAGAATATTGTGGGGATGGAAAGAACGCCCATCAAATGCAGTCAACATGGTCGGAGATTGAGAGAGGGTCAGAGAGCCAATGGATTTCCAATAGGTTAGGGACATCACACATGTTGCAGCGCCTTCATCAATAACAATATGTTTGATGGTATACATTGAGTAATCCATGTAGATTTGGAAAGCCACATGGTAAGGCAAGTGAGGCTTCACATCCATGAAGTCAAACTTGATAACCTTAGAGCCACAGGGGTCTAGAGCTCCTAACACAGATAACAAGGCATTCCTCTATGAAAGACACGTCTGGAGTACCTCCAAATCCGACATCGCAGAAGGGGTTTGACCCAAATCCTCAAAAATAGAGTAATTATGGTCGTCTCTAGAATTAGGTTTGTGGGTAGAGTTCATGAGTACTCCTTTCAGAATACGAGGCGAAGGCTCTAGTTTTTCAATCTGTAAAGGCATCTCTAGAGGAGGGGGAGACTCTAGACCTGGAACAACCTATGAAGAACTGTAATCGTGAGACTGAGTGGCTACATTAATCTAAGACTTGATCATATTGATTTATATATGGTCACCGTCTTGTGCTAGTGGTTTTTGACTCCCCCTCACTGCATTTGCGGCATTAGAGGAGCTCAAGGCCATGTGTTGATTATGTGGGAAAGGATTAGTCAACATAGTGTGCGGTAGGGATAAAATATTCATAGCTTCCTTGAGTTTGGGGATAAGAGGGTAAGGTGATCATCAATACAAATCTTACAATGGAATTTCTCCTTCCGCTTCTTTTTCTTTCCCTCACCAGCATTAACCTTCAATCTATCGTTATTATCATTTTCCTTGGGTTTATTATCATTCCTCCCACCCTTAATATTGTTACCACATTATTTCCTTTCATTCCATCCTGGTTGTTGGTTACCATTCAGGTTAGTTGAAGATTCCATAGAATGTACATCCATCGACTGAGTGGGAGCAAAGGACATAGGCGAAGCCTGTCCTCCTACATATTGGATTAGAGACAACTCTTTCAACTGGTTTGTCACCAAGTCTGTAGATTTAACATTTGCAGAGCCTATAATACCATCGACATGAGGCCCGAGATTTTTTCTAGGGTTGTAGCTCGACCTCAGTGCGTTTGGAAGAATATCGTATAACATCCCAGACTGAGCATATATAAGATCTAACTGTTGGGATTTAAAAATCACTTCTTCCTCAGATGTAACTCCAGATGTAGAAACAACCTTCAAAATATAAGGCTGTAAAGACTTAAAGACTTAAGAAACCATTCCAACAAAAATTATGGAGGAATGTAGGCCTTGACCAACCTCTTCCGTCTATGCCACTCTTGGATGTGATCCAAGATATGGGTGGATTTTTCCTAGAAGGAGGCAGACAGAAGTTCGATGCCAGAATCATAATGAACCGACAATTTAAAGTCGTTGAGGAAGACTAAAACCATCTGATTAAAAGTCTTGTATGCCCCCCTGGTAATCTATGTACCATTTCTTTGCAATTTTTGTGAGGGTGAGTTGAAACAATCTTAAATGAATATGATCGTCGTTAAGGGAATTAGAAGAGAACTAAAGATGAAAAGTAGTGACATGATCACCAGGATCCTCACCAGTATTTCCCTCGAATTTTGGAATATTCGAAAGAAGGTTGGTGGGGACGGGGGCCCATGTTGGTTCATGACACACTGGGTCATTCATTAATCTCAACAAGTCTGGAAAATTGGGCATGGCCAGAAAATGGAGATGGGATTGCCACATCTGGCCCCAAGCTCTCGAGAAAGATTGTTTTTGGGAAATCGCATCCCATCCAGGGTTCTGGTATGCACCATGGCCCTGTCCCGGGTTGGGAACCATTTCAGTAGGAATGTTATGGTGAGGGTTGTAAATACTTCCCCTAGTTGAAGTAGCTCCAGGTTGGGGGTTTCCCAAAGTATGAAACTGACCTCCTTCGGGTGGAAATCCATAGGATAGATGTGGATTCATCATGCCAAGCATGTTGGTTGGAATCGGAGTGGATGAGGTAGGTGTAAAGGATGGAACATAAGTAGCATCTTGTCCACCTGGTTGATTACTCCATCCAGAAGAATTAAGACCAGGATTAGACCCGAGTTGAAAAGGAGGTAGGCTTCCAACCATAGACGTTGCTTGCAGAATATGAGTACCGCCAAATTAAGGTGGAATATGCGGAGGGGTTGTTAGTCCCTAAAGTTGCACTTGACTGTGAGAGGGAAAGCTAGGGCATCATCAAGTTATTGTAGTGGTTTTATAGGTAAATTTTGCATTTAGGTTTTGAACTAGTTTAAGGTTGGGTTAAGGATAATGTGAAAAATTTGTCTTAAACATGCAAGAGCAAAAACATATCTCAATGGTTTAGTAAATGGTAGTCAAGATAATGGATTAGATGGCAAGAGAAATATTAAAAAAGGGGAACTATGTAAGATTCAATTTGTCCACTCACACATGAAACTCTTGATCCTAAATATCATTCAAGACACAAGAGAAAAATACTTGAAAGCAAATCTAATTATGAACAAACAATTAGTAAAGATTTCACTGGCTTACTCATAAACAAGATACATCATGTGCATTGCAGAATATTAACATGCATTCAAGTAGGAAAAAGATAGAAAAATAGACAAGAATTAGAAATATAAACATCAAATTGCCTTTAGCATTTAGTACCAATTAAAATATATAGTTGTATTTACAATAAAGTGTTCTTCAAAACTAGCTAATGGTTCCCAACCCCTCCCCTTATTAACTTCTCCTTCTACCCCGTTTATCTAGAAAAACTAAATATTTATCAAGATCCAAAAGAAATGGATCTAAAAACCTCCTCATATATATTTAGTTTCTTTTTTCAAATAATCAAGGAGGAGATCTGATTTGATCTCCAAGTCAAATTGATGAGGTGGCTTATCAACTGTTCTCCATGATATTTTTTAGGAAAATAAATCTGGTAAATTCCTGAAAAATAGGGTCCAAAAATCTCTTTGTATATCCCAAAATGTGATATTTGTGTAAAAACATAGAGAATTTTTAGTGAAGGGGCCCGTTTCCAACAACAAATCTCTTGGTTTCCAAAAATTCATCTCCATCTACTTTGAAACTTCGCCAAAAATTGGTCACTAAAATAGGAAATCATTTATTGTGAAATATCTGGAAAATAGGCCTCAAAGATATATTTGAACCTCTTAAACTATGATAGTTGTGTAAAAATAGAGAGAATTTTTTTTTAAGGGGCCCGTTCCCAACAAAAAACTCTTTTGGTTTCAAAGAATTCATCTCCATAGTTTCAGAAACTTCTCTTGAAGATAAAGACTAAAATAGGGAAAAAACAGAGTATTGCATGTATTGATTTCTGCCCTTCTTATTTTTTACATTTTTCAGAGCTTTCCTCGAGTGTAGAATTATTCAGATCAATAAATAAATTTGGCTTTATTTATTTGAAGTCTTCAGGTTCCTCTTTTTTATGTTTTGATGGTCTGAGTTGCTACTTATTAGACCCTCTGAGCTTGATTCCTTTAATGTCTTTAGGCTCATCTTTTGGAACAAGCAAATGACTGTCCAAGTTTACCTCTATTTTTTTCTTCTCAGAATTGTTTTTGAAAGTTTTGGATAAGCCTCAAGAAATCCAAAGCCCTCTGGTTCTAGTCGGGTAACTTGCCCACTTTTCTTCGGTTTCATAATGCAGATCACTGAATTTCATAGTCTGTTTAGGGTTTCTGTCAGTAGCAACTATAGATCTTCTGAAAATGTTGTGGAAGAGGTTGGAGACTTGCAAATCTTGTATAAAACAAAACCAAATATAATGAAAGTCTCAGGTGTAATCTATTATCCATCATGCTATGAAACCAGCAAACCCGTGATATGATTTCAGGATGGATGAGTACAATCCCATTCTCTTCAAGTGAGTATAATACTAAGGACATGATTAGATCTTTAATCATCAATCATGTTGGCATTTAGGATAAGATATCGGGTGTCTTATGTCATGATTTCGTGAAGTGTCACATACAAAATGATGATTATTCCTAGCGCTACAAGAATAGCTTTATTCTTGTAGCGCCCTTTTCCATAAGCTAGAATTCAAATTTTAAAAGAGAAAAGGACTTGTGATTTGATGGAGATATTATAAACCATCTAATTCTAATTTAACCAAATTGAAACATGGTAATAAATACACAAAACATACAAATGCAATCTCAATTTAACACTATAGAAGCATAGAAAGAAAAGTGAAAAAGTAATGCTAGGGATAGACAGGGTATGGAAGAGAATAACTCAACAGTCATTAAAAAAGTTAGATATTGACCAATGCCTTTATCTCCCTGATCATCATCAACTTTTACTGTAATTATTTCCCTGTCTAGCCATTCCTTTATTTGCAATCCAACAATAACAACCACAAAACTGCAAGTAGTCTTTCCATTGGGATTATGGAGTCTTTATTACAGATCATACCAATAAATTGAAAACAAACTTCTCGGATGCAAGCTTATTCAATCATCCCACTACTTCTAACTGGTAGGACCAAGTTGATCATGCGATATGAAATTGCCAATATAGCCAATCAAACACTAGAGTGATAGAATGTCAAACCCATTTGTGGCTTAATGAGTTAATGCAAAAAAGATGAAATTTTTGCAGCATAAATCTAATGGGCAGCCAATACTTACAGCTACAATATTTTCTAATTCCAAAAACTGCAAAACTTTGAACTCATAAAAATACGAACTCCATGTAGACAACCATAGGATCCTGCCAATTATGTTGCATCTTTAGCTGATACAAGAAGCCATATTGTTGCTCAATTTATGAGAGCATAATTCATTTGAAGATCACTTGTTTTAGCAAACGCATCTAGAACCTTCCCATATGCTTCTTGGATAAAAAAAATTAAAAACAACATTATCATCATGAGAATCAATAGGTTGATCCTCATCTTCCACGTTGCCTTTAGATGCATAGCTATCATACAGTGACTTCATCTCCTCATGGACGATGGACTGAATTCCTTCATGAATTTGATGGTTAGAATTGGTCATATCATCAACAGTTGGATCTAGAACTTCAATATCATCATCATACTCATCAAATAAAGGCTGATTTGAAAAAAATTATGAACTCTAAAAACCAAGGACTTCTACTTCACGATCATATTGAAAAAATGAGCACATATGTGTTGATTGATCATAATTAGAATTTTGACCATAAGACACATATGAAACAACATCAAATACATTTTCAGCTGCTGGTTTTTTTGCCTCATCTACAATATGGTCTTCAAAAATAATTTCTTTAGTCAACAAATAATCTCCAAACAGATTAGGAACAGCATTTGTATCATAGTCACTACTATTATAAAAATTTGGATTGATGCCAAATGCATCTAAATTATCATTGTTATGAATTTCAAGATTAGAATGTTAAAAATCTTCCTGTTGTAAGACAAATTTAGAAAAAGATATGACTGATAATGAATCTTCTTCCTCTTCCTCGATGTAATCATCCTCTTCATCTGTACTTCTAGAGGAATCAACTGCTAAATTCTGAATATATAATGCACATCCCTCACAACAATGCTCAAAAAGTCTTTCAGCTAGGTAAATTATCTTGCAATGTGAACACAAAACATTCTGAAAGACCTTCAAAGAGGAAATACTAGAAGCAGGAAGAGTTTTGTACAATTTCCTTACATAGCCATCCAATGAATACATGAACATTTTCATCAATACATCTTCATGATGTGTATTCAAATGATCCATTCATTGATGAAACTCAATCAAATGTAGTGTCATATTTTCCTCATCCTTTTCTCTGAACCATGGAATATTCCCATATATCTATAGTGGGAACATCATTAGGGAAACCAACAATAACAGATAAATTAAAAGGTGCAAACCTCTGTGCCAAAATAGCTTCCATATCCTTCGACATCTTGGATCAGTGGAGTTTCCAATGGATTATTTCTTCATGGAGTCGTTAGGTGAAAGATACAGTCAGAAAAAGTATCCAACTCTTGTTCACCATCAAGAGCTAGAATTGATCGTTTTCGTTCTCCCAAGGATAAATACTTCGTTTCTTCATCCCCGGAAATGACGCCAAAAGATGTTAGTCCCTAAAGTTGCACTTGACTATGAGAGGCCAAGCTAGGGCATCATTAAGTTATTGGAATGGTTTTATAGGTAAATTTTGCATTTAGGTTTTGAACTGGTTGAAGGTTGGGTTAAGGATAATGTGAAAAATCTATCTTAAACATGCAAGAGCAAAAACATATCTCAATGGCTTAGTAAATGGTAGTCAATCTAATGGATAAGATGGAAAGAGAAACATAAATAAAGGGGAAATATGTAAGCTTTCAATTTGTCCACTCACACATGAAAATATTGATCCTAAATGTCATTCAAGACACAAGAGAAAAATAATTGAAAGAAAATTTGATTATGAACAAACAATCAGTAAAGTGTTCACTGTATTACTCATAAACAAGATACATCATATGCATTGCAAAACATTAACGTGCATTCAAGTAGGAAAAAAATAGAAAAATAGACAAGAATTGGAAATCTAACCATCAAATTTCCTTTAGCATTTAGTACCAATTGAAATATATGGTTGTCTTTACAATAGAGTGTTCTTCAAAACTAGCTAATGGTTCCCAACCCATCCCCCTCTTAACTTCTCTTTCTACCCTGTTTATATAGAAAGAATACATATTTATCAAGATCCAAACTAAATGGATCTGAAAACCTCCTCATCTATATTTAGTTTCGTGTTTGAAATAATCAAGGAGGAGATCAGATCAGATCTCCAAGTCGGATTGATGAGGTGGCTTATCAAATGTTGTCCATGAGATTTTTTAGGAAAATAAATCTGGCAAATTCCTGAAAAATAGGGTCCAAAAATCTCTTTGTATCTCCCAAAATGCGATAGTTGTGTAAAAACAGAGAGATTTATTTTGATGGGGCCCATTCCCAACAAAAACCTCTTTTGGTTTCCAAAAATTCATTTCCATATTCTTTGAAACTTCGCCAAAAATTGGTCACTAAAACAGGAAATCATTTATTGTGAAATCTCTGAAAAATAGTCCTCAAGGATATATTCAAACCTCTTAAACTATGATAGTTGTGTAAAAACCGAGAGAGGTCTTTGTGAAGGGGATCATTCCCAACAAAAACCCCTTTTTGTTTCAAATAATTCATCTCCATAGTTTCAGAAACTTCTCTTGAAGATAAAGACTAAAACAAGGAAAAAACAAAGTATTGTGTGTATTGATTTCTGCCCTTCTTATTTTTTACATTTTTTAGAGCTTTCCTCAGGTGCAGAATTATTCAGATCAATAAATAAATTTGGCTTTTATTCTTTGAAGTCTTTAGGTTCCTCTTTTTTCTTTTTTGATGGTATGAGTTGCTTCTTACTAGACTCTCTGAGCTAGATTCCTTTACTGTCTTTAGGCTCATCTTTTGAAACAAGCAAATGACTGTCCAACTTTACCTTTGTTTTTTGCTTCTCTTAATTTTTGTGAAATTTTGGGATAAGCCTCGAGCAACCAAATGCCCTTTGGTTCTAGTCAGGTAGCTTTCCCACTTTTCTTAGGTTCCATAATGCAGATCACTGGATTTCAGATTTTGTCTAGGGTTTCTGTTAGCAATAACTATAGATCTTCTGAAAATGTTGTGGAAGAGGTTGGCAACCTACAAAGCTTGTATAAACTAAAACTAAATATAATGAAAGTCTCGGGTGTAATCTATTAGCCATTATGCTATGAAACCAACAAACCTATGATATGATTTTAGGATGGATGCGTATAATCCCAATCTCTTCAAGTGAGTATAATACTGATGACACGATTAGATCTTTAATCATCAATCATCTTGGAATTTAGGATAAGATATCGGGTGTCTTCTGTCATGATTTCATGAAGTGTCACATGAAAAATGTTGATTACTCCTAATGCTAAAAGAATAGCACTATTCTTGTAGCGCCCTTTTCCATAAGCAAGAATTCGAATTTAAAAAGAGAAAAGGACTTGTGATTTGATGGATATATTCTAAACCATCTAATTCTAATTTAATCAAACTGAAACATGGTAATAAACACACAAAACATACAAATGCAATCCCAATTTAACATTGTAGAAGCATAGAAATCAGAGTGCAAAATAATGCTAGGGATAGATAGGGTATGGAATAGAATAACTCAATAGTCATTAACAAAGTTAGAGACTAACAAGAGCCATGCCCCCAAGTCCAATACAAGGATTCAGATTAGATGTTGGGATGGAGGATGAAAATTGCGATGTGAAATTTGATATACCATAAGAGAAAGGGCTAGAGGTCGTAGGGATGGACTGAGTATTGTAGCCCGGCGAGTGAAAAAGAGACCCAAAAGGGTTTGTGATTATAGGTTGAGTATTAACTATAGGTTGGACATGAGTGATGATAGGAACCTATAGAAACTACAACCGAGGTGGTTGAAGGCGTCAAAGGAGTACCCTTAACTATAGTAGATATGGGAGTCGAGGGACTCCCAATATCTTTCTGACTCGACTTAGTATGCATACTTGTATGCTCACAATTCTGGTAGGTGGAGGTGTGTGTACCATGTTTGATAAATTTTCTCCTTTTAGAAGGAAAAGACTCATGATGTGGTGGTAACTTCAAAAAACGACGAGACCTGCGAGGAAGATGGTTTGGCTCCATGATGACTCAAGACTTGAGATTATAAAAACAAATCCTAAGGCCAACTAACAATCAAAAAGAACACCAAAATAAACAAGAAGGCCAATATGCACACAAAGAGGATAAAGTGGTTTAAAGGGGCCTCCCTCCCTAAAGTAGGTATACCTCACCTAAGAGGGGCCTGAGACTCCCTTCAAAATATTGGAGGTATCAGAATCAGTTATAAGGTCCCTCATGGGATTAACAACTAGTCGGTCAAATCCCCCTGAAGAGGTAATCCTCCATAAAGGTTTTGTGTTTTCTGACCCTTATCTAACTCAGGGTACCTGCATAATAACCCCTGTAAGTAACATATGTGGCTACCTATGTCAAGCAACTAATCCACCATGATATAACCAAGACGTAGGAGAAAAGTCGTAAGTCGGGCCTACCGTATGGGTAGGGTAACAAAGCCCAAAATATAGAAATCATTGCCTCTCATAGAGGTAAAGGTACTAGCAAGGCCCCCATATACGAAGAGATCCCCAGAAATATCTCTGACACTAAGAAGGTATTGGAGGGATATCTCCTCAACCAAATTCGCACGACCTCGTGCTTAACTTTGGTGTGAGAGGAGCCTCCTGATGTCACCAATTATACAATGGATTTCACCACTCCCTTAGTCAGACACATATGATGAGTTTAATATCCTTGGAGAAGTTTACTCTCAAAATCCTATTCCAAGGCCCTAAATCTTAAGCTAGTTTGTGCACCCTGAAAAATAAAATCATTTCTAGTCAATTTTAAATTTATCGGCATTACTTTTAGTGGCTTTGTTTACTCAAAAGATGTGGTCGTGAAACTAATGATTTTATGAATCAGCAAGTAAAATAAAAAAATATGAATACTATGCAAAGTCATAACTCCAATTCTCAATAAATGATAAGCTTTTCAAAAATTCAACTTTCAATTCAATTCTACAATTTCAAATAAGATGAAATATTTCCATACATGTATCAAGATAAATGATAAGAACCCAAAATATCAAATGCCATAATGAAAAATGTTTTTTTTGTTTTTGTATTTTCAATATAAAAGAAATGAAAATGCAAGGACTAAACAACAACTTGATATATAAATTCTATTGTAAGTAAAAGATATAGACCAAGCAGGATATCAAGAAGCAAACACCCAACCCAATATTCAAGGACAACCAATGAAACAAAAATGATGAGAAAGAAAGACCGCAGTAAAAATTCAACAAAAGAAAGGTTTCCTATCGCTCTGCGGGAACTTAACAGTCACGACAGAGACCTTAGAAGACTCAACAACCATCAAAACTTATCTAGCAAACACCAAACTCAACAATCAAGCAATAAAGGATCATGTACGCGACTGTTTAGGAAAAATCATGTATATACGCTCCATACAGAAAGACAGCTAGCGGATGTACGCGTCTGTTAAGGGAAAAACCATGTATATGTGTTGAAACAATGCCAGGTTAAGGATAAGACAAAGAAACTCAGACTCAAAATGAAAATAATTTTTCAATCAGTCAGACGACAAGAAAACTCAAGCTAATCAAGAGCAATCAATGGAGAAAAATACTCCAAAGCCTAAAAAGAAGATTCAATCCCTAGTATGGTCGCCAATTATGTTACGAAGAAAATCACTCTATGGCATGGGCTAAACCACAACAGACAGAAATGATTGCAGAAATCAACTCTCATCTCAAGTATGCTATATAAACAAAGATGCTAACAAGACAAGATAAAGATCCTACCTCGTCTGGATGTTCGAAGAAGACCACCATTGAGCACTCGACTCAAAGATATATACCTCCAACTTGTCCTCAACAACCAAGATACGCAAGCATATGGTGAAAATATATAAAGGTAGAACATATAATAGCATAATCCATCAATATTCATAATAAATATTCCCATGGAATAACATTTCAAATATTTGTGAGATATTAATTGGACGAGAAAAGAGTATTTCTATTCAAATGTAATCAATAGAAGTATATCAATGACAAAATTTCATGTCGGTGCGTTCGAAACCGAGAAACTAAGTCCCTTCAAGCTGGGCCTCCACCAAAGGAAATCTCATATAATATAGACAAAGAGGTTCTCCATCAAAGAGGGAAGAGCTTCGTGGCTGAACAATGTGTTTATACTTAAAAGGAAAAAGGGATGCATACTCAATATGAAGTAAATAATTTCTCCAGGGTCACTTTGCTCTCAAAGTTGAATTCTTCTCCTTCTTCCACAGCTTGGATATGGCTCATTTATAGCCTTCTAATGGAACTAAGGGGCTGAGTCAGAACGTTTCCAGTATATGAAAGGCCAAGGATTGTGGATCCCGTGACATGACATGGAAACCCATCACCATTTCTAATTTTGGACACAAAACCCGATGTACGTGGTTGTAATGGTGCAACCTACATATATGCATGTTGTATAGCTGTTAGGGAGTGTATATGTGAAAAAATATGTTATTTAGCTCTGGGAATTACAAAAAGGGACTTCAATTCTGCATAGGGAAATGGAAAAGGCCTTGTGAGCAAGTTGCATGGGGCGAGGCAAATCTTTCTATAACAATCTATGAGGTTTATTTCCTCCCTACAGTTGCAAAATAGTATGTGCAAATGATGCAAGCTATATGCAATCTTAGCGCTAAATGAAAAGGGAGAGGCGGAAGGACTAGAAAACCTTCCTGTAGTACAAGATTTTGAAAACTTATTTCCAGAAGAGTTTCCAAGTTTACTTCCTGAAAGAGAGTTGGAGTTTACAATCAACTTGAAACATGGAATTGAACTAATAGCGAGAACACCTTACTGGATGTCAACGCCTGAATTACAGGAGTTGAAAATGAAATTGAAGGATTTTTTGGACTCGAGACTTATATGTCCAAGCATATCGTCGTGGGGTGTGCTAGTTATTTTTGTGAGAAAGAAGGATGCATCATGGAGACTTTGTATTGACGACCATCAATTGAACAAAGCTACGATCAAGAACCAATATATTTAACCAAGGATTAAAGATTTTTTTGATCAAATGAAGGGAGAAATAATGTTTTTGAAGATTGAATTGAGATCGGGATATCATCAATTACAGATTAAGGAGGAAGATATCCCCAAGACTGCATTTAAGACGAGATTCATACATTATGAGTTTAAAGTTTTACCATTTGGTTTGACGAACCCCCCAGGAGTATTCATGAGTTTGATGAATGGGGTGTTTGGTGAATACTTGGAAAAGTTTGTTTAAGTATTAATTGATGACATATTGATTTATTCTTGGACGAAAGAGGAGCATGATGATAACTTGAGATTGGTTCTACAGTTTCTAAGAGAAAACAAATTGTACGGGAACCTATCGAAATGTTATTTCTACCAAACGAAGATCCATTACTTGGGACATATCATATCTAGTGAAGGTATCATTGTGGATCCAACAAAAGTAGAGGTCATTATGGAATGGCTAGATCTGACAAACATATAAGAATTACGTATCTTTATGGGTTTAGCAGGATATTACCGACAGTTTTTCGAAGGGTTTTCAAAGATAGAAATTCCAATCACGAAATTGTAGAAGAAAAACAGGAAGTTTGTTTGGATAGAGAAATGCATGGATGAATTTAAAAATATCAAAGAGTTTTTGACAACATCGTGGATACTAAAGGTCCTAGACATGGACAAAAAATTCTTGGTATGCACGGACACATCCAAGGAAGGTTTAGGAAAAAATTTTATGCAAGACGGTCGAGTGATCACTTACATTTCAAGGGAATTGAGAAATCATGAAGAAAACTATGCAACGCATGACTTGGAGTTATTAGCAATTGTATATGCCTTGAGAGTATGGAGACATTATATGATTGGATGAAAATTCGAATTAAATACATATCACTGTGGATTGCATCATGTATTTACTCAGAGTGACTTGAACGCACGACAACGGCGTTGGTCTGAACTACTTAGCGAATATGACTTTGAGATTACTTAAATTAAAGGAACAATGAACATAGTGGTAGATGCATTGAGTTAGAGACCATGCATATTCTTGGTAATACCTCTTAAGATGAATTTTCAAGAAAATATTCCAACTCTATAGATAGACGATGACTGGTATAAATAATTTAAGGATAATATTGGACAAAATACCATGATTGTACCGAAGTTTGAAGGTTACTCACTGGACAACGACAGATTGTTGATATTTAACGGTAGAATTTACATACCACCTAATGATGAATTAAGAAGTTTGATCTTGAGTGAAGTGCATTGAGCAGTGTACATGGCTCATCCAGGAGTCATGAAGATGAAGGAATACCTTAAGCCTTTATTCTTTTGGAAAGAAATGAAAGAAAATATAGTTAGTTACATGGCGAGATGTCTAGAATGTTAGCAAGTGAAGGCTAAGCATAGACATCCAACAGGATTGTTACATCCACATGCTATTCCTAAATAGAAATGGGAGGTCATTTCGATGGACTTTATTTTTGTATTTACAATGACGACAAGGAGATACGATTTGATTTTTGTGGTAGTTTACACTCTGATGAAGAGTGCACACTTTATTCTAGTACATACGACATATCAAGCACCATACATAGCTAGAGTATTTGTTAGAGAGATTGTGAGATTACATGGTGTACCAAGAAGGATCATATTTGATCGAGGATCGGTGTTTATGGGATGGTTTTGGACCAATTTCCAAGAGGCCTTGGGAACACAATTGAACTTTAGTACAACATATCTCCTAAAGACAGATGGACAAATAGAAAGAACGAACCAAGTTTTGGAGGATATGTTGCAAATGTATGTAATGGACCAACATAAACATTGGGAAGACTTATTCCATTAGTACAATTTGCATACAACAATAGTTACCAGAGTACGATTAAGATGGCACCATTTGATTTTCTTATGGGCTACTGTGTCAGACGCCATTGAGTTGGGATCAACTTGAGGATAGGGTCCTGGTGGGAAGGGAATTTATCCAAGAAATGGAAGAATAGATGCAATCAATAAGACAGAGTATTAAAGAAGAGCAGGATCAACAGAAGAGCTATCATGATGTGCATCGTGTTGACCATAGTTATGAAGTTTGGAAATGGTGCTAAACTCTATCCTAGGTTTGTGGGACCTTTCAAGGTTATGGAAAAGAAAGGACCCATGTCTTATCAACTATCCTTGCTTCATTATTTGAGGCATATGCACAATGTGTTTCGTGTATCTATTTTACGACATTATATTAGTGATCTGTCACATGTCATTGACATGAGTTCTTTGCAGGTGTCGGAAAAGGGTGCTCTTATGGAGGAGCCAATCCACATTCTGTGCCATTTCACTTGAAAGCTATGGCGTTGAATAATCGATCAAGTCAAGGTCCAGTTGGACAACTATAGTCCACACTTGGCGACATGGGAGGACACATACGAGATGAGTCAACAATTTCCTTACTTGTTTGATAGAATATATATGTGTGTGTGTGTGTGTGTGTGTGTGTGTCAATTATATGATATAAACAAATATGCTAACAAGATAGGATAAACATCCTACCTCGTCTGGATGTTCGAAGAAGACCATCGTTGAGCACTCGACTCAAAGCTATATACCTCCAACTTGTTCTCAACAACCAAGATATGCAGGCATATGGTGATAATATATAAAGTTATCACATATAATACAATAATCCATCAATATTCATAACAAATATGCCCATGGAATAACAATTGAAATATTTGTGAGACATTAATTGGACGAGAACAGAGTATTTCTATTAAAATGTAATCAACAGAAGTATATGAATGACAAACTTCTGTGTCAGCACTTTCGGAACCGAGAAACTAAGTCCCTTACAGCTGGGTCTCCACCACTTCAATCCTCCACCAAAGGCAAGCTCCTATAAGAGAGACAAAGAGGTTCTCCATCAAAGAGGGAAGAGCTTGGGGGATGAACATTGTGTTCAGACTTAAAAGGACAAAGGGATGCAGACTGAATATGAAGTGAACAATTTCTCCAGAGTAACTTTGCTCTCAAATTTGAATTCTTCTCCTTCTTCCACAACTTGGATATGGCCCATTTATAGCCTTCTAATGGAATTGAAGGGGAAATTCAGAACTTTTCCATTATATGGAAGGCCAAGGATCATGGATCCCATGACAGGACATGGAAACCCGACACCATTTTTAACTTTTGACACAAAACTTGATGCATGAGGGTTGTAATGGTGCAACCTGCGTATATGCATATTGTATAGCTGTTAGGGAGTGTATATGTGGAAAAATGTGTTTTTTAGCTCTAGGAATTGCAAAAATGGACTTCAAGTCTGCATAGGGAAATGGAAAAGGAATTCTGAGCAAGTTGCATGGGGTGAGGAAAATCCTGATATAACAGTATCTAAGGTTTATCTCTTCCCTACAATAGCAGAAGATTATGTGCAAAGGATGCAAGATATATGCAATATTAGCGCTAAATGAAAAGGGCGAGGTGGAAGGACTAGAAAACATTCCTACAGTACAAGAGTTTGTAGACTTATTTCCATAAGAGTTTCCAGGTTTACCACCTAAAGGAGAGTTGGAGTTTACAATCGAATTGAAACCTATAACTGAACTGATATTGAGAACACCTTACTGAATGTCAATGCCTGAATTACAGGAGTTGAAAATGCAATTGAAGGAATTTTTGGACTCGGGACTTGTACGTCCAAGCATATCTCTGTGGGGTGTGCCAATTATTTTTGTGAGAAAGAAGGATGCATCGTGGAGACCATGTATTGACTACCATCAATTGAACAAAGCTACGATCAAGAACCAATATCCTTAATCAAGGATTGAAGATTTGTTTGATCAAATGAAGGGAGTGGCAATGTTTTTGAAGATTGAATTGATATCAGTGTTGGATTACTAAGAGGGGGGATGAATCAGTAATAGAGAAATTTAATCCTTTTTAACCATATAATCCAAGTGTTATATCAATGTATCATTATCATCCAATAACTGCAGAGTAAATAAACAATGAACAAATGAAAAATCATACACATACACAATACACCAGTGTTTTACGTGGAAAACCAAAGTGGGAGAAAACCATGGAATTCTTTATCTTATATGTCTTGAATAATTACATTCATTGGAAGCACCAACTTCCTTTGTTTTCCAACTGCAACTGGAAGGAGGCTCCAACCCCCTAGTTTCTCAGGCTACAACTTGAGGGGAGCTCCAACTCCCCAATTCTATGGCTATAACCAAAAGGAGGCTACAACCCCCTATGTTCTTCGGCTACAACCAGAAGGTGGCTACAACGACCTATCCTTGCCCCGTCCAACCACCCTGACGTATAAGTAGAATGATGGAACCATTGTCACACTATCACTGTGAGATATACTGTTGTAACCCTATACCAATCAACCTATAGAAAATAGCCTGTACCAATAAACTAAACCATGCATTAACCATGCATCAAACTGTACCTCAACCTGTAATCAACTTGTACTATAAACAAGAGCATCAACCATGCACCAACTTGTACCATAAACAAGTGCATCAACCATGCACCAACGTGTACCAAACAATCTGTAATCAACATGTACCATAAACAAGTGAAACCAACCATGTACCAAGTATGTACCAATCATGTTTCAAGTACTCATCAACTATGACTCATCAATATGTACC
>JZKD02S1811587.1:127242-154431 GCA_000966675.3 Picea glauca | reverse complement strand
GTTTTGAATGTGAACTAATGTATGCACTGCATGTGTCCAAAAAATATCTGTCAATTTGGAATCCATTAGCATTGTTTGAGTCATTTCCTATGTAATTATCATCCATTATGATAATTTTTCTTTGTCTCTGAACCACTCTTTGAACCAATATATGAATCCATGCTCCCATCCACTATCATATATCTATCCAAACCTGTTAAGTGTTCTTACGAATCCATCTCTGTCCATATTGTCCAAGACTCTACTTGTGCAACTGTCCATAATGCTAACACATTTATCACTATACTATCATCAAGTCTTGATTAATCTATCAAACTATACTTCTGCTAATTGATTGCTTTGAATCTGTCTTCTCAAACTCTGTAAGTTGCTCAAAGGATGGTTCTTTGGTCTTTCAAAGCTATCGCATAGACTCCCCCTGTCTAATATTCATATTACTTGGGATTCTCTAAGTCGGATGGCTCAAAACAATTCCTTCTCTGATGTGTATTCATCATCATCTTCATTGGTAGATTCATTATCTCTCTGAACTCTGACTTCTTTCTTTCTATTTGTGGATTCATCTTTCACTACAATGCCTGAAAGTACAATCTCTTGAACCTGTTCCTTATTTACCTATCCTTCCTTTCTTTCAGTTATTTTCCAAACCTTTCTGTATCTGACATCTTTATGTTTCTCTGTAGAATTTTCTTCATCTCGTTTTATTGCCAATCTTGCGATCTCTAGTACCTGGTCTTTGTTCATCGGTACTTCCTTTTTTCTTATCCATACTTTCTTATATCTGATATCAGTATTCTCTTTCATGGAAGTATCGATCATGCTTCTACAATCACTAGCTATGTGTCCATATTTATGACATTTGTAACACTCAATGTTACGTGCGACCACATAGGCACTTCTTGCTTGAACATTTCTTTTATAATCCCTGCAATATGCAACCTTATGTCCAAAGTTAGTACAATAAAAACATTGACCATAAAATAAATTTGCATACCTGGGAGTGAATGATCTTCTTTGTGGCATAGTCCTTATGAATTTTTTCCTTAACTGATCATGGTCATGATTGAAGCTTCTTTGTGGCTTGAACATGGATGGTCTTCTTGAAGATGTATCTTCAATAGTTTTCTTAGATTATGGTTGACCATGATTCCTTCCTTTGAGTACTTCTACATAACTCTTTCTATTTTCTTCATTCTTCTTTTCTAGCAACCTAGCGTGCTTCTCTTCATTCTCTATAACTGATGTGGATGTTTCTATCTCTTCAACATTCTTGTTGAGCTTGACAATTTTACTTCTCAATGTGACAACTTCTTCTTCAAGCATCTCAACCTCTTCTTCTTTATTCATTATCTGAGACTTCATGACTTCTTTTGTTCTTTTCGCTTCTTCAAGATGAATTTTTAATGTGATTATTTCTTCTTCAAGTCCTTTCTCTTCTTGACCAAACTCTACCTCAAGCTGGTTTAGATTGTTAGTTATTTCCTTAAGATGATCTGTCAATATCTTTTCTCTCATTTTTGTTTCTTCCTTCTGTGTTGCTATGTTGGTTTCCAAACACTGCTTTTGATATTCAATATTTTATTCGATCTTTTTGGCTTCTTATAGCTGAGTTCTTAAGTTCTCAATGACCTGTTGGGCTTCTTCAAAAATATGAACACTTTCCTTTTGTTTCATCAATTCTTTCTTTAGTGAATTGTTTTCTTCTCTTAGTTCATCTAAAGAACTAATCAATTCTTTTTTATAATTGTCTTCTTTTTCAATTAGTTTTTCTTTCTCATTTCCTTCATGGAATTCTATTTCAATATGTCCACGTTTTTCACAATTAAAACAAAACAACATACCTTTGGTGATTATGTACTCTTCATCTTCTGAATTTGCTTGACATGGTGAACATAATTCTTCTTGATTTGTATCTGCATCTTCTTTGACATTTTCTGAATCTGTGATGGGTGAAGAATATATTTCATGTAACTTATCTCAAAGTTCTTTTGCTGATGAACATTTACCAACCTTTTCTCTTACCGGATTAGGTAATCCTTCCCAGATGAAATCCATTGCTATTTTGTTATTCTTCCTCAATTCCTTCTTGGTTGCAGTCTTTTCCCTTTTTGAACTATCATATCCTATAACAATTGATAGACAAATATAATGTCCTTGTGCCTGTAAAAATACTTTCGTCCTTATGCTCCACATATCATATTTAAAACCATTCTGACCATTAAACATTGGTACTCCATTCTCAGAACAATCCATGATCTCCTTCCACTCGTTAAATTGTTTTATGAAGCAACTTGCTCTGATACCAATTGTTGGATTACTGAGAGCGGGGGTGAATAAATAACTGAGGGGTAAATAATTGTATCATTATCATCTAATAACTGCAGAGTAAATAAACAATGAAAAAATGAAAAATCATACACATACACAATACACCAATGTTTTATGTGGAAACCCAAAGTGGGAGAAAACCACAGAATGCTTTATCTTATATGTCTTGAATAATTACATTCAATGGAAGCACCAACTTCCTTTGTTTTTTAGCTGCAACTGGAAGGAGGCTCCAACCCCCTAGTTTCTCAGGCTACAACATGAGGGAAGCTCCAACTCCCCAATTCTTTGGTTAAAACCAAAAGGAGGCTACAACCCCTATGTTCTCCAGCTACAACCACCTGTCCTTGCCCCGTCCAAGTGCCCTGATGTATAAGTGGAATGATAGAACCACTGTCACACTATCACTGTGAGATATACTATTGTAAACCTATACCAATAACCTAAAACATGCATCAACCTGTACCTCAACCTGTAATCAATTTGTACCATAAACAAGTGCATCAACTGTGCACCAATCTGTATCATAAAAAAGTGGATCAACCATGCACCAACATGTACCAAACAATTTGTAATCAACCTGTACCATAAACAAGTGCAACCAACCATGTACCAAGTGTTACACATAAAAAATACTCACTTTGATGGTGTCGCAAGTGTCGTCATTACAAGGTTCGCAAGTGTCGCATTTTGCTCACAAGTGTCGCAAGTGTCAGGGAAGCATACTGCCATGATGCCTATGTCGTTCCTATAACAACATGAGAAGGACACTTGAAACACCTCAAACATTTAATTTGGAAGAGGAGAAATGAGTCAGTAGGCTTACAAACCTTTTTCCATCTGAAAGCACCTCAAAAACTAAGCCTTTGAAGGAGAGTGCTCCCATATACCTCTTCTGGGAGCGTCGGTGCTCCCCCTTACACTGTCTGGGAGTGTTATAAAGCTCCTCTAGCCCTTTTGAGGGAGCGCTATGGATTTTGAGAGTGCTGGCGCCCCCCTAAAGCCTACTAGGGAGTGCTACAATGCTCTGATGGTCCTTTTGAGGGAGCACTACCTATTCTGGGCAGTAGTTAAGTTGTTGAGATGAATGGGGGAAGGATCCTTTCATTCTTGGAAGGCAGTTGGATTCGAATCCCTAGTCCAGCCATGATCTTAGGGTAGATCCTCAACTGAAGGAGGTAAATCCTCAACTTCCCCAAGGATATCTCAAGCTGTTGAGCCTCTCTAAGGCTATATAAGCAAGTTTTATAATGGTGAAAGAGGATTGGAAAATGGAGAATCACACCAAACTTATGATCTCATAAGTGGTGCTGGAACAGAGATATTTTGGAGGCAAGAGACCTATGATCTCATAGGGAGCAATCAGTGAAGCTATCATCATTCGAATCATGGATCTTTTGAGCAATGGGTAGATGAGGAGGACTTGGCAGAACTGCTGCAATCAATCCATGGCTGTAAGCAATGTTTTGTCCTCATTAATATAATTTTCTTGGCCTATTTCTTTCTAGTTTGTGTCTGATCTTACATGAACTTATCGTTGATAGATAGATCTATTTTCAAGATAATATCAATAGAGTAGGAAGTGGTCGTACTTTGTTTGTCTACAGGGCTCATCGAGGAGCGAAAGATTGGAGCTCAACTCGGAGTGTGCAGGGACAAAGGTTGATAAAGAGGTACTTCTGTTCTCCTTCCTCCTCATGCATTAGTTTGTATAGATTTGAAAGGAAGTCAGTGTCCACATTAAGAACTTTCTATCTTAGAGTTTAGGGCCTAGCTCTTTGAGGCAATCTACCTGTCCGCAGGGAGATTTTCCTACAACAGAAACTAGCGAATCCGCTGGGGAGGAATCAAAACTTTCTTAGTTTTGTTTTTCCTTGTAGGCCTTTTATTACCTTTTGTTTTATTAGACCTTGTTCACCCCTTTATATCTGATTGCATTTTCTAATTGACTCTTCACTCCATCACACTCGGCCTGCTTGTCAAAATTTGACTGAATTTTGGGTTTTTTGGACCTTTTTCTGAGCTTTAGGACTCCAGCACTCCCCTTCCTTGTTAGCAGAGCACCAGTGCTCCCTTAAGCTACTAGACAGAGCTTTATAATGCTCTGGTGGCCTTTATACCAGAGCACCAGCCCTTTTTTTCCCCAAATCTCTTCCAAAATTTCAATTTTTGGAGGTTCAGACCCTGTTTCTTCACTTACTGAGTTGCTTTGTGATTCATTGATGCTTCCTTTGACCTTTGATATGATTCCTCCTGAGAAGTAAACACCTTATTTTTCAGCTTTAATGCCCTTCTTCATTCTTTTTGAGTTTTTGTTGTTGAAAGCTTGAAATCAATCCCCTGCTTTCTTCTCTCCTATCCAACTGAGCGGGTACTCTAGTGAAGGACATTTGAAGTCTGTAACTTTTCTCATTTGGTTCTTTGAGGTCATTTGATCCAATCTCTTTCTCCTTCCTTTTGCATTTTTTGTTTTTCTTTCTCTTGTTTGATCGCAAGAAGGGTGTGTTGTTTGTGTGAAATCTGATCATACTTGTCTGAATCTCCTTGATCTGAAAAGGTAGTTGATAGGAGAAGTGTTGTTTTGAATTAATCATTATTCACACACAAACAATAAAGAGACGTCTTAATGATTAGTTTGCATATTAGTTTGCATTTTTGAAATGTTGTAACATCATATTGGATTTGAGAACAAAATTGATTGAGGGCATTCCTTATCAAGTGTTTGATAGTGAAAACGATTCTTCCTCTTTCCCTTAAATAGGTTATTCATTGAAAAGAAACTATTGCTTATCATATTTCATGCATATTTTTTGGAATTGAGTCATCATTCCATCAATTTCACTTTCGTACACCCTCTGAGTAAACAACACCCATTAAAATCAACGCTTAACTAAAATTTATCAGACTTTTTACATCTTTGTTAGCAAACCTACATTAGTTTAAGGTGTAGGGCTTTGGAATAGGTTGAAAGGATAACTTTCCAAAGCTATCAAACAAACTTAGTATCTTGCAGTAGGGAGAGTCAAATCCAATTGTCGTATTGGCTTGTTGGGATCCCCCTCTCACACAGGGGTTACACACGAGGTCACATTCAAGTGAGTTATGGAGATTATCCATCCGTGGCCCAACTGTTTGTAGTGGTCGGATCGTATATTGGGGGTCACTGGAAGGTAAATCCACAATTATTGAGTGGAAGCCTTTCAAGTTGATTTTGGACTTGTTATCCTTCCCATACATTCTGATTGGACTGTTGACTGTACCTGCCCAGGAGCTGACTATGAGTTGGTGACCTTAGCAGCCACAATCTTTAGGGTCTCACACAAGGTGATGGTGAAGGGAAGTCTCACTGTACCTGGAACAAACGTTGGTCAAACTCACTCGGGCTCCTTGGAGGGTAAATCCACAATTACTGCGTGGAAGCTTGCACCAAGGCGTAAGTCCACTAAGCAAGTCACCAACATAACTGATCCACCCGCTCTATCCCCGCCCCTTTCTATTTTGATCTCGTGACATTGGATTTCATCACCAACTAGTGGTTTCATCGTGGGAAGGTTTGTTTGATTGATTGCTTCTCATATTCATAGAGTGTGTTGTTTGTTTTACTTAGTGGACCTTAGGTCAAGTCAGTGATAATGGCATTGAATCCTGGGAGTACCAATGGAGGAACCCCTTCTCCTGGGGAGCCTTATACCTTTCCTTCATTTGGAAACTTTGTTCCCCACTCCGGTGATCCTGAATCCTCCCAATGTTTTAGTTGCATCTAATACTTTGGATGTCAATACACCACCCACACATCAACCTCATGTCGAATTTTCACCTTCTTCGTCCATCAAGTCTCCTTCCATTTCTCCTTCTTTGCCTAGTAAAATCTCTAAAGCAAGTAGCCAGGTTGATCAGAAGAAGAATAAATGGAAAGAGAATAAGAAGAAGAGCTCGAAAAGGACCAAGGCCCCAACAACATCAGATGTTGGCTCTAAGAAACCAGTTACTGTTAATAGTACTGGGAGTGTTGATGAGGTCAACAAGATTAAAATGAAGAATCCAAAACCCAAATTCCCTAGAAGCCTTTCTAAGGGTGACCACTTTCTGAGGGATTTCCCCGGTCTTACCCAGGTCTTAGAAATGTGGTCCTCCATGTCATCGGCCCTTGTCGGTCATGTTGATGATACCCCATCAACTAGTGATGTTCAAGTTGGTAAGAAGAAGAAAAATGTCAAGTTCCCTTGCATGTTATGTAAAGGTAATCATTACTCTCACCTCTGTCCTCACATGGACAAGGCTTCTTCTCTTTTGGAAAAACTTCAACTTCCAAAAGGTTATCGTAAGATTTCCTCCGACCCATCATTGGTTGATGGACTGGTCAATCTAGTTTCATCCCTGGTCAGTCTGGTTGATCAGGTGGTCAATCTAGTTTCCTTCTTGATTTAACCATGAACCCAGGTAGAAGATCCAGTTCCGTCATCGATCAGCCCCACTCTTCATCAAAAGAGTGACACCAAAGTGGTCGATCTGTTTTCATCCTCGATCGATCCCACTCTCCCGTTAGAGAGTGACACCAAAGCGATCGATCTGTTTCCACCCGTCGACCCCATTATTCCTTTGAAGAATGAAACTCAAGTGGTCAATCCGGTTCTACCATCAGTCGATCCCACTCCTCCTTTGATGAGTGTCAAAGTGACTAATCCAGTCCCTTTCTCGGTCAGTCCCACTCTTCCTCTGAAGAGTGCCAAAGTGGTCGATCCAGTTTTTCTATCGATCGATCCCATTCCTCCATTCAGGAATGTCAAAGTGACTGATCCAATCCCTTCCTCGATCAGTCCCACTCTTCCTCTGAAGAGTTCTAAAGTGGTCTATCCAAGTCCACCATTGGTTGATCCGATCTAATCATCAGTCGACCCTACTCTCCTTCTAGAGAGTAAACCCGATACTGCCCATGTTTTTCTCGTTAATACAGACTCTACCATATCGAGAGGCATTCCTCCTCCTGCGAAACCCCCTTCAACTAATGAGGCCATCCTTATTTATTGGGGTGTGCTAACTAGACCTCGTCTTCCCTCCCACATTCCTTTCCAGATTACAGTACAGGTTCGTGGTCGGGACGTTCCTCAAACGCTGATAGATGAAGGTGTGTCCATTAGTATTTTGTCTTATGTTGCTTTATACGCTTTGGGTTGTCCGCAGCTTACACCAGTTACATAGAATTTGTTAGCTTTTAACAAAAGAACTAGTCAACCTTTAGGGATCCTTCCTCAGTTTCCTGTAACTTTGGGAGGGAAAACTGTCTTTATCGATGTCATGGTAGTCAGAGACCCCTTGGATTTCACTTTACTCCTTGGGCGAGATTATGTCTATGCTATGAAAGCTCTTGTATCCACACTTTTTCATGTGATATCTTTCCCTCACGATGGAAGAATTGTGACTATTGATCAACTTTCATTCATTGGCCCCGAATGGGTTACCTCCCTAAGTGGTTCCTATATGCAGACAGTATCAGCCCCACCGCATGTCAATTATGTGGCGTTGTCTCCCATGACCTCAACTTCCGACGATTTGGATCCGGTAGTTGACATGTTGATCTCTTCGGTAGGGTTATTGGAGCCTGATCTCCTTACCCCTGTCATGACCCTCGACATGTGTTCTTTATCGAGTGATTATCTTCCATCCAACGAAGATCTCCTAGAGGCCATGACCACGTTTTATCCATTGACATGGTACCCTTCCAGAGCATTATCCTCTTGGAAGCCATGATCCGGATGAAACCACAAGAATAGTTTCTCTTCTCTGGGGCAAGTTCATTAAAAAAATGAAATAGAGGCCTTGAGCATAGTTCTTTTCCTGTGTCAAGCTCGTTAAAAAATGAAACAATCACCTCTCTTGAACCTTCTTTTCATCCACCCTTATCCTTCGGTGAATGAATCGAAGCTTGGAGGGCATGTCTCCAGCCTTTCATGATCATTCTGGAGTTAAGCCACTAGCTTTCAAGCTGGGGGCATACCGAGCTTAGTCTTTGTTATTTCTCGTGCTCGTAAATACATGAGAATGCATCCAGGTAGACTTTTATCTCTTTTTCGGACCTATATGGATACACGAAAAAGGAACCCCCTGGAGTCTCATTTAAGCTCTTTTCAGACTCTCTAAACATGAAAAGATTGTTGAGTGATCTTGCTTCCTTTCCCACTCATTAAACGGTTTGAAAGGATGTCTTTCGAGTGATAATTAATCTCTTTTTTGGCCTCGTGAGACTAACATTACGAAAAAGGACAACACTGGAGTCATTTTTAAGTTCTTTTCAAACTCTCTAAAGATGAAAAGATTACCGAGCGATCTTGTTCTCTTCACGCTCGTTAAAGTATTTGAAGAAAATGTCTGTTGAGAGATAATTTATCTCTTTTTCGGTCTCGTCAGACTACTTTATGAAAAAGGAACTGAGAGAGTTCTCTTTTAAGTGTTTTTCTAGACTCTATAATCATGAAAAACCTTCAAGTTTTCTGTCTTTGGACTCTCTAAACAAAACATCGACAGGCCCATATGGGATCGAACCCTTACTTCTTCCAGTTCGTCAAACAAAGGAATAGGAACTTACCGAAGGTGAGTTTTATCGAGCATGTGTTATCCTCCTCGAGCTCATTAAATTAAAAAGAGGTACTCGTCTATCTGGATGGGGGAAAATTTGAAAGAAGAAAGCCGAGCAATTTTTTGTGAACATTACCAAGTAATTCTTAGAGTCTCCCTTGAACATGGCACTTTGTCATATGCACGCATTATAACCCACTGAACCTCTGCACTGAGCCAATTCTTTGAGTTTCTTTCACTCCTTTGGATCACCCGACGAAAGTCACAGTATCCATTGCATCATCATGTTTTGGTCCATGTCATGTTTTAACTGTTGTGCCTCAGTGTTCAAGGGAAGTATCCGCCTTGAGAGTCAGCCATCACAAATATCTTGTCTCAATACCCATGTCAGTCCATGTTCATTTGATCTACCAATTACATCTCTATGTCTGTTTCATGTCATTGATGGGGGATACATTAAGGCCCTCCTTCGACGAGCCTATTCTTGTCAACTTCAACAAATTATCCAGGAACTAGACTTAGAAACCAGTTAGTACTTTGGGACCTGCATGCCTCAATGGTAGGCCTCCTCACATTCAACAATGGGTTTACATAATTGACCTCTGATCGAATGATTCCAAGGATGTTCAACTTCAGCTCATCCATTCACATTCGTTGGAATGTACTAGGGTACCTTGGGAATCATTGACATTAATGGTGATCTCCCTCGCGCGTGTTAACGGTTTACATCATTGACTGGTAATCAAGTGGTTTTTGCCATGTTCGATGCCAGTACATCTATTCACATGGTTAGATTCATACTACATCAGGATCAGTAAGAAGACCCTGGGTTGAGTGATCACTTTGATATGTACTTTGCCCAGGTTGCGATGGATTTTCTTTTGAACGATGACACATATACTGTTACATAGATCCACTTTGTATTGGTCGTGGCTATGTTTTGTCATCTCATAGATCCACTGTGTATTCTTCGTGACTATGATCAGTTCATGTCATTAGAGTATAGATCCACAGTGTATTCCCGGTGGCTATACCTTTTTATCAATACAATTATGGATCCGCAGTGTATTTTATGGCAGCCATATCTTGCAAGTCTTGATCACCCAAGCATGGGTATGCCTGCCTTGGGTTTGAAACATGTCATAATATTTGTTGAATGTTTGTGTGCAGTTTCTGTCAGGTTCTCTGCGTCTATACCCTTGCTTGAAATTCTACAAAGAATTTCAATTATTAGTTCCTGTCTTCTAACTTCATACTTTGGGGGGCAATCTGTTACACATCAAAAATACTCACTTTGATAGTGTCGCAAGTGTCGTCATTACAAGGTTCACAAGTGTCGCAAGTGTCAGGGAAGGATACTGCCATGATGCCTATGGCGTGCCTATAACGACATGAGAAGGACACTTGAAACACCTCAAACATTTGATTTGGAAGAGGAGAAATGATTCAGCAGGCTTACAAACCCTTTTCCATCTGAAAGCACCTCAAAAACTAAGCCTTTGAAGGAGAACACTCCCCTATACCTCTTCTGGGAGCACCGACACTCCTCCTTACACTGTCTGGGAGCATTATAAAGCTCCTCTAGCCCTTTTGAGGGAGCGCTATGGATTTTGAGAGCGCTGGTTCCCCCCTAAAGCCTACTAGGGAGCGCTACAATGCTCTGATGGTCCTTTTGAGGGAGTGCTACCTATTATGGGCAGTAGTTAAGTTGTTGAGATGAATGGGGGAAGGTTTCTTTCATTCTTGGAAGGCAGTTGGATTCGAATCCCTAGTCCAGCCATGATCTTAGGGTAGATCCTCAACTGAAGGAGGAAAATCCTCAACTTCCCCAAGGATATCTCAAGCTGTTGAGCCTCTCCAAGGCTATATAAGCAAGTTTTCTAATGGTGAAAGAGGATTGGAAAATGGAGAATCACACCAAACGTATGATCTCATAAGTGGTGTTGGAACAGAGATATTTTGGAGGCAAGAGACCTATGATCTCATAGGGAGCAATCAGTGAAGCTATCATCATTCGAATTGTGGATATGTTGAGCAAGGGGTAGACGAGGAGGACTTGGAAGAACTGCTGCAATCAATCCATGGCTGTGAGCAATGTTTTGTCCTCATTAATATAATTTTCTTGGCCTATTTCTTTCTAGTTTGTGTCTGATCTTACATGAACTTATCGTTGATAGATAGATCTATTTTCAAGCTAATATCAATAGAGTAGGAAGTGGTCGTACTTTGTTTGTCTACAGGGCTCATCGAGGAGTGAAAGATTGGAGCTCAACTTGGAGCGTGCAGGGACAAATGTCGATAAAGAGGTACTTATGTTCTCCTTCCTCCTCATGCATTAGTCTGTATAGATTTGAAAGGAAGTCAGTGTCCACGTTAAGCACTTTCTGTCTTAGAGTTTAGGGTCTAGATCTTTGAGGCAATCTACCTATCCGCAGGGAGATTTTCCTACAACACCAAGTATGTACCAATCATGTCTCAAGTACTCATCAACTATGACTCATCAATATGTACCAACATCATCAACTATACACCTCATGTATGTGCCAACTCATCACCTACTTGCCTCAACCATGTACCCAACTTGTACCTCAACCAAAAGCCCTCATCAATTTCATCATCCAAATATGATTTGTAATTCTATAATAGACCTATTTTATATGATCACATACCTGCAAACGTTCCTTAAATTTAAACAACAAGAGACTAGCATTTTCATCAAACTTTTCTTTAGTCTCACGTGACTAGTTTTGGATTAGTCAACAACCCTAACTTGAAATAATCATAACTTTTTACCTGTAATGAATAAAGATATGAAACTGATACACAATGTTCTTCAGTGCGTTTTATTCAATTCCTCTAGGTTTCACTACTTGGAACCTCTGAGAAAAGGATTTATAGCAAAAATGGCATACCTTGCTGAATTCTAGATTATTCTAGAGAGTGGCCTTGTAAAGCGTGCCCCACACGGAATATCTATTGAATCGATATGAAACTGTTACATGAAATACTAAAAAATGTACTCTAATAAACACATTTGGTCTTACTAAATTTTGATCTGTTATGAAGAAGTTATGATTTGTTTACCCAAAACACATGTTTTTGACTAGTTTCAGGACTAGCCACAAGCCCTATTTTCCACGGAGTGTAACTCCAAAAATACAACGACCCACAATCTGAATTGCTTACCACCGATACTTGGATATTTTTCCTCAATTGCATAGAAATTTCATGGTCTGAATCATTCTATAAAAAAGGTTATTGTGAAAATGGTGAGATGACCTGTAAATAACATACCTTAGAAAGCATGATCAAAAGAATTTATCATTCCTTAAATTCTGGCCTTCTTTTCTTCACCTTCCCTCATAAATTTGGCTTAGATATCCTTTGGTTACCTCAGACACCTATAGGTATTCAATATTCTCAAGTGTGTCTTGATAGATCCTTGCCTCTTATTTATACTCTCCAGGTAGCTTCCTTAAAAACATCTTCTAGGTCACTTTGCCCACTTTCTTTATTTTAGGGTTAACCCACTTCTAATTTCTCCATTAAATTTATTATTTAAATAAATTATTTTGTATTCAATTTGAATTATAGTACACTCATCACTTGAATTTATTATTTACCTTCTAAAATATCTTAAACCACTTTCACTACTTTGACCTTTTGGGGCTTCTAGATGACATAAGAGCGTCCTCCAACTTCATAAAGCCATAACTCTCAAACCGTGGGAGTTATGTGACGTTCCACATACCACCAGAAATGCAATGACATGTAATATCCATATAGAATAGTATTACTTGAAAACATATCGAAACTCATACCATTATCCATCAAACAAACTTGGGTCCATTACCCAAACTTGGGTTCTCCAACTTCTCATGGCCATAACTCTCTAACCGTGAGGAGTTATGTGACGTTGTACATACCACCAGAAATGGCATGACAAGCACTATCCATCTAGGATAGTTTCACTAAAAAATTCACTGACCTTCATATCATTATTCCAAAAATAAGCATGGGTTATCTAACCATACTTATAGGATAACTCAATCCACAAAGTGTCTTCCCGTGAGGGATTTCACCATAAGGGGACCACTTTGGAGTTCATCTATTTGTACTTATTATCAACCATGACAAGAAAATAATGAGTCATCTTTACATAAAACAAACTTGGGTCCATTATCCAAACCTTTGTGCTACCAGAATTCACTACTGGAGTTTATCCAAGGTTTGACATCAATCATTAAGGGTTGAAATCAATCTACAATATCACTCTCTAATAGTTGACATCAATGAAAACCAACAATCCATACCAACTATCCATCAACATAAGACAACTGACTGAAATTCGGGATATCATCAATTACGGATTAAGGAGGAATATATCCCCAAGACCACATTTAAGATGATATTTAGACTTTATGAGTTTAAAGTTTTACCATTCGGTTTGACGAACCCCCCGGGGGTATTCATGAGATTGAAGAATAGGGTGTTCTGCGAATACTTGGACAAGTTTGTTCAAGTTTTTATTGATGGCATATTGACTTATTCTCAGATGAAAGAAGAGCATGACGAGCACTTGAGATTGGTTCTATAATGTCTAAGAGAAAACAAATTGTACAAGAAGCTATCGAAATGTTGTTTTTGCTAATCGAAGTTTCATCACTTGGGACATATCATATTTGGTGAAGGTATCGTTGTGGATCCAATGAAAGTAGAGGTCGTTATGGAATAGCCAACTCTGACAAATGTATAAGAAGTATATATCTTTATGGGTTTAGCAGGATATTACCGACGGTTTGTCGAAGCTTTTTCGAAGATAGAAAATCCAATCATGGAATTGTAGAAGAAAAAGAGGAAGTTTGTTTGGACAGAGAAATGCGCAGATGAATTTAAAAATCTCAAAGCGTTGTTGACGACAACGCTGATACTAAAAGTCCCCGACATTGACAAATAATTCTTGGTATGCACAGACGCATCCAAGGTAGGTTTAGGCAGAGTTTTGATGTAAGACGGTCGAGTGATCACTTATATTTCAAGGAAATTGAGAAATCATAAAGAAATCTATGCAATGCATGACTTGGAGTTATTAGAAATTGTATATTCCTTAAGAGTATGGATACATTATCTGATTGGATGAAAATTTGAATTAAAGACAGATCACTGTGGATTGCAGGATATATTTACTCAGAGTGACTTGAACAGTGGACAAAGGCGTTGGTATGAACTAATTAGCGAATATGAATTTGAGATTACTTACATTAAAGGAATAGTGAACAGAGTGGAAGATGTGTTGAGTTGGAGACCATGCATATTCTCGGTAATACCTCTTAAGAGGACTCTTCGAGAAAAGATTCTAACTCTACAGATAAACGATGACTGGTATAAATAAGTTAAGGATAATATTGGACAAAATACCATGATGGTACTGAAGTTTGAAGGTTACTCATTGGACAATGACGGATTGTTGAGATTTAACGGTAGAATTTACATACAACCTAATGACGAATTAAGAAGTTTGATCTTGAGTGAAGCACATCGAGTAGTGTACATGGTGTTAACGCTCTGCAAATTCCCAGAGGTTGTCAAAGTAGAAGAAATTTACAAGAGGTAACTTTATCCAACCACTTCGAAACTGGAATCTTGCCCTACCAGCTTCAGAGAGGGATTTCTATGTATGACTTAGCTATGCTTTAACTTTGAGATATTGGGCTAGTTAAATAAAATAAGATTGAATGGTTTGTTTTTGTTTTTGTTAAGTTAGCTAAAAAGGGTTTTACGCCTCCATTGGGCTATGGGGTCTGTATTAAAAAGATATAGGTCTAAACATAAATTAAAAGATTCTTTTCACAGGGCAAGATAATGCATTCATTGAATTCTTTAGCAATAAAGTGATGAATAGCAGAAAAGATGAGAATATCAATTAAATTAAAGAAGCATTTAAGAATTTCTTCATTGTAATATCAGAAAGATAAACATCTAGATCTTTCAAAGCCGGAAACAGGGTATACAAAGATAAATCCTGCAACATGCGCTACTTTTAAAAAATTAGATTAGAAAACAATATGAAAACTGAGGGAGAAAAACATTTAACATAGAAAAGAAAACATCACCAATGAATAACACACAAGAATCCTGTGAAACGTCCCTTTGTATTATTGGAAGATCTCTTGATAAAAATTACAGTCTTTTTGGCTTACAGGGCGTAAAAATCAACCCTTGGTACTTCAAAGTTTGAAGTCTTTATAATAAAAAATTACATACGAACTTTTCATTAAAGATCAGGACGTAAAAAATTATAAATTTAACTAACTAACTCAAAAAGATACAAAAATTTAGGAACTGTTTGATGATATGTTGAAATCTTCATGCTGATTTCTGGGGTAAACCATTGCTGAGTCCTCTGCATGACTTCGTCTGATTGGATAGATGATTGGGCTTGGACACCTCATCTCCTACTCAATCAGATTGCATAACTCTTCCCATTAAAGGTGACTTGGAATGATGACTTTAAGTAGTCTTCGGTATACTTCATCCATCTCTGTATACTTGGAAAAAGTTGGCTTGACGATGAAAATGTACTGGATCTCGTGTTGTATGCTGATGTTTGACTGTAAATATTCTAAGAATGCCTTGCCTATGATACTGCCCTGTATTCCCGAGAATTTCAAACTATCTTTAGCCACAGTGGCTAGTTTCTTTTTATAATCAGAAAGTGTCATTAACTTGTCATTTATGACCCTTAAGCCAGGGAGGCCTTTCTTCTGTAGAGCTTCAATTTTGCTGAAAAATCTTTGCACTCCTATGTCCATAGTCTGGACTTTGTCCTCTAGCTGTAGCATCAGTCCTCTTTTGGTCAGGACTCTCTTGACCTTGAGGATGGTCTCCGTCCTATTAGCGCTCAAAATGTACTGGTAAATTTTAGCGCTTTCATCCAATTTAAGCTAGATTTTCCATTTTTGACTAGTGTCACGATCTCCAACTGTTTCCAGACATTTTTGAGAAGTTCCCATTGATTTATTTTGTGCAAAGAATCCTATGACTCTACCTTCTTATCTACATTCCCAAAGCCCTGTTGTTAGAGCCTAAAACCCTAGTTTTATGCCTCTTAGATCTGCAAATAAAAAATATATATTGTTATTTTGTTATTTTAACCAAAATATGGTGTGTGCTTTAAAGTTTCCTAAATTTATTCAAACTCAAATCACAAGCCATATGTCAATCTACATGCACAAACCAAAAAATAAGTCGAGACAAAGTTATAAAGCCAACTCCAAGTCTACATATGCCAAATCACTGAAACCATCCTACATGCTAGCCACACATAACTGACTCAATACACATGCAACAAGTCAACATATAAAGCCATACATCAACCCTAGCGCACCAAGCAATGAGTCAAGCCAAAGCTTGAGTCCAAATGTTAAGCGCATTCAACACATAAACCATACAACACCCAACTCTCAAGCCCAACATTAAGCGCAAGTGTTGAGTTCTACTCTCCCATTGAATGATCTATCCAGCAGTCAAAACCATGTATTGTGTGTTGTCACATGTGATGATTGCCCCTGAATATTCAACAAATCGACAGCAGTGTTTTCATTAGGTTTTCTAGATGATAGAAGGTCGATTTCATCCATGTTGAGGATAGCTCTGTTTTTACAGTGTTTTGACAAGTTGAGGGCATCGGGCCATCATTTATAAGCCACGAGAAGGAATGAACACGCAGGTAAATGCGCCTCCTCATCAAAAACAAAATATTGAGTAATGGATGCAGAGAAGAGATGCATCGATTTTCAGGAAGCTTTGACCCTATTGTCAATCCAAACTTTCTCGGCAAAGGAATTGTCAAGTGTATCGACCTTGCAAAGGATGATCTCCATGGAATTCTTTTCGTACTTTCTGTTAGAAATCGATTTACTGCAGAAGAACCAGTAGATTTAGAGAGCTTGCAAATGTTGTTTGGTGAGAAAATTCTAAATTTCATGGTGGTTATCTTTACTAGAGTGAATGGTTGAAAACTTCCAATTTGTCTTATGCTGACATTAGTACCAGGTATAATTACGAAGGAGAAATGGATTCTCTAGAAGAGAAGACAGGGAGCAGAAAACTAAAGGCTGATAACATTGAATACTTAAGTTGTTTACAGAGGCAGATATCTTATGTTGATCATTTGAAAGGAAACAATGCATTATTGGTTGAAAGAAGCAATATTGTTACATCTTCCATGATATTTTCAGAGAATTCCAGTATACAATTTGCTTTATTATATGGATTTTGTAGTGGTAAGATAAAAATTTAAAAGATGGAATGGTCCAAATCCTTACGTTAAAGCAGATGGATTACAACAAAAAATCGGTGTAAATGTGGCTTTACAGTCTTTTACAGGCCACACAGGTCCTATACTCTGTCTGGCAGCACATAATATGGTGGTTACTCCAAAGAAGCATGGAGTAGACAAGTATTGGTATCAGGAAGTATGGATTGTACTGTTCGTATGTGGGATTTGGAAGGTAGAAGTGTGCTTTCATTAACTACAGAAGGTTCCTGAGAATGGAAATCCAGATGCATTACTGTTAGCTTTGAAGTTCATGACAAAATCCTTTCAGAGATGAGAAATCTATGTAAAATGCTATCACATGCATGCAATCTAAGTGACCTATTTACACTAGAGCATATGATTCTTTTCTTCCTGCATTGAAGGAAACATCCTTTTGTTGTCCTCGAGCTCATTCTGTTTGACAAGTTCTAGTAGATATTTTGTTTGTAGATCTGGCAGTGGCTCAAGAATGATAGGTTGTTGTAAATTTGTAGGGAGATAAATCAAAAGAACACTGAGTTTTTGGTGAAACAACAGTTTTGAATATGAAAGGTTTATTTTTGGCCAAAGACAGAGCTTTCACCAGCGCAAAGGGAAAAATTATAACAAGTTAGCTGGTGAAAAGCAGATCTTTCACCAACTAACTAGCAAATCGTAAGGTGAATTAGCTGGTGAAACTACAGAAAGAAATTTTTGGAAAATTAAGCTAGAGCAAGGTGATTTTGGAGTATTTGAAAAGGTGTAGGAGAATCAAATGATTAACCACCATATCAAGAAAAACTCAGCATCAAAGATTCATGGAGATTTTGGGACCAAATGTTAAATTGATCAACTAAATTTTTGGTTATGGTTATTGAAAGATTCCAGTTGCAGAAGACGGGTGTCTTTACCCTCCACGACACAACAGAGTCCTAAAATTAATGAAGAACAGATGTCAAAGATCAACAAAAAGACAGTTCAAGTCCTAGGAACTAGTCTTTTGATTATCAATTTGTATTTGGTTAGTTTTAGTTTCTATTTTTAGATATACAGATCCAAGTTTTCAGGATCTAAAAAGTTGATTGTAAAGGCTATAAATGCCTATATTTTTAATAGATTAGGGTTCAATCCTGGATACTTTTTGCTATTGTACTAGACTTCTTATATTGATAATAGAATCACAGTCCTCTTTTGTTTTCAATGTCAGATTCTTTCATATATTTCATTATTCTGCACTTTATTTCAGTTTAGCTCAGCTTCTAAGAACTGTCATCTTCGTATTAAGCTCATGAACTTGAATTAAAGACTTCTTACTATCCTGTACGACCATGCACATTGTTGTATTCGGTTATCTAGACTAGTATTCTTCATCCCCTGCTCAACTTTGTTGTCTGCATATTATTTTCTAAAAGCACTGTCTTATTTGAATGCATGATAAGTTGTTCTTCTCATTAGCCATTGAGTTATCCCATTGATCCAAGCATACCAAATTTACCCTATTCTTGAGTTACCAAGCATCTTTGGCCTACAACCCCAAAGAGTTTCTTGGAGTGATAACAAATTGGCGTCGTTGCCAGGGAGAGGAGATCGAAGCTCAGCTTCCCTGGGAGACGACATAGATCTGATCTTTGATGATAGACAAAGGTTGGACATTACATTGGTTGTAATCATCTATCTGGTGACTCCATGAAGGACAAATTCAGTGGCGACTCCATGAAGGATGGATCTGTTGGTGACTCCACTGGTATATAAATGAACCAGATCTTAGCAAAGAGGTATGTGTTCTTCAATTTCTCAAGTAATTCTGGTTACCCTCATTCAGTACCTAGTAGAGATGAATGGGAACATAGCCTTCCCAGATTTTGAGGAGAAAAATGGGAAGTACTAGCTGAACATTTATTGGATTTTCATGAGTTCATTCATCAACTTCAGATCATAAATGAAGATGTTAAGATTAAAATTTTCAAGTATTCATTAGAGGGGATAGCCCTTGATTGGTGCAGGTCTCTTCCAGCTTCAAGCATTCACTCATTGGCAAGTTTTCATTTTGCTTTTCATTTGTTTTGTAAAGATGAATTTCCAGCTGAAGGTCTCTTTGAAGATTGTTGTGATGAATTTGATAAGTATGTTTAGCCGAAAGTAGTCTTTTCTTCTGTTTGTCAAGATGAAAATTATGTTGTTAAGGAAGATCTTCATGATACAAACAAGAATTGCATAGTTGTAAATGCATCAAACCTTATCTCTATTACACCTACTACGTTTGATTTACATGAAGAAACAATTAGAGAGGAAGTTTTTTCTGAACCTTTTCAAGAGGTTGCCTACGATATGTTTTCACCCGTGATTGGGGAGAAGGATCTGAAGACTGTCTGTATTTCTTCGCATGATTCGGAATTTTTCTACTCACCTATTGTTGATAAGTATGTAGATGCAGTAGAGCACACCCCTACTTCAAAGGATGTTGATTTTGACAGTAGCCAACCCATATATGACATTTATGAATCTGATTTCGACGAGCCTTTTTCTTTGCCCATAAAGGAATGACATCATGTTGTAATCAGCCATTCCATGTTTGCAGTAGACATTGAATATGATGAGTTTAATTTGGCTGAAGATTTTAGGTCTTCTCTTCTGTTTATAACGCCTCATGAACAGAAAATTGAAATCACCTACGAAGAAGATATCTCTCATCATGACCAAGAAATTGTTGATCCACATTATGATATCCATGAGGATGCCTTTAACATTGTATCAAATTCATCTATTAAAGATGACTGTCATGATGATCAGATTGTTTCTTTTGAAACCTTTAAAGACGATGATCAGATTATTCCTTCTGAAAACTTTGAAGATGTTGAGTAGATTGACATATCAGTAGAAGACAGTTTCATATCTGCAATAGATAGTAAGGATAGCTTTCAATTTTTTGATTTGCAGACATAGGGGAATTGCAGAAGATACAAAGAGAGTGATGTTGAAGAGGAGAAGAAAGGTTCAGATCAGAAATTGAGTTTGTATTTTCCCTTAACAGAGATCAAGCAGTCTACATTCAGCATTGAGTTTTGTGAAGGAAAAGAAGAGCAACATTATAGTCAGTTGGATCAACAACTCAAAGAGGTATTTCATTATGACTTTAATGACCCTTTTGCCAAATATTTGGAATCTATGAGCAGTATATGTGTTAAAGTGTTTTTATCACTTGAAAATTGGATTGATCGTCTGTTCAAATCTCTTTGTTGTTGGCTATCCATTCCATTATTGTTCAGATCAAGATCAAGGATTTTAACAGTAAATTAGTTTCTGATATGGCTGCATTGGAAATTCGATCTTACTTGATAAATTTGCCTCTACTGGTTAGTGTAGAAGTAGGAAGAGGAATAATCTTTCCATACGAGCAGTGAGATCTTTTTCAATTGTTGATTTCATGAATAAGCAGAAGGCTGCATGCAAGTTACAGGTTTGCAGAGGAACAATTGCGTAGATCAGATGACTCCATGCCCAATGCCAAAGGCAGCCAGATGACTCCATGCCCAATGGTAAAGGTGACTGGAACTACTTGGTTCTTGGAAACCTCACCGAGAGGTCTCCATCCTAGTTGGAGCCAGATGTTAGTGCTCAAAATGTACTGGTAAATTTTAGCACTTTCATCCAATTTAAGCTAGATTTTCCATTTTTTACCAGTGTCATGATCTCCAACTGTTTCTAGACATTTTTGAGAAGTTCCCATTGATTTATTTTGCCCAAAGACTCCTATGACTCTACCTTCTTATCTGCATTCCCAAAGCCCTATTGTTAGAGCCTAAAACCCTAGTTTTATGCCTCTTAGATTTGCAAATAAAAAATATATATTGTTATTTTTTTATTTTAACCAAAATATGATGTGTTCTTTAAAGTGTCCTAAATTTATTCAAACTCAAATCACAAGCCATATGTCAAGCTACATGCACAAAAAAAACAATAAGTCGAGACAAAGTTATAAAGCCAACTCCAAGTCTACATATGCCAAATCACTGAAACCATCCTACATGCTAGCCAGGCATAACTGACTCAATACACAGGCAACAAGTCAACATATAAATCCATACATCAACCCTAGTGCACCAAGCAATGAGTCAATCCAAAGCTTGAGTCCAAATGTCAAGCCCATTCAACACATAAACCATACAACACCCAACTCTCAAGCCCAACATTAAGCACAAGTGTCGAGTTCTACTCTCCCATTGAATGATCTATCCAGCAGTCAAAACCGTGTACTGTGTGTTGTCACATCTGATGATTTCCCCTGAATATTCAACAAATCGACAGCAGTGTTTTCATTAGGTTTTCTAGATGATAGAAGGTCGATTTCGTTCATGTCGAGGATAGCTCTGTTTTTACAGTGTTTTGACAAGTTGAGGGCATCGGGCCATCATTTATAAGCCACGAGAAGGAATGAACATGTAGGTAAATGAGCCTCCTCATCAAGAAAAAAATATTGAGTAATGGATGTAGAGAAGAGATGCATCGATTTTCAGGAAGCTTTGACCCTACTGTCAATCCAGACTTTCTCGGCAAAGGAATTGTAAACTGTATCGACCTTGCAAAGGATGATCTCCATGGAATTATTTTTGTACTTTCTGTTAGAAATTGATTTACTGCAGAAGAAGCAGCAGACTTAGAGAGCTTGCAAATGTTGTTTGGTGAGAAAATTCTAAATTTCATGGTGGTTATCTTTACTGGAGTGAATGGTTGAAAACTTCCAATTTGTCTTATGCTGACATTAGTACCAGGTATAATTACGAAGGAGAAATGGATGCTCTAGAAGAGAAGCTAGGGAGCAGAAAACTAGAGGCTGATAACATTGAATACTTAAGTTGTTTACAGAGGCAGATATCTTTTGTTGATCATTTGAAAGGAAACAATGCATTATTGGTTGAAAGAAGCAATATTGTTACATCTTCCATGATATTTTCAGAGAATTCCAGTATACCATTTGCTTTAGTATATGAATTTTCTAGTGGTAAGATAAAACTTTAAAAGATGGAATGGTCCAACTCCTTATGTTAAAGAAGATGGATTACAAAAAAAAAACGGTGTAAATGTGGCTTTACAGTCTTTTACAGGCCACACAGGTCCTATACTCTATCTGGCAGCACATAATATGGTGGTTACTCCAAAGAATCACATAGTAGACAAGTATCGGTATCAGGCAGTATGGATTGCACCGTTCGTATGTGGGATTTGGAAGGTGGAAGTGTTCTTTCATTAACTACAAAAGGTTCCTGAGAATGGAAATCCAGATGCATTATTGTTAGCTTTGAAGTTCATGACAAAATCCTTTCAGAGATGAGAAATATATGTAAAATTTTATCACATGCATGCAATCTAAGTGACCTATTTACACCAGAGCATATGCTTCTTTTCTTCTTGCATTGAAGGAAACATCCTTTTGTTTTCCTCGAGTTCATTATGTTTGACAAGTTCTAGTAGATATTTTGTTTGCAGATTTGGCAGTGGCTCAAGAATGATAGGTTGTTGTAAATTTGCAGGGAGATAAATCAAAAGAACACTGAGTTTTTGGTAAAAAACAGTTTTGAATATGAAAGGTTTCTTTTTGGCCAAAGACAGATCTTTCACCAGTGCAAAGGGAAAAATTATAACCAGTTAGCTGGTGAAAAGCAGAACTTTCACCAGCTAACTAGCAGATCATAAGGTGAATTAGCTGGTGAAACTACAGAAAGAAATTTTTGGAAAATTAAGCTGGAGCAAAGCGATTTTGGTGTATTTGAAAAGGTGTGGGAGCATCAAATGATTAACCACCAAATCAAGAAAAACTCAGCATCAAAGATTCGTGGAGATTTTGGGACCAAATGTTAAATTGGTCAACTAAATTTTTGGTTATGGTTATTGGAAGATTCTAGCTGCAGAAGACAGGTGTCTTTACCCTCCATGACACAACAGAGTCCTAAAAGTAATGAAGAACATATGTCAAAGATCAACAAAAAGACAGTTCGAGTCCTAGGAACTAGTCTTTTTATTATCAATTTGTATTTGGTTAGTTTTAGTTTCTATTTTTAGATATACAGATCCAAGTTTTCAGGATCTAAAAAACTGATTATAAAGGCTATAAATGCCTATATTTTTAATAGATCAGGGTTCAATCCTGGATACTTTTTGCTATTGTACTAGACTTCTTATATTGATAATAGAATCACAGTCCTCTTTTGTTTTCAATGTCAGATTCTTTCATATATTTCATTATTCTGCACTTTATTTGAGTTTAGCTCAGCTTCTAAGAACTGTCATCTTCTTATTAAGCTCATGAACTTGAATTAAAGACTTCTTGTTATCCTATACAACCCTACACATTGTTGTATTTGGTTATCTAGACTAGTATTCTTCATCCCTTGCTCAACTTTATTGTCTGATTATTGTTTTCTAAAAGCATTGTCTTGTTCGAATGCATGATAAGTTATTCTTCTCTTTAGCCATTGAGTTATCCCATTGATCCAAGCATACCAAATTTACCCTATTCTTTGAGTTACCAAGCATCTTTGGCCTACAACCCCAAAGATTTTCTTGGAGTGATAACATGTCCTATCTTCAATTTTCAAATCCTCTAACTCTTCTCTGGTTTTTGAATTCAGGAATGTAATGATCTCAGTGGATTATGTGGCCATCTCTCCCAGTTCTCCTCTTATTTTCTCAATAGCCTGCTTGCTTATTTACACTAGTTCATTTTGCTCGAACATGATTTGAACCATAGGCCATATTTAATTTACTGACTTGGTGATATCCATCCAGACACTTTCCTTGACCTCAGCAAGTGTTTTTCCTGCCACTGTTTTCCTTTGAAGCTGTTGCAATTATTGTTTGAGTTTGTCTAATGTTTGTTTCTCCTTGGAGTAGTTGGTTTGGTAAGAAGACTTGAGTTGTTGAAGATTCTCAACCTCCTTTTTAAGTCTACTAATCTCTATCTCTTACAAATTCATCTCTTCCATGGATTTTTCCAGTTCTACTGTCTTCTCCAGAGCTGTCAGTGGAGTTAATGAGGGAGTTTCTGCTGAGGGGATTCCCATGTTAGATGTTGTGCTTACTCCTATGAGTGGAACTGTGCTCAATGGAATGACTTCCATAGGCTTTGATTGTTCCTTCTCTTTCACTAACCTTTCCAGTTCAGCTTCCATCTCTTTCAACTATGCATTCTTCTCCATAATCAACCTGAGCATCTCATCCTTTTCCCCTTCTGTCTCAGCTATCTCCTTTGCCTGTGCATCTTTCGTTGGTGGCATTTTCAACTATTTCCTCAGAGATGCTATATCAGCATTTTTCTTTTTTAACATCTCCTCAATTGCTTTCACATTCAAGGGGTCATACCGATCTTGAGGACCAATTCTTCCAACATCTTAATTCTATTATCTTTTGCAAAGGATGATATCTTTTCTAATTTCAGCTGTGTTTGAACATTGCTCAAAGATATCTATAATTTAGAAACCACAGTAGAAGCATTTTCCAACGTGGAGAAAACCATTTCTTCATTTTTCCTGTGTAGATCCATCTGATCAGCGAGATGCACATCTCTAGTATGAAACTCGAATGTTGCTCTTTTGTAATCAGTGATGGCTTTTGGGTCTAGCACCTGTGCCTGTAGAAAATCCATGTGCATTATACCCTTCTCTGTATCAAATGAAGACAACAGTTTGTGTTGTGCCGTTGAAGTCTGTTTCCAAAACTGAGCATAAGTACTGCTGGTCAGTGTCTGATTTTTCTTTTTGATCAGGTCATACTTCTCAAAAACACTCAAATTTGGTCCTACTTTACTCGGTTGGTCGAATAGTGGAGTATTCGTGGGCTTCTTAAGAAAAAATGTAGACATTCTTTGCTTGCTTCTTGTGCTCAGAAGTGACTGATCATCTTTCATAGTTGCAGTGGATTGGATTTCCTTTTCACCAACCGTGTCAGGTGTATGACTGGTTTTTGGCCTTTTGGTGTGTAATTGGAAATCTTCAGCTGAGACTTCAGTGATGGAAGGTGAAGTATCATTCCTGGGTATTTTCTCCTTGGGAACCTATGGTGTAGTAGTCTGTGAGATGATGACCGAAGGGTCCTGCTATTCTATCTCGACCAGAGTGTTCGGCTCCCATTCTGTTTGATTTGCAAACTTCTCTATCTCAGGCTTGGGTGTATGAACATATGGGACATTTTTATTTTTAATCCTCATCTCAGAAATTATCTCACACGGATCATAGTGCCATATGAAACTAACATAAAACTTCATTCTTTCAATAGTTTGTCTTCTTCCTCCCCGGCGCCTTGGCTATTGCAGATGAAAGACCCTATTTTCCCTTTAATTCTAAGCTGTTGTTTCTTTTTCAGAGACACAAAATGTATGTCATCGGAGTTAATCATTTGCCTTATGTACTCCAGGGAAAATATCCTCACGAGAAGATACTTGGGTAGTTTGTATGGAGCTAACTCGCATCCATATACTCTGATCTAGGTGTGGTTTTGGTAAAGATACCAGTCTCCAGTTTTTGCAAAGTCTGAGAGGCGTAAAATCCTCTGAATCTCCTCATTTATTCTTGGTTCAAGTCTGTCGCTGAGCATGCTCACCACTGGATGGTATAATTTCTCGATAAACTGTTTGAAACTAAACTCTATTGAATTTTGTCTGAGTAGTGAAGTCCAAACTGTTACCGCCTATGGTCTCTTGTCCTTGTCCATTTTCTGCATTGAAAAGGGGAACCTGTCCACTTGAAAGAAAGTGAACATGTAGGCCAGTATTGAGGAATACTAGAACATGCCTTCTGAGGAAAAATTTGAGAACTGCTCATGAATACTGTCCGCCGGGAAAGTGTTGTAGTTGAATTGAGTGGTGGGTCTTTCTTCTATGGAGAAGATGGACAAAAAACCCAATATGGGTTCATCCACCCATTTGTCAAAAAAATAACCAAGCACAGCACAGAGCGACGAAATGACTTGGTTTCCCTTCTCTGAGAACAGGAAGGAAGGGTACGGGGGATTTGTCTTGGGGATCTGGGCGGCCTGAGGGAGGAAAAGCTCAAAAATCTGGGCTCTCTAACGGAATGATAGTTTTTGGTACAACTCTGTGATGACTTCAAGATTAAAAGGGGACGCAGATTCAGCTCTCGGCATCTGCATCATTTGATCAATGGCTTCTGGTGTAATGAAGAACAAAGTTTCTCCTGATGAAGATATTATGGCTCTCTGGTCGGGGAGGTAATGAGCCTGAAATTTGAGGGTGAATTCAGGGAAATGGTGAACCTGGGGGAAAAGATACAGAGGAAGGTTGGACTCCTAGAGACCAATTTCATCGCTTTGATCTAAGAAAGTCTCTTTGATCCATGACTGCAAATCCGCGAAGTCAAATTCGCACCCGGTGTCTGCAATTAAATGATCTTTGTCGGCCAAGTGGATCCTGTCGAGATCAACAAGAGGCAGGAGGAAAGGATTTTCCTCAGCTTATGCTTTCTTGGATTTTGGCGCCATCACTGTGAAAATACCTGCAATTCAAAAACAACGTTAGTGGGGATGGTTGTGGTTTTGGACGGCTGACTGGAACGGAGGTAAGACAAGGATAATATCTCTGGTGCGAGGACAAAGTAAGCAATGGGAGAATGAACAGAAAGAGTAGTTTTGAGAAAACGGATACCCATTGGGCGCGAGGGATAGATCAACAAGCTAACGGATAAGTTAGACAGTAATAAATGGGCAATGGGTCTTTCGGAGCGTGAGATGGAAGGTAACAATGAATGACGAATACGACCAGGTGGCGTGGCAGGTGTTGATTGGGAAGTGACCATGGTGAAGGGACTTGTAACGAGCAAATAGGGGGAATGGACTGACAGAGTTATGAGACGTGACCTTTAGGGGTAAAGGTGGAAAATGATGTCATGGGGTGACGGGGGGTATGTCAGAAAGTGGTACGTGGCGGGAGTATGGAGCAATGGATTCCTACCATGTAGAGAAGATGGCCCACCATAAAATCA
>JZKD02S1811587.1:88484-112241 GCA_000966675.3 Picea glauca | reverse complement strand
CTAACTACAAATGCATACTAATGCATACTAAAGAAACACACTTTTACCTAACGACATATTAGACCAAGTAGATCTTAACTAACTCCTAAGTGTCTAAATATCCTAACAAATTCATGTGTTAAACAACTACTATAACTCGTACACGAAGGTATCTTATGGATGGACAAGATAGTATCAATATATGTAGACTTAATTGTAGAAATCAAAATCTTACCAACAGATGGTGCAAAGGGAGAACATTATTTGGACGATAAGACAAAGGAAAAATATTTAGAAGAGGATATAATAAAGAAATGTAGCACTGAAAGAGGGTCCAAGGGGTTGATAATTAACCGAATCAGCGAACCTACAATGAGGTTGGTGACAAAGTTGATGGCTTGTAAAATTTTAAGAAAATGTCGCAAGGAAGAAGCACCTGCAGGATTATTAGTAGCAGCCACACAGTGCACGAAAGGGAGTATACTTAGTTGGGACCTGTATCTACTTAATTTGTTTTTGGATGACCGCAAGGACATGTAAGGTCTTGGAACAAAATTCCATTATCCGTGGCTATTCATAATGATAGAATTGGTTGGTTGGGGAGAACCTAAATACAGTGGATTCTACCAGCAGTTAGGTAAGTGTCATGCAATGAAGTATACAAAACTATGACACACTTCAAATGCAAAACAAAGGAAGGAAAATTCCAACATTTTTGCTATGTATTATGTTGAGATGCAGGAGAAGTTGGCTAATACATGGAGGATACCACCAAAAGTGGTGGAAGAGCATCAAAGAATAACTAACTTCCAAGCTTCTAGACATAACATGTGAATCCAATGTAAGAGTGATCCCAAGAAGGAATGGTTACAATTGAGGTATTGTGTGACATGAGAATAAGTGCAGTGAGTCATAAAGGATTGACCTAAATAATGGAAGGTTCCAATAATTTCAAAGAAGGTACCAAAATCTAAGCAACAAACAGAGGTTGGCCCTTCACAAAAGTCAAATAGCCCAGCAGCAAATACAAGGAAGGAAACAAAGCGCATTAAATAAACAAGGGGTATCACAATAGTTACAAATACAAGGCAAAAGAACCCTATCCCAAATCCTTCAGCCTAGGAAAAGGACTATGAAGAAGTAAGAAATGGAGAAGCATAGAAGGATACCAATGTTCTTATGCATGAGGATATCTCCTAGACATGCACATACTAGTTACAACAATGAAGAAATAAACACTTCCCATGAAAAGGATAGTAGTGCTGACAACAGGCCAACTCAAGAAAATGAAGGCGCAGAAGAGCATTCCTGAACTCACACTGACAGAGGATGATGCAAAGTTAGTCGCAGAGAAAGTGTGGGATCCCATGGAAGAATCATGATATGATGCTGAGAAGAAAAGGGAAGATATAATCAAGAAGTTTATAGAGGTCAAGGATACACTGTAACAATTGCAACTTACTACAACACAACAGAAAGAGATGGCACCACAAAAACAAATTGTTGAGGAAAGGACAGTTCCAAAATAGGAGATGATACATATCATAGCTTTGGGGAATGAAAATTTTTGTATCACTTAAGGAATGTTGCAGATTAATGAGGATACAATGCAGAAGCAATTAAAGGACATATATCATTTGGACTTGGAACTACCCAAGGTTCCAATGAAGGTGTTGTACAAATTTCAAATCAGTGTCGCGCAAGAAATTCAGTTGAGGGCCCATGCAGATGCTACAAGTATATAATTTTCCAATGAAGTAAGTAAGGCACTAAAGATGACAATAAATTAGGTGCAGTTCGAAAGGGATGAAGCCAAGAAGTACACTAGTCGAATAAAGTAGTGGGTGGAAGAAGTGTTCAAAACTATTGTTGACAGTGGGCAGGGAAATAATTTACCAACAGAGGAGAAGATTGAGAAGATAGCGTAAGCAATGGAGAACTACATGAGACACATTATAGAGTTGACAGAACTCGTAGCACCAAGAACTCCACCATAAGTCAAAACACAAAGGGATCAGGAGGTGACAGGTCATACGGAGAGTATTGTACAGATCATCTAGGAAATCACAGAGTTATATAATAAGAGTACGCAATTATGGACTAATCTTTAGGAGGATGAGAAACTGCAAGAATTAGACCAGAAAGAAGAAGGGGTAAATATTATAGTACAAGACTTGAAGCAGAAACAAAAAGGGATGACAATATTGGACATGTTGAAAAGTGCGCAAGAAATGAAGAGTATTTAGGCAGAGCTAAAGATGATATAAGTGGAGAAACATTCAAGGAAATCCCAATTGGAACCACTACAAGAAGGAGAAAAACAAATTCTTAACCAGATTCATGCAGCAAAAGGTTAGATTGAACAAATTGGCCTAGAGACTAGGGAATTGTTGAAGGAGCATATTACTGCATAGATTGTGGAGATTGTAGCAGAAAAGAGCACGTAGGTAAAATATCAAGTGGAAGAAATTCCAGGTAGGTTCTAGGCATTGGAGAAGTCAGTGCAAGAACAAAACACTACTTGAGTGGCTCAGGACAAGCCACAGGTGCATGTTGGGGGCCTATTGGCACATATGTTAAGTACCTGCGTAGATCTACAAATATAATCACCACAAATACTGAATACACAATAGATCCACAGAGCAATATAGAAGAAACAACATTTTATTATTATCAAACCATTGAGTTAGGGAAACACCATACAATGAATCCTATTATAGAAGATATCCTCTCCTATTCACTTGCCTCTTCGAGGGGGCATCCTCCTATTGAACTTCAGCTCCAAATACAATATTTCTCTTCGTGTCCCATTACATTACTTGAACCCCTTTATATAGTTCTACCATCACCTAAGAACATTCTAGAGGAGAAATCTTCTAGAAGTAGAATGTTCTAATAAATCCTCTTACATTTATTATATCTAACTACCCATTTATTATATATAACTACCATAGTGGGCCTTATTTAATAATATAGTGGACCTAGTCCACCTTACATTGAATGGCCTCCACTATTATCACTATGGGCCCTTTGGGGGGGGGCGCACTACCTCTCTAGGTACCTAACATTTCATTCCCCTTATGAAAGCATTGTCCTCAACGCTTGATGTACAACCATATACCAGGATCCCATGGATAAGTGTGGATCATAGTGCTGAAGTAGACTAGAGAACCAGGGTCCCATTGAGAAATGGAAGCCACCATGCTGAAGTAGTCCAACTACCATTGTAAACCAGGGTCCCATGTCCAATTTCTCATGTGAACTCCACACGGAAGATATCGACACCTAATAACCAACTAAAAATGATGCTCCCAATACTGACACCTATCATGTGGATCCAAATAAGAATATCCATCTACATAGTGGGAAAGGGTCAAAGTTGAATCTGGACAGAACAATACCATTGTAGAATATGCAAGCTAGACACTGGTAATCATAACTAGCTCCTGATGTGTCACATAGATGTTCTCTACAGAAGGTGGAGTAGAGTCATCAAATAAAATATGGAAGTGGTTGTCATCCTAGAAATGACAACTATCCATATACCAATCATCGCAATCATCCTCCAAATCATACCAAGCATACAGTTCTTGATGATATTCATTCATGATGTCGGCCATAAGATATATCTCTTGAAGGAGAGCCAATTATTGTTGACCATTATGATAAATATCTCTGATGCCTTGCAGGTGGTCATGCATATCGGCTTTCACTACTTCAATCATGTGTATAATTTCTCTGAGTTGAGAGTGCATATCCATTAGAAACACCACATATAATATACCAAAAGAAAACTCTTAAAATGATTTATCCAATGGAATTGATCTGGTAGAAATCTAAGAAACCTATGAAAAGTTATGAACTCTGCAGTCTCCTCGTCGTCACAAAAAAAAAAAAAAAAAATAGAACAAGGGTTTAAAAATAAATTACTACAGAAAATCGCGGATTTTTCCGGAAAAAACTCTAAAAAACTGTTGAATTTAAAATGATCATAACTTATGATTTATCCAATGGCACTGATCTGGTAGCAATCTAAGAACCCTATTAAAAGTTATGAACTATGCAGTCTCTTCGTCGTCATGAAAAAAAAAACCCAAAAATTAGAACAAGGGTTTAAAAATAAATTACTGCAGAAAATCGCTACTTTTTCGGGAAAAAAACCCTGAAAAAACTGTTGAATTTAAAATGCTCATAACTTTACTTCCCGGACTCCATTTTCGCTCATTTGTTTTTCAAAATTGGGTATTTTTCCAAGAGGAATTCAAATACCCATTTTTTTTTTCCAAATTCAGCTCATAAAACTTCATATCTGAACCTAAAGTGTGTTGCCCTCTTTTTCTTCCCTAGAAAAATTTTGCAGAAAGAGAAAAACATTCTTCCCTTCTTTGGCCAAGGAAAGTGCTCTAATACCACTTTTTAAGAACATGAATAGATCTACAAATATGATCACCACAAATACTGAATACAAAATATATCCATAGAGCGATATAGAAGAAACCACACTTTATTATTATCAAACCCTTAAGCTAGGGAAACACCATACAATGGATCCTATTATGGAAGGGATCCTCTCTTGTTCACTTGCCTCTTCGAGGGGGAAACCTCTTAATGAACTTCAGGTCCAAATAAAATACTTCTTCTGCATGTCCCATTACATTGCTTGAACCCCTTTATATAGTGCTATCGTCACCTAAGAACATTCTAGAGGAGGAATCTTCTAGAAGTAGAACCTTCTAAGATGTCCTCTTACATTTATTATATCTAACTACCCATTTATTATATCTAACTACCATAGTGGGCCTTATTTAATAATATAGTGGACCTAGTCCACCTTACATTGGATGGCCTCCACTATTATCACTATGGGCCCTCTGCGCCCCCCCCCCCCCACTACCTCTTTAGCTACCTAACAGCATACCATTTTGGGGAAAAGTGTAGTAATTATTGAGGTCAGTTAGGAAATGGAATAGAAAACGAGCGTGCACTAGAAAACAGGGAAAAGCAATGCCAGAAAATAGGGAAAAGAAGTGTCGATAAAGCAGGAAGGTGAAAGGAAGGAAGACGGACGTGGATCGATGAGGAAACGGTTGGATTGTGGACTAGTCGCGCTCAGGGAGATAGAATGTGGATAAACCTAATCCGCTTAGGGTTAGTGGGTTAGGGTTTTGGTCATTTTTTTGTAACGGGTGTTAACCCATTTTTGTAGTATAAATACATGTTGTGAGATATCTGAGAAAGGTTTTTGAATGTAAGTTATTTTTGGAGAAGTTCTAGTGATTTAGTGAGTGAATGAGGTGTGATTTGATGATCTTAGAGTCAGTTTTTGAGACAAAGAGATGCATTGTAACTGAGGGTAAGATCGCAAGCTATGGAGCTTGGTGTGATTTTGCCATCCTCATATAGCCACATATGTAATGCGCACAGTGCACAAACTTGATGAAGATTAATAAAAGAGGGAAGAATGCCATGTCTTTGTGGACGTAGCCTAGGGGGTGAACCACGGTAAAACTTTGTGTCTCTGTGTGGAACGTTTCTTTTATGTCTTTCTATTACTTGGTTTATGATGAATGAATGAATCTTCTAGTAATAAAATGCAACACGCACTACAATAGTCATGATATTTACTATAGAATGAACTTTAATGAATAAAGAATGGTAGATCTGGATATAATGATGTGTTATAATGTTAGATTTGATGTATGTTGAGGTAGAAAAATGTCTAACATCCCCTCAATAACCTCCCTTCCATGATTGCAGACATATGGGTCCTGCAGTAACCCAAAGCCATCTTAGGTGAGACTGCACTATGCACTCTATGCGTAGTGTTGTCTTCTGGTATCCAGAAGGGCCAATGGTTTGCAAGGTTTTGTTGGAAACCTTAAGTAGAACACGGGTCAACCCTAACATTCCAACACAAAATCATTAACATAATTTTGTGTGAAACAAAAAAAAACTATATGTGTTATCTTTACAATGAGCTTGAGAAAACCCTATACAAGATCAATGAATTGTTGAGAGATTTACATTCAAGTATGAATTATGTGTATATTTCTCTAAGTATCTATTGCAATAACATTGATGTCGTGAACAATATACTAAATGGTATGTATTGCAATAACATGGATACCATGAACAATATACAAAGTGGTATCTATTGCAATAACATGGATGTCATGAACAATATACTAAGTGGTTGAGAGACTAGTGAATGTTCTCAAATAATAATAAAATATTAGATACCAATGCTATAACTATGTTAAATCTATCAACATCTTAGATGCTTTTAGAGAGATGGACTATGTGAACATGAAGAAAGAGAAATGATCTCATTTCTTTGGGTTTAGTCGATGCTTATTGTGTTCTCTTCAAAATTGTCATTGAAACACACGTTTGTAGTGAATCTTGTTAACAATTTTTCAATGTCATTGCAATTTCGTCCATAACCCATGACTAATTGTTTTGGTTTTTTGCAAAGACAAGAGAGGAGGAAAATATAAAAAAGGAAACTACATTACAGTGACTGTGGGATCTAAACACATTAAATGGCATGCCAATTATCATATCATCAAGGATAGAAAATGCACATAACACATGAATTCAAGTGGGGATTCACAAAGATAAGCTGTCCAAACTTCTCTCGAAAGCTTATAATAAGTGAAACTTAATATGTTGGATATGTCAATATAGGGATAGGATTCTATAGGCATGAACTTTGTGATGGATTTTGTGTTGTCGAAGGGTACACCATATCAAGGAATAGATGAGAGCCAACAAGAATAGAAATGATTTTAGTTGTTGTATGCCAAAGGCAAGTAATGGATGTTGAATCATGAATTTTTCTCATGATTCACATCCATCGTCATATACTATGAAAATTATAATGCTTAATGAGTATCCAAGAGTTGGAAATGAGATTGATGGATTCTTGAAAATGTGACCCTTCTTTTGAAATTTTATAATATTTTTTGTCCTTCATAAATGACAAGTGATTTAAAAAATTTCCATTTTTTTTGAAAGATGTGTTTTGAATTACCCTTCTAAGACAAGTTTGAACCCCTTGAAAGGACTCGAAAAGGTTCAATTTTGATCATTGAAAAGTATAACGCCAATAGTGGTCCCTCCCGTTATCTTCCTCCGCAAACAAGAATGTCGAAAGTCGTCCCTCCCGTCCTTTTCCTATGTGAACGATGAATCCCACGATCGAACAAAATTCCAAAAATTGTCTCCCATCCGTTTCCAATAGTCGCCCCTCTCGTTGTTTTCTTCTTGTGAGAATAATGTCATAATCGTCTCTCCCGTAATTTTCCTATACCAGTAGTCACCTCCCACTAAAATTTGAGCCAAAATCGAGAGCTTGTGACCAGGTGAGTGTTTCAATCACATTAATGAATAATCGAAACTAAAACAACGAAAATATGTTAGTTTTTGAGTCACATTAACGATTAATCTAATGTAAAATAGTGAAAATATGAGATAAAATAATGCCCTGTGCATTTTTTGTTTCAAAGGTTAAAAAGGGATGTATTTTTACTCGAAATTGTGAAATTTAAAGTCTCAAGCTTAACCGACAAAAATTTCAAACGGAATGGAATCTATTCAAACATTTGTGGAATGGGATATATTCAAAGATTTGGGATTTAAACCAAATAAACGCTATAGATTGGAGTTGATTGGAGTTGACGATAGGATGGCAGTGTCCGTATCTTACTTGGCCGGAGGTTGCTAATAAGCAATATTTTCTGACTCAGTGGCTTGCTCTCTGAGTCATAAATTGAACAATTTGTCTCTTTCGGTGGTTTTTCTACAAAATGATCCTATTCAAATAATTTAAACAGAAAACGTAAAATTTCAACATTAGCACAATGCAACATTTTATTTCCTCGACAGGAGTATAACCACACAGGTGAAGGATTTAGTGTGTATATACATCTCTGCATTCCAGGGACATTTTTCATTTTAATCTTTCCCACAAATTCTCTGCGCCTTTCAAACTCCTAACTCATCTCCATACTCCCTTTCCATCTGCACATATATCATCCAAAGATTCCCATTACTATTTCCAATTCGCAATGAAATACCGTTCATATGCATCCCCATTGCTCCTAACACACTCTGAAATTGAAATTGAAAGTGATCATCATCCCACATTTGCTTCCACCTCTGGCAGAACCAATTCTCGGTACGATTTGTACCATTTGACTTGATATATAATGTGGGTTCACTTTCACTTCTCTTAAATCCTTTTTTTTAGAAAATAATTATTTATCATGCTAAATCGTCATGCTCATGGAGCTTGTTTAAGCTCATAAAGAGCCTTTTTTTAATTTATAAACTTTATGTTCTTGTTTTTTAACTTCGTATTCTTGGGGATGTTGAACATAGAAATCTTCTTTCAAAACACCATTCAAAAGGTTGATTTTACATCAAACTTATAAACCAACCATTTATATTGTGTTGATAATGCTAAAACAATCCTTATTGTATTTAGTCTTGCAACATGAGCATATGTTTCAACATGGTATGTACCTGGATGTTGAGAAAACCCCTTTGCCACCAACCTTGCTTTGTTATTTTGTATAGGCCCATCAGCTGCATACTTTGTTTCGTACACTCATTTTACCTCAATGAATTATTTTTTAGTAGGAGGATCCAAAAGCTCCCATGTTTCATTCCTTTTAATGCCTGCAATCCCTCCATCCATTTCTTTTTACCAATCTTCATGTTTTGATGCCTCTTCAAAGAATCTTGGTTTTGCTTCAATCTGAGACATTAGAGCAAAGTTAGAATATCCATAAATTTTATTTAAAGATTTTACCTTTCTTGGAGGAGGACTTGGACTTGAAGCAAGACTTGAAGTTGAAGAAGATGATGGAGTGGATGTAGTAGTAGTACTTGGACTTGAAGCAAGACTTGAAGTTGAAGAAGATGATGGAGTGGATGTAGTAGTAGTACTTGGACTATTGGTTGGATTTCTAGAAACATAATATTCATCTTCGTGTATAATAGTTCTTGGGCATTCTCGTTGCACTCCTTGATTCCATTTCCATTCTTCTTTTTCATCAAAAAACGCATCACGTCTAACCAACAATTTTTCAATTTGTGGATTATATAATCTATAAGCCTTTATCTCCTCACAATAGCCAATAAAAATGCATTTCACACTTTTATCATCTAGTTTTGTTCTTTTTTCATAAGGAACATGAGCATAAGCAATACAACCAAAGACTTTCAAATGAGCAACACCAGGTTTTCTTCAACTCCATGTCTCATACGGAGTCATATTTTTCACACTTCTGGTTGGACATGTCTATTAAGAAAATAAACAGATGCAGCTACAACTTCAGCCCAAAAAATATTTGGAAGACTTCACCTTACAACATGCTCCTATCCATCTCAACTATTGTCTGATTCTTTCGTTTGGCCACACCATTTTGTTGGGGAGTATAGTCTGTAGTCAATTTCATATATATGCCATTCTTTTTGAAATAATCATTAAAATCATTAGAATTAAATTCTCCCCTTCTATTTGTGCGTCATGTTTTTAAAAGATAACCACTTTGCTTCTCAACAACTTTAAATTGTTGAAAAATAATAAAAGCATAAAAGTTCTCTTTAATGAAATACACCCATGTTCTTCTACTGAAATCATCAACAAAAATACTAAAATACGTATTTTTGTTGAGTGACAAGGTTTGCATGAGACCACATATATATTCATGTACTAGCTCTAATGGTTTTGTTTCTCTCCAAGATTCACCAACTAGAAACGAGTCTCTATGATGTTTGCCCGGAATGCATCCTTCACAAACTTGATCAACACAATCAATAAGAGGCAATCCTTTTACCATTTTCTTATTATGTAGTAACTTTAATCCTCTTATATTTAGATTCCCATACCTCATATGCCATAGCCAAGAATCATCACCATAGCCAACTTTTAATGCTCTATTTGCATCATAAGAAAAATTGAAAGAAAATTTTGTTTTGCAACATGTTAATTTTGGCTATAATTTTATTATGATTTTCTTTATCATAATGATGCATTCATTGTTCTTAAAAACAACAATATATCCCTTTTCAATAAGCTTCCCCACACTCAAAAAATTATGTGCTAAACTAGGAACATATAACACATCATTAATATGTTTTACTTGGCCTTGCTTTGTTTGTATTGTAATTGTTCCTTTACCTTTAACTTCCACTGCCTTGTCATCTCCCAAGAGTACTTCCGACTTTGTAGATTCATCTATCTTGAAAAAACTATCTTTGTTTCTAGTCATGTGGTTGCTGCAACCATTATCCAAAATTCATACCTCCTTGGAAACCTTGTTAGCTAAATTACAAGCCAAAAACAAAGTGCCCACATCACTCTTTTCCTCGAAAAAATGAGCTTGTTGCTTTTGTTTTTTCCAACAATTACTTTCGTAATGGCCAAATCTTTTACAATAAAAAAATTGCACTTGGGATTTTCCAAATTGTTTCCCTCCATCATTAGTGTCATTATCCCTTCCTTTGTCATTTGCATTAAAAAATCCTCCTCAACCTTCGCCTCCTCTATTTTCTTGTCCTCTTCCTCGTCCACAAGTGTTCAAAACTTCCTCACGAGAAGAATTCTCAACATTATCTCTTGAAATATTGGTTTTTGCATGAAAAGCTTACTCAAGAGATTTTTCAACAGATCTATTCATCCTTTTCTCATGAGACGGAAGAGATCCCATAAGCTCATTCACAGACAACTGAGTTAAATCTTTAGATTCTTCAATAACAACAACAATGGCATCAATTTTTGCAGGAAGACTTCTTAAATTTTTCTCAACAATTTTTGGATCTCTTAAATCTTCTCCATAAGATATAATTTGATTCATTATTACCATAACTCTAGTGAAAAAATATTGCATAGATTCTGAATTCTACATGCAAAGAGTTTCTAATTCTCTTCTAAAAGATTGCAATTTAACAACTTTTACCTTATCTGTCCCTTGATATGCTTGTTGTAGCACATTTGATGCCTCCTTTGATTTCGTTGTTGTAACAAATCTTGGAAAAATAGAATTGATGCAGGGATTTTTTGGGAATTTTCCAAGGGTCATAACTTTTGACTCATTTATTCGTTTGGGATAAAAATTTATAGGGAGTTACGTCTCAAATATTTCACCGTCGTGTCGATCTAATCCTTAATATTGGACATCATTTCAACACTTTTCTGGGGCCAAATTCCTTCATATAATGCCTCAAATTGGGGTTTAGTGTTTTTACGAGAATTTTTAATTATTCAATTATCATTTATCTCTTAGTTTATGAACTTAATCATAAAAGAAAGTTTACAAATAGTGTCTCTCTAGTCATCTCTTAGTTAGTGGTAATTTTTAGATTCATGCGATAATTTCCTAAATTTAGTTGTTTTTCTAAAATTAGTTGTTTTTGAAAATCTCAGATATATTTATAAGGGGTTGAACTTTCATTGCAATAGTTAGGATGGAGAAGGAATAAAAACGAGTTATTTTCCACTCTTGTCTGTTTGCATGGGTTTTTTTATGTTGTGAATTAATCTCAATTTTTGGCTACATCATCTGGTATCAGAGCAGGAAGATGGTTGGGAGAGAAAGAGGAAGAGTAGGTCTTGCTCAGATGTGTAAAGATATGCAAAAGCTCCAAAATCAAGTAGCATATCTTACAAACATGTTGGCTAGTTAGAGAATAATACAAATAGAAGTGTCATATAAGGAGACTGACCAAGGAGATGTAGATCAACATATAGAACCTGAAGAAGAACATGAAGAAGAACAATTAAAGTGCATATCTTTTGAAGAAAGTATTCTTAGGGTTCTATAATGGAGAAATGATAGGAGCAAGATGGAAGTTTTAGAATGTGCAAGGAATATTAAACTAGAGGATTTAATAGATTGGTTGAACGCCATGGAAATTGTTTTTGAATGGCATCATATGCCAGAGGAAAAGAAGGTGAAATTTTCATGCACCAAGATGAAGGGTCATGTTATGATCTAGTGGGATCATGTGAAAAAAGGAAGAGTAAGAAAAGGAAAAGAAAAAATCAGGACCTGGAGCAAGATGGAAAAAAAATTGCGAGAAATTGTTTTTCCTTTGGACTATGCCCAGACCTATTTTCGTAGATTTCAAAACTTGAAGCAGAAACTCTCCACCATGGAGGAACTCACAAATAGGTTTTATCAGTTGTCCATTCACATGGATCTCCAGGAAATTGATGAGAAAATGGTTGCAAGGCCATTGCAACAAATGAGGATTGAATCAGGATGGATAGGAAGGTCATTGCCACAATCCATCAGTGTCTAGAAAAGAATGTCTACTTCAATTTGGTCGAAGAGAAGACCACAAAAGATATATGGCACAAGTTGCATGATCTATATGAGAAAAAAAACAACATCGATTAATGTTTTCTTGAAAAATAAATTATACAATCTCAAGATGAAGGAAGGTGGTTCAGTAGTGGAGAACTTAAATGATTTTAATATAATTACCAGTCAGGTTGCCTCTATCCAAATCATTTTGGATGATGAGATTATAGCCATCTTATTGATGAGCCCTATGTTGGACATCTGGGAGAATCTAATTGTAGCTATGATCACTTCAACACACGCAGGAACATTGAAGTTTGATTATGTTAGCGGTAGCTTAATGAATGAGGAGCTACGACGTAAATTGGTTACAGAAAACCATGGAGGAGAAGGTCTAACTCTAGCTTATCGTGGTAGGAAAATTGATAGAGGTCGTCAAGGGCATTCGAGGTCAATAGTTAGATCGAAATAGAGAAGAGGCAGGCTCATTTGTTATCATTGTGGAAAACCCGAGCACATGAAAAAGGATTGTTGAATCTAGAAGAGAGAACAGAAGGATCAAAAACCATCCAAGACATCATCCAGCACAAGCGAAGGTGAGAGTATTGTTGTAGTTTCATAGAATGAGGTTTTATTAACTGTTTCAATGGAAGATGCATATTTATTTGCATCCAACTATAGCATTGATTGGATTCTTGACTCTTTGGCATCTTACCATGTAACCCCAAGTAAACATAACTTTGTTACATATAGTTCTGGTGATCATGGTAAAGTGCATTTGAGAAACCATCACTTTTGCAGCATTGTTAGAGTGGTAGATGTCTATATAAAGACAAAGGAAGGATAATATATCTTATTGAAACAAGTTAGGCACATTGCAGAGATGCACATGAGTTTGATTTATGTAGGATGATTAGATGACGGAGGTTGTTCTACAAGATTTGGAAAATTTGGATGGAAAATTAGTAAAGGGGAATTTCTCATGGCTAAAGGATCTAAGACATGAACATTGTATACATTAAGAGAAATATCAAAGAAATCACATGTGGTTTTTGTCGCAAGAGAAGAAATCTTAGCATATTTGTCACATAAGCATCCGGGTCACATGAGTGAGAAGGCCCTCAAAATCCTTGCTAGCAAAAATCTGCTCCCAGGTTTGAAGTCCTATAATCTTGATCTTTGTGAGTAATTTATATATGGTAGAAAAAAAAGGGTTTCATTTATGAGAAGTGGCCATGAACGGAAAATAGAGTTGTTAGAATTGATACATTCTTATGTGTTTAGGCCAGTAAACATTAAGTCATTAGGAGGAGCTTCATACTTTGTTACATTTATAGATGATGCATCTAGGATAATTTGGGCCTACCCTATGAAAAGAAAAGGTTAGGTATTTGAGATATTTCAAAAGTTTCATGTTGTTGTTGAAAGAGAAACTAATCAATTGCTCAAATATTTTAGGACAAATAACAGTGGGGAGTATTGCTCCAATGCATTCAGAGAGTATTGAAACAGGTTTGGCATAAAGTATGAGAAGAAGGTGCCTCTTACACCTCAAAAGAATGGTACTGTAGAAAGAATGAATCGAATTGTCATGGAGAAGGTGAGGAGTATGTTTCAAATTCTGGATTGGAGAAGAATTTTTGGGCAGAAGCAGTAAAGATGGCTTGCTACCTGATAAATCGATCTCCTACTACATCCTTGGATGGTGGCATTCCTAAAGAATCTTGGACCAGTAAAAGGGTAAATTATTCTCACCTAAAAGTATTTGGATGTGAAGCATTTTTGCATATTCCCAAAGAGAATAGAACTACGTGAGATGATAAATCCATGAAATGTATTTTTTTAGGATATGAAGATGGTGAGTTTTAGTTACCGTTTGTGGGATCTAGTTAACAATAAAGTTATTAGAAGCAAGGATGTCATATTCAATGAGTTAGAGATGTTTAAGAAGCCTACAGGGAATATGGAGGTCAATAAAGTTGTTAACAAGTTCGTTGAACAACAAAGTGATACTCCATCATTGAAAGAAAATGAGCAACATATTCAAGAGCAGTCTGGACAACAAATGGAAGATGATGAACAATGATAAGAAGAAATTGTTCGAAAACAATTGAAAGAGGTTCAATCTGAAAATGCACCACCACAATTGGACTGCAAATCTACCAGGCCTCACAAGCATTCACAAAGGTATTCTTCCCCAGATTATCTTTTATTGACTAATGAAGGTGAACCTGATTGTTTTTAGGAGGCTTGTAATGTTGAGAACAACAAAGAATGGAATAAAACTATGGAAGAAGAAATGGCACCCTGGTTGGAAAATAAAACTTAAGAATTGGCGAAGCTTCCAAAAGGAAGGACATCCTTATAGAATAAATGGGTGTACAATATTAAGCATGAAGGAGAAGGGAAAAAGGAGAGATACAAGGCAAGGTTGGTGGTGAAAGGATTTGCTCAAAAGGAAGGCATTGACTTCACCGAAATATTTTCTCATGTTGTTAAGATGTCATCCATTAGAGTTATTATTTATTTTGTTGTTGCTTTAGATTTGGAGTGTGAAAAAATAGATGTAAAAAAAACCTTCCTTCATGGTGAATTGGAAGAAGAGATTTATATGGAGCAGCCGGAAGGTTTCAAAATAAAAGGTAAAGAACACTTGGTTTGTAGGTTGAAGAAGACTTGATGCAGGAGCATCGTTGTCAAACCAAGAAAGCAAGGGAGGAAGCGAAATGACACCACAACACATTGAAAAGGTCGAACCAACTCTTAACCAGCTTAGTAGCGGTGTGGAGATCCTTTTTTTGTAATTTCGTGTTGTTAGTTAATTGTATGTAAAATCGGGCCACCGTTTGAAATGACGGATCATTGTAAATCCTTACATGACTATAAGATATTACAGGTGTAGGATATTATCCATTATTAGTCATTAGTTTGCATTTAATTGAGTTAGTAGGTAAGCGCTAGAGCAGGATGTGGTAGAACTTAGATAGGATGGAGAAGAGCTGAGAACCGACTCCCTTAGGTTTTTTTAGACAAGTTTTTATTGTATTGTGTTTGTAAGAGACATTAGGGTAACGTTGTTTTTTTGGATTGAATAGAACAGAGGAGAATTGATCCAAATATTTTTTTTTGATATCGTCTTATATTTTTTGTTGTTATTATGAGTTTTGTGAGTGCATGAGGTTTACTGTGACTAAATGAATTTAGGAAGGATTGAACAAGTTTCAATTGTTTCTCTTCTGTAAGTTTATGCAAGGAGTGCATACTGAATGCAAGGAGTGCATGTGAGAGAGTTTTTTTGACTCGAAACTCAGAAGAGACGGCAAGAAACTTTTGTATGCAGAGTGTGGATATCAAACGCAAGGAGTGCGTATGTGAATTCTTTGACTTGGAGAAAACTTTGGAGAAATCACTTGGGTGTTTCTCATAAGACAGTGCAGAGATTTGTTGTAAGGAGTACATAGGGCCAGAAATCGACTAAGTGTTGACAAAAATCCTTTTAGAAGTTCAAAAGTTTGAAGAAAGGAAAAGTACAGAATATTTGTGAACGAAATCCTTCACGAAGAAAGAATTTTCAAAGGTTTGATAAGATAAAGGATCAAGATTCGCCCAGGAGGAGCCAAATCACTCCAGACCATTAGATCTTGGAGAAGTCGCACACTGGTTAGTCGCGAAGGTCCTTCAGAAATTCGCAAATCGAAATATTTGAAGTGTAGAGGGGTAAGAACCTCTGAAGCACAAAGCCACGAAGAAATCCTAGACGTTGATCGTCCAGGGAAAATTTGGGGTTGGTGATTCGGGAGAAAGCGGTGAAGTTGTTGTCAAAAAGGTCGAAACCTAAAATTATGAAGTGGGATAAGGGTGTGATCTAATCCATTGATCGTTGGTTAAGGAGGACCATTGATCTCCACGTGTGGAGATAATTTTCCAATTCGGGTATAAGGAGTTGTGGGATTGAGTGTGTTAAAGGTTCCCAAAAGACGGAGTCCGAAGAGATCACGACCATTGGATGTTCAAATGATAAGAGTCCTAGATCTCATTTAGAGGAATCTGCAGTTCATAGTTTGGAAGAATTGGCAGAGGTTGCAATCAAAATGACCGAAGCTTGAAGTGCTTAAGGAGTTAATCCTAGGGTCACAGCTCGAGGTCGTATGTGATTTCCGCCAGAAACAAAATATTGGCGCCAAATTAGATTTCAAAGGAACAAGGGGCCTAATTGAATTGTTCCAGGGTTAGTGAAGACCCGAAGAGATAATTCTTCTCATTCTTGTGAAGATCCTAGACCGAGAGGTCGCGCAGCCCTTTGGAGATAAGGGGGGTTTGCACCAAGTGGTATCAGAGCCTAAAAAAGATCAAAGTTGTACTCTATGTGTTAGAAATAGTTGAAACAATGTCATCGAGGATACACGTAGAACCACCTATAGTAAATCGTGTTGTAGGAAGATAAATGAGAGAGCTTCGCGCAGGATTGGAAGCGATGGAAGCAATGCAAAGGAGAACAATTGCCGCTGGAGATGTCAGTGATGCAGAGAGCGAAGAAATAGAAGTTGAAGAAGATACAGGGGAAGATGTGGCCAAAGAACACTTATTGAAAGTTGTTGTGAAGTTGGAAGCTAGAGCAGAGATAGACATCCCAATGTATGAAGGCAACCTAGATGTTGAAGAGGTATTGGACTGGATAAGTTCCATGGAAAATTATTTCAACTATGAAAATGTTGATGAAGGGATGAAGGTGAGACATGTTGTCACTAGATTAAAGGCAACACTGTGGTGGGATGAACTGCAAGAAAATAAGAGGAGAAAAGGAAAACAAAAGATAAATAATTGGGACAGAATGGTAGCCAAACTGAAGGCTAAATTCATACCTAAGGATTATCAGATAAATCTGTTCAGTAAGTTGCAGAACCTGAGACAGAAGGGTATGATAGTGAAAGAGTACATAAAATAATTCTATAGGCTGAATATTAGGACTGGACAAAGGGAGAAAGATGATGAAAAAATTTCCAGGTATATAAATGGCTTGAGGTATGAAATCTAGAATGATATCAGCATGATGACAGTAAGGATGATGGAGGATCCTTATCAGATTGCACTAAAGTTAGAAGAAAATTTGGCTAGGAAACAGAGTCAGTGAAGTAGAGTCAGAAGCTCAAATAGAGGTAAAGGAGTTGTCTATGATAAGGTGCAGAAAATTAGGGATGAGACTGAGAAATCATATGGTCACTTTGAAAGGGGAGGAAGTTCCCGAAGAGGACCATTTGGTGGGAGAAATTATTTTCCTCGAGGAAGGGGAAGAGGTAGAGGAGGTGAAGTCAAATGTTATGCATGTGGAAAGACATGACACATGTATTGGGAATTCCCCGAGAGGAAGAAAGAAGGAGGAGGAGAAGAACACATTTCTAAAGCCCAGAAGAATGTGGAAGTAGAAGCAGCAGAAGGAGGACAGAACCTTATGATGAGGAAAGTTCTTCTAAATCCAGAGATGGAAATAAAAGACTCATTTTAGCAAACGAGATTGTTCAGGACTGCTTGTAAAACAAAGGACAAAGTTTGCAAGATGATTATAGACAGTGGGAGTACTGATAATTTAGTATCCATAGAGATGGTGGAGAAGCTGGAGCTAGAGACAACTGCACACCCAAGCCTGTACAAAGTATTGTGGTTGCAGAAAGGACATCCAGTAATGGTAAATCAACATTGAATAGTTGAATTTAAAATAAGAGGTTATAAAGATGAGATTTTGTGTGATGTAATTCCTATGGATGTTTGTCATATTTTGTTGTGGAGACCATGAAAGTTTGATAGGAATGTCATTCATGATGGAAGAAGGAATACTTACACTATCGATAAAAATGGTAGAACCCACATGTTGTTTCCAATAGAAGAGAAGAAAGAAAATGAAGAATCCATCACAAGAATAATTCTAATGAGTGGGAAGGAACTCTTGAATGATATCAAGAAAGATCAAGAAATGCAATTTGTTGTAGTAAGGAAGCCAAGAGTTATCCTTACCAATACTTCCATAGATGATTTACCTGAAGAAATCCATGAATTGTTAGAAAATTTTGCTAATAGAGTGGTGAATGAGTTACCTCACTCAATACCACCCATTAGGAGTATTAGCCACCATATTGACCCGATTCCAGGAGCCAGTTTGTCAAACAAATCATTGTATAGGTTTACACCTCGAGAGAATGAATAGGTTAATAATCAAGTTCAAGAGTTGTTGGATAAAGGTTTAGTCAGGGAAAGTCTAAGCCCATGTGCAGTGCCAACTGTATTAAGTCCAAATAAGGATGGAGGATGGAGAATGTGTACAGATTTCTGAGCCATCAACAAGATTACCATCAGGTATAGATTCCCTTTTCCCAGAATTGATGATTTGATGGATTGTTTGAGTGGAGAAAGCTATTTTTCAAAAATAGACTTGAAAAGTGGATATCATCAGATAAGAATGAGAGAGGAAGATGAATGGAAAACAACATTCAAGATAAATGAAGGTTTGTTTGAATGGCTACTCATGCCATTTGGATTGACAAATGATCCAAGCACATTTATGAGGCTGATGAATGAAGTACTGGAATACTTCATAGGTAAATTTGTCATTGTATATCTTGATGATATATTAGTTTTCAGAAAAACAGAGGAAGAACATTTAAAACACTTGATATTAGTGATGAGAAGGTTGCAGCAAGAAAAGTTGTTAATAAACTTGAAGAAAAGTTCTTTTATGAAGAAAAAACTCATATATTTTGGTTTTGTGATCTCTTCAAATGAATTGAAGATGGATCCAGAGAAGGTGAGAGCAATCAAATAATGTTCGTCACCAAGGAGCATATTTGAGGTGAGAATTTTTCATGGGTTAGCAATTTTTTATAGGCAATTTATCATAAATTTTAGTGGCATATGTGCACCCATAATGGACACTATGAAAAAGAAACATAAGTCTTTTAATTGGACAGAGGAGGCTGAGAAAAGATTCAGAGTGTTGAAAAATAAGATAACAGAACAACCAATTATGGTTTTACCATATTTTGGAAGGACATTTCAGGTAAGATGTGATGCACGTGGAATAGCCATTAGAGCAGTCTTGAGTCAAGATAATAGGCCAATTGTTTAGTTTAGTGAGAATTTGAATGACACCAAGGAGAAGTATTCTACATGTGACAAAGAGTTTTATACAGTGATTCAATCTTTGAAGAAATGGAGACACTATCTAATTCCAAAAGAGTTTGTCTTGTATAGTGATAATCAAGCTTTGCAATTTATTACTAGACAAGAGAAGTTGAATCAGAGACATGCTAAGTGGGTAGAATTCATGCAGAATTTTACTTTTGTCATTAAACATATTTCTAGAAGTGATAATAAAGTTGCATATGCTTTGAGAAGGAGGAGTTTGGTTGTACAAGAATTCCAAGTGAAGACCTTAGGGTTTGAGCACCTTAGGGAAATGTATCAAGAAGATCCAGATTTTGAGGAGGCTTATGAAGCATATGAAAATCCTTTGTTGAGGGATAACAACTCATGGGAAAAATATCTAATTCAGGATGGATTGTTGTTTAAAAGAAGTCAATTGTGCATACCAGGATGCTCAATGAGAGATAATTTTTTGAAAGAAAAACATAGTGGAGGTCTAGCTGGACATTTCGGTCATGACAAAACATTTGCACAGCTGAATAGTTTTTATTATTGGCCATGTATGAGGGAAGATGTGAAGAAATTTGTAGACCGATGTAAGATTTTTCAACATGCAAAAGGAAAGAGACAAAACATTGGGTTGTATCAGCCATTTCCTATTCCAGAAAGGCCCTGGGATGCAATTAGTATAGATTTTGTATTGGGATTACCTAGAACCCAGACGGGAAGTGATTCCATATTTTTTGTGGTTGATAGATTTTCCAAGATGGCACATTTCATACCATGCTAGAAAAAAAATGATGCTACACACATAGCCAATTTGTTTTTTAGAGAAGTTGTGAGACTACATGGATTGCCCAGAAGTATAGTCTCAGACAAAGACACTAAGTTTGTAGGACACTTTTGGAGGACTCTATGGAAGAGGCTGGGAAATAATTTAACCTTTAGTTTATCATATCAGCCTCAGACAGACAGATAGATAGAAGTGGTGAATAGGAGTCTAGGAAATTTGTTAAGGAGTTTAGTCACTGAACAAGGTTGTCAATGGGATCATATTTTGGCACAGGCAGAATTTTCATTTAACAATTCAGTAAACAGGAGCACTGGGAAAAGTCCATTTGATATAGTATATGGAAGACAGCCAAGAGGGATCGCAGAATTGAGAGAATTGAAACAAGATGAGTTCAAAAGCATTAGAGCAGAAGATTTTGCTACAGGAATGAAAAGACTTCATGATCAAGTTAGGAGACAGCTACAGGATAGTAATCAAAAGTATAAGAACAGAGTTGATCAAAAAACAAGAGAAGTTCAATTTGAAGTGGGAGATGAATTTTTAGCTCAGTTGAGAAAGGAAAGGTTTCCAAGAGGAACATATAATAAATTGAAGATGAAGAAGATAGGACCATGCAATATCCTTAGAAAATTTGCAGCAAATGCTTATGAGATCAATTGGCCAAACAATGTTGGGATATCATCGATATTCAATGTTGCAGACATGTATCCTTATAGCAAATATGACGCAGGAGAATTAGATGATCAGGAAGATATTCAGTGGAAAGATCACCCAATGAAAGATTCAAGTTGGGTAACTGAACGTGATATTTTGAAGCATGGGAAAAAAGTGAGAGAGCTCATGGACAAGAGTCCATGAATTTTTTTGCCAGAGGAGTATGATGCAAGAGCATCGTTGTCAAACCAAGAAAGTGAGGGTGGAAGAAAATTGACACCACAACACATTGAAAGGGTCGAACCGACTCTTAACCAGCTTGGTAGCGGTGTGGATATTGTTTTTTTGTAATTTCACGTTGTTAGTTAGTTTTATGTAAAATCGGGCCACCGTTTGAAATGACGGATCATTGTAAATCCTTGCATGAATGTAAGATATTACAGTTGTAGGATATTATCCCTTACTAGTCATTAGTTTGCATTTAATTAAGTTAGTAGGTAACCGCTAGAGAAGGAGGTGGTAGAACTTAGATAGGATGGAGAAGATCCGAGAACCGACTCCCTTAGTTTTTTTTAGACAAGTTTTTATTATATTGTGTATGTAAGAGACATCAGGGTAACTATTTTTTTTTTGATTGAATAGAACAAAGGATAATTGATCCAAATATACTATGTTGATATCATTTTATATTTTTTTCTGTTGTTATGAGTTTTGTGAGTGCATAAGGTTTACTGTGACTAAATGAATTTAGGAAGGATTGAACAAGTTTCAATTGTTTCTCTTCTGTATGTTTATGAAAGGAGTGTGTGTGAGAGATTTTTTTCGACTCGAAGCTCAGAAGAGATGGCAAGAAACTTTTGTATGCAAAGTGTGCATATTGAACACAAGGAGTGTGTATGGGAAGTCTTTGACTTGGAGAAAAATTTGGAGAAATCGCTCAGGTGTTTCTCATAAGACAGTGCAAAGGTCTGTTGTAAGGAGTACATAGGGCCAGAAATCGACTATGTGTCGATGGAAATCATTTTAGGAGTTCAAAAGTTTGAAGAAAGGGAAAGTACATAATATTTTCGAAATAAATCCTTCACGAAGAAATAATTGTCAAAGGTTTGATAAGATAAAGGATCAAGATTCGCCCAGGAGGAGCCAAATCACTCCAAACCATTATATCTTGGAGAAGTCGGGCACTGGTTAGTCGCAAGGGTCATTTGGAAATTCATAAATCAGAAGATTTGAAGTGTAGAGGGGTAAGATCCTCTGAAGCATGAAGCCGCAAAGAAATCCTATCCGTTGATCGTCTAGGGAAAATTTGGGGTTCGCGATTCGATAGAAAGTAGTGAAGTCGTTATCAAAAAGGTCGAAGCTTGAAATTCCAAAGTGGGATAAGGGTGTGATCTAAGTCGTTGTCAAAAACGTTGGAACCTGAAATTTTGAAGTGGGATAAGGGTGTGATCTAAGTCGTTGATTGTTTGTTAAGGAGGACTATTGATCTCCGCATGTGGAGATAATATGTCGATTCAGGGATCGAGAGTTGTGGGGTTGAGTGTGTTAAATATTCCTGAAAGCCATAGTTCAAAGGGATAACGACCATTGGTTGTTCGAATGATGAGATCCATAGATCGCGTTTAGAGGAATCTGCGGTTCGGAGTTCAAAAGAATTGGTAGAGGCTGCAATCAAAATGGTCGAAGACCGAAGCGCTTAAGGAGATAAGCCTAAGGTCACAGCCCAAGGTCGTATGTGATTTCTGCCATAAACAAAAGATTGGCACTGAATTCAATTTCGAAGGAACAAGGGGCCTAAGTGAATTGTTCCAGGGTTAGTGAAGACCTGAAGAGCTAATTATGTTTAGTCTTGTGAAGATCCTAGACCGGGAGGTTGCACAGCCCTTTGGAGAGAAGGGGGGTTTGCACCAACATTCTCTATGGAATGAAGAAGGCACCTTGTCAATGGTATGAGAAATTTGATTCACTCATGTTGGAATATGGTTTTAAAATACTAGAGGTTGATCATTATGTTTACATCAAGAGGTATGGCCAAGAAAAGTACATTATATTATTGCTATATGTAGATGACATGTTGGTTGTTGTACATGATAAGAATATGATTAACAAGTTGAAGAAGGATTTGGGTAATCGGTTTGCAATGAAAGATTTGGGTCCAACACAAAAAATATTGGTCATGAAGATAATACGTGATAGAAAAGAGAGAAAATTGTGGTTTTCACAAGAAAAATACATTGAGAAGGTGCTTGACAGGTTCAATATGAAGTATGAAAAGCCAATCCATACACCCCTTGCAACCCACTTCAAATTGAGTGTTGATTTGTGTCATTGTAATGACGAGGAGAAGGAGGAAATGAGTAAAATTCCTTATGCTTCATCAGTTGGCAGCTTGATGTATGCCATGGTATGTACTCGACCAAATATTGCACATGCAATGGGAGTGGTGAGAAGGTTCCTAGTAAATCTGAGCAAACAACATTGGAAAGCGTTAAAGTGGATTTTAAGGTATCTCAAGGGTACTGATCATAATTTCTTATGTTTGGTAATAATGATGTTGTTCTTGAAGGTTATACAGATGCAGATATGGCTGGAGATGTGGAAATTAGAAAGTCCACTACTGGTTATTTATATTCATTTGCAGGTGCAACAATATCTTGGGTGTTAGGGGAAATGCCACTCCATGTACTTGCTGACAGAGTCATAGAATGAGTGGCCAATCACGGAAAACTGGCGACAAATAGCCACCCCTGCTACACAGTTGGCGACCGATGGTTGAATATCTCTGATAAGCACAGGTAGGAGGACAACTGACGTAGGCTCACTGATCTCAGGCGGTGGTTGTTCGTTGATTGACTCCGGATAGAACATGAAATGTGTGCTCGA
>JZKD02S1811587.1:75685-88434 GCA_000966675.3 Picea glauca | reverse complement strand
CATTGTACATAGCTGCAATAGAAGATTGCAAAGAAATGTTGTGGATGCAGTGATTCCTAGGAGAGCTCAAAATAAATATGTGTTGTATTGTGGCAGTCAAAGCACCATCCATTTAGTGAACAACACACCATATCATTTTGGGGTTTTTGAAATTAGTTGTTGGTTTTTGAGATGTAGAGCACCATGTGTTGTATCATTAGGTGTTGAACACATTAAGTATGGATAATAAATGACATGCCAATCTTAGGATTAACAATTTTCATAATACATTATTTCAAGTGGGAATTTGAGAAGGCAAGGTGTCCAAGATCTCACTAAATGACACTTAAAATTACAAATATTCCAATGTAATGAAAGGATTAACAATGTTGAAATTTGAAGTTCACCTTTTCCTATTAAACAAAAAATCAGTAATGGTAAAAACAAATTTACTATTGTCACTTTTACATTCACACAAATTAATAGGCTCTCAACTTTATGTTCATATAAATTTACAAAGTCTTTAAATTCATAAAAATTTGGGATTCAAAAACATACTATACAAATTTATAAAGTGTCAATTTTAAGGTCATAAAAATTATAATCTATCAAATTTTTTGATAAGAGAATAATGATTATTTTTCTAAGGTTCATTGTAATAAAATAATTCAAAACTTGTTTTACTATAAATATAAGACAAAGTAATCCAATGGTTATTCATACCCTGATGAGGAATACTGATCAAACTCTTTGTTGATGTTGGACCCCTCGGCTCTGCACGAATCTCCATACATGCCCTCCCTTGCTTCTAAAACTATCGTCGCAGCATGCATGCTCTAGTCATCCATGGATCCCCCCAAGGGAGGGATTGGGGATCCCTCCCTTTCATACAAGGACTCCCTAAATTCAACCTCTAGAAAAATCAATGAACCCTTACAACCAAATAACCCTCCTTCACAATAACAAGACTAGCCAAGTGCTCCTCATCCATCCTCGAAAGTTTCAGCATCGGATGCCACCAAAACAAGCACATGCATAGTGAAATATGATGAGAGACCATGGATCGAGCTACCCCTAGTGTGCATCAATGCCTGGATTGAACATATGAAAACATATGCCCTCATCAGCAAATTCATTGGAATTTGGCCCACTAAAAGAGCCCTCTTGAACTGGATTGCAGTCAATTGGAAGCCAAAAGCACACTTTGATCTTGAGCTAGGCTCAAAGGGATTCTTCACCATCGTATTCACACGACTTGATGACGGAGACAAAATTCTGGAAGGAGGGCCCTATTTCTTCAAATCTGTTGGTTTGTATCTCAGGAATTGGACTGTGTGCCTCAACCCAGAAAGGGAAGATTTTACCTAGGCTCATGTGTGGATCAAATTATACTCCCTACCACAAGACTACTGGGATGATGATGTTAGTAAAATGGGTGTGCTCATTTCACCATATACAATATAGAAATATTGTCACCCAACCATAGGAACAAAGGCCACCCCTGAGAACCTTAACCTTGATAGAAAGAATAATTTCGGTAGCAGACCAATAGCCAACCAATGCTAGCGCATCAAGCAAGGATAACCAAAGACCAAGCAGAAATTCCAAACCAATAACCCAAGACAAAGTCATTACTGCAGCAGTGGCGGTTCTCTTTCACTCATGCACACTTCTTGTCCTTATGCAGTCGTGAGTGAGTGAGTGACAAATGAGATCTAGCTCCCTTTATTTATACTTCTCCATCTTAACTAACTAGGATGAATTCTCTTCCTGGGGGCTAATAACTCAATATTAATTTATTCTATTAGGTTGACTTGTCTTCTAGGGTTATTATCCAAATCTTTAGGGTTTCTCTTGCTTCCTGAAATATTCTATTCTCGTCAAAGGTTACAAGTGGAGGTCAATACCTCCCGCATCTACCATAATATCAACACTCCCTCCTAGCTAGGGAGGTATTAAAGGAAATGGTATTGAGCACAAACATACCATTCAACTAGTAGCATCATCATAGCCACACAGGCTATCTCATGATCAAATCACGAGAACCATCATCACTATCCAACTAGATAGTCTCCATGGCAATCAAAATAATGCCATCCAATAGAACACAACTGTGTCTATTCATATTAGTATACAACTACTATCTAGTGGTACACAACCACTCTCGGTAGCATACTGCTACTAACCAGTGACACACAGTCACTATCAGTGGATCACATCCACCACAATAGCATACAACTGTTGTCCAGAGGCATACAGTCTCTACAAAAATCATGTCATCAGATATCAATATGCATAAACAATATCATGATACAAATTGAGTCATCTAGGTCATTCTTCCACTCACATCTGTGAGATTTGGAAGAGCATATGCCCTCAAAAGGTAAAAAAACAATCATGGAATATCTGGACTAATATTCCCAAGCATAGAAGAATAATTGTCCCTAATTTTTGAGCTTGGACCATTCACCTAACTAGGCCATTCCTCTGGCACTAATCATACTGCAACCTGGAGAGAATGAGTCTGCCCTAGGGAATGCTTGTCCATGATTATTGAACCTAGACCATTCACCTAACTTGGCCATTCCTCCATCACTAATCACAGTGTAACTTAGAGAGAATTATTATTCCTTAGGGAATGACTATTCAGACCATTTCCTAATGGAAATGATTGTCTTGCACCAACCTCCAAAACGGACCATTCTTCAAAAATACTCATAACTATGAACTTCAAAAGAATGATTGCCTAGCAAGGTGGACCATTCTACTTGACCACTACTCATAGTGACTACCAAGAAGAATTACTATCCTAGACCATCTCCCCACACTGGCCACAAGGGGAATCATTTTCTATGGTACAACAACAATCTATCGAACCATTTTCATTATGAAAATGACTTTCCGATCTGGACCATTTTCTGAACTGAAAAAATCCTATCCATCAGAAATCTCAAACCACTTTCCAGACTAGAAAGGAGCTTCCCAACCTGGACCATTTTCCAAACTATAAAATGACTTCCCAAGAATCAATAACATATTAGTGCTCCCTCCCAACCTGAGGATCCATCTCTTCCCTTTCAACTAAGGGAGTTATCTCCATGAGCCCCATTTTGTCCCTTAAGTGTGCAAACTTTATCTTGGACAAAGGCTTTGTCAAAATATATGCTACATGTTCATTTGTGGAGATATACTGGAGTTTCACTTCTCCTTCCTCGACTTTATCAGGAATAAAGTAGTATTTGATCTCAATATGTTTTAACTAGTCATGAAACATTGGGTGTTCTGATAGCTTCATACAACTTTGATTGTCATAGTATATTACGTTTGAATCTAGTAATTGATCAAATAATCCAAAAATCATCTTCCTCAGCCATACTGCTTCGGTACATGCCTCACATGTTGCGATATATTCTTCTTATGTTGTGTTGAGTACGATAGACTTGTGTTTTCTGTTTCCCCATGATATCATATCAAAGCCCAAACTAAAACAAATCCCTGAAGTACTCTTTTTTTCTTCTTCACTCCCTTCCCAATTTGAATCTATGAATCCATGAAGTTGTATATTACTGAATGAGGTGTATCTTAAACCATACTTTAGCATCCCAAAAATATATATTAGAACATGCTTTGCAGCTATCCAGTGCTCATGTATGGGTTCTACCTGGAACTGGCTTAAAGTGTTTACAGCAAAGGAAATATCTAGTCAAGGATTCACTAGATACATTAACGACCCAATCAATTGTCGATATAGGGACGAGTCTACTAGATCAGAATCCAAGTCTATTATTTTTCTTATATCTGTGGTCATAGGAGTGGGCATGGATTTGCAATCCATCATTCCAAAATTATGAAGAATCTTCACTGCATACTTTCCTTTTCCAAGGAATATTTTCCCATGCTTCTGCCATACTTCTAGTCCCAAGTAATAGTGCATGAGAACAAGATCTTTCATACAGAACTCAGAAGATAATTCCTTCTTACACTGGATGATGAGATATTTTTCACTTGTCAATAATAAATCATCAACATACAACAATAGAATCATAGGTGCATTGTTCACAACCTTGTAGTAGATATTTGGATCTACATGACTCTTAGAGAAACCAAGTCTTATTAAGTAATTGTCAATTCTGGCATACCAAGCTCTTGGAGCTTGCTTGAGTCCATACAAGGATTTCTTTAATATGAAAACATGAGCGTCTATGGGATGTACCTAGAAACCTTGAGGTTGTTCAATGTACACTTCTTCTTCAATTGCTCCATTGAGAAAAGTTGTTTGTACATCCATCTGATGTAGACTCCATCCCATGGAAGAAGCAAGCGATATAATGTCTCTAATAGAAGTATATCTGGCAACAGGAGAAAATTTTCTGTCATAATCTTCTCCCTCCTTCTGGGAGAACCCTCTAGCTACGAACCTTGCATTGTATTTGTCCATGCTTCCATCTACTGCATGTTTGATCTTATAGACCCATTTTGAAGTTACCACTGATTTTTCCTTGGGTCTACGCACGATTTCCCACACATCATTTTTCATGATGGAGTGGTATTCTTCTGTCGTGGTTTCTTTCCATTGTTTCTTTTGAACTACTTCTTCAAATGTGGTGGGTTTTTCATTTTGACTTTTTGGAAGACAGGTGCTTTCTTATTTAGGCTCTTCATATTCTTCTTCCATGGATTCTTATATATATTTATTGAAAGCCATCTTCTCATTGAAGGTTATGTATCTGTTGACTTCAATATTATGTTGTTCTAGAATATAGATTCTATAGGCTTTGGAGGATTTACTATATCCAAAAAATATGCCCTTCTTTCCCAGGGTTCTAATTTCTTCCTTCTATCCTTGGGGATATGAATGTAAACAAGGCACCCAAAGATTCTTAATTATTCCACATAAGGTTTATTTCTTGAGAAGGCTTCTTCTCGAGTCATGTCCTTCAATATGTGGTGGAGACTTCTGTTCTAAACATATATTGTTGTCATGGTTGCTTTTCCCCACAAATACATGGATAAACCTTGATCATTCATTTGTTCCTTCATGGTTTCTTCAATGGATCTATTCTTCCTTTCTGCTATACCAACTTGTTGAGGATTATGAGGAATGGTTAGCTCCCTCCTAATCCCTGATGATTTGCAAAAGGCAAAGAATTCCTTGGATGTGTATTCTCCTCCATTATCCATTCTCAAAGTCTTGATTTTCTTGTTTGTGAGGTTTTCTATTTCTTCTTTGAATTCTTGAAACTTGTCGAAAACTTCATCCTTTGTCTTCAAGAGATATAACCAAGTCTTTCTTGATTAATCATATATCAAGGTTACATAATAAAGAGAACCTCCTAGAGATTTGACTGACATCGGACTGCAAACATATGAATGTATTAGATCTAATACATTCATATATTAAGATGAGCATACCTTCTATGCCAAAGTTCACTAGGATTGACTTAATCATGTACAAGAGCTTCATCATTACGTTCTATTAGTATATATAATCTTCCTTCACAAGTTCAAATAACTCTAGCATTCTCTACGCTGGAGTCTCTAGACCAATATAGTACTCCACCATCTACAAAGGCTATTTCATTTCCTTTGTCTTCTAGGAAGGATATAAACTAGGTACATATAAGACATTACTCAAATGAACATTGTTACCTGATTTCAATTTGATGTAGGCTTGACCAATTCCTTTGACTAGATAGATGTTCTTGTCTCCAAGTTCTACCATGTAGGATGTCATCTTTTCATTCAAACTGGAGAGTCTGACCTGGTCTCCCGTCATATGCATGGAAGCTCCACTGTCAATTATCCACATGTCATATTCAAGAGTTCCTGTAAGAGTTGAATAGTGTATATGATCTATCTTTTCATTCATGATTTATGTTGAATGATAGCTGGTCAAAATTTGACTTTGATTGGTCAAATGTTGACTTTGACTGGTTAAACATTGACTTTGAGCCAAAATCTCAACCTTGACATTTTTTCCTTCTAAGAGTGTCAATAGGTGCGTTGGACTAAGGCACACTAGAATATCCTCTCCTTAAATAAAGTGTTCCATCATAAGGTGTTAGGCAAGAGGTTATATGGTTTGCAGTTGCACCTGCTAGTAACCCTAGCAACAATGCTTTAGTAACTGCACTTGCTAGAAACCCTAGCGGCAATTCTTCAACAAGCTTGACAATATTATGGATTAGCTTCCTTCCAATGGTTAGACTGACTGAAGGAGGTGTGGGGCCATAACCTATTAGTAAAATGGGTTTGCTCGTTTCACCATAGACAATATAGAAATATTGTCACCCAACCATAGGCACAACTCTTCCCTAATTCCCTCTCAAGAAATCCCTTCCTCCTCAACAACTCAGGACTTTGTTGTTCTAATGGATGAAGATATGGTAGATCTAGATCTGGTAGATCTTGATCTCTTAGGACTAGAGGATGCATGAAAAAAAAAGGATTTACATGCAATCCCTCAAAAACAGATCCATCTGCTTAAAGAATCCCTTAACAAAGCCAAGATACGTACCATACTGGGAAACCATAATAACCCTCCTAATAATCCAAAAAAAAGTATCCAAGGATGATAAAAAAAGAGGACGCAAAACAGACCTACAATGCATTTCCATCTTGGGATCCAAGTTAGTGGAGTCTAGGCAATATGCCCAACTCACTGAATTATTTCCCTCTAACCCTCAATGTTCTCAATGAAAGTCATCTCCTGGAATGTCAAAGGAATCAACGGCACCAACAAGAAAAAAAAACGCTACGAAGAAAGCTATTTCAAGAGAGACCCACAATGCTCATGATCCAAGATACCAAAATCAAAAGTGACAATCTAAAATTCTTGATGTCGTGCCTTTGGGAAAATTGTAAATCCATTTCGGTTGACATTGTTGGAGCTTCTGGTGGTCTAGAGATTGCTTGGAACCTAGCAGAAATATCTCTTAATGATTTCACAACCACCAGGAATTCCATATCAACCTTCTTTCATCTCTTAGGTACTGATGTGCATGGTCTTATCACAAATGTGTATGGTCCCCAATATTCGGATCAAAAGTCCAATCTTTTGGACTTCTTGGACTAGTACAAACAAGAAAATCCCAAGAAAATGTGGATCATTGGAGAAGATTTCAATCTGATCACCACTCTCAAGGAAAAAAAGGGTGGGTGTCACATCCTCACTCCAGAAGACCTCATATTCAAGGACTTCATCGACAATAATGAATTTGTGGATCTAGAAACCACCAAAGGAATATATACCTGGAACAATCGACGAGGGGGTTCCTCTCAAATCACCTCCCTCTTAGATAGATTCCTAGTCTCAGAAGAGATAGCCACTTCAAGACGAGAACTTGCTTCCACCGTTCTTTCCTCTGTGGGCTTTGATAATTGGCACATATGCATGCAATGGCACCATCCCAGTAATACTTATTACCGCCCCTTCATATTTAATAAGTTTTGGCTAACTCATCCAAAATTTATGCCCATGATCATGGATTGGTGATCCACCACTCACACCATAGGGTCTTCCAAAATATACATATTTCAACAAAAACTTAAAATTCTTAAGCAACATTTGAGAGTTTGGAACAAATCCAATTTCGATAACATCTTCAGTGCCAAAATCCACTTGGAATAGGAGATGGACACCCTATAGTAGCAAATCATCAGAGAAGGACATACACAAGAGTAGGACAAAAAGGAAGAGGAGCTCCAATCCCAAATAGAATATAGGTGCAAATAGGAATAAATACTATGGAAACAAAAGTATAGAATCTTCCAGCTAAAAGAGGGAGAGTGAAATACATTCTTCTTCCATCGCTCCACTATTCAACACAAAATGCGCAAAAAAATATCTTTCCTTAAGAGGATGGATCCAATATGGAAGCCCACAAAGATATTGAAAAAGAGTTGGTCTCTTATTATGAGGATGTTCTCACTGAAGAAAATCACTCCAGAGAGGAAGCCATCCAACTGGTCACCAACCAGATCCCTTGCCTAGTCACCAAGCACCACAATGCCTCCTTAATGTGCCCAATCACTTTACAGGAAGTGGATATTACAGTCAGTCAAATGAGGGAAGGCGCAACCCCTGGCCTAGATGCATTCACCGTCAATTGTTTTCACTCTTGTTGGGACCTCTTGAAAAAGGATGTTCTAGAGATTATGGAGGAATATCGCCACAGAAAATGGGTGCTACCAGCTCTCAACGCCACTTTTCTCACCTTTATCCAAAAATAAGATAATTATGCTTCACCAAGTAAGTACCGAGCCATCGCTCTCTGCAATGTCATTTATAAAATTATCACAAAAGTTATTTCCAACAGGTTAAAGCCCTTTCTCCCTCTTCTCATCTCCCCAGAACAAACTGGCTATTTGGAAGGTAGACAAATTATGGATGGAATCATTCTAGTGCATGAGGTTATCCATTCTTTAAAAACAACCAAGAAACCTGGTATGCTCCTCAAGTTGGACCTTTCCAAATATTTTGACTTCCTAAGTTGGGAGTACATCGAAAAGAATCTCCTAGCTTTTCATTTCAGCTTGGAATGGGTGCATTGGATTCTCTCTCTTCTGTCCTCAGCCTTATTTTATGTCTTGGTCAATGGTTTTCCCTCTAATACTTTTTCACCCTCCATAGGCATTCTTCAAGGAGACCCTCTCTCTCCCCTCTTATTCATCCTCATGGCTGAGGGCCTTGGTCATGTGCCCAATATTGCACACTCTACGGGCTCTCTAAAAGGACTTAACCTTCACAACAATCAACCCCTCACCCACCAAAAATTCATGGAAGACAACTTTCTCATGGATTATCCCTCCATACATGAATACCAATCTCTAATTGGCATCCTAAACACTTTCTCAAAAGCCTCTGGAGCCTCTGTTAACCTTGATAAATCTCACATATTCTTCTTTAACACCCCTCCCACCACCTAAAGGAACATTGTTATAACTTTAGATTTCACCATCTCCTCCCTCCCCTCAAAGTACCTGCATACCCCTTGATCAACTCAGCCCTCAAATTGATTCGGATTTTATGAGCAGAATGAAATAAATACAGATTATTATTAAAAGTTGCTTAACACAGAATAACAGAGATACAGTAAAATTGGTTTCTATTCAATAAGGAAATAAGATGAAACTATAAAATGCTACAGAAAACAAGCTTGTTGGAATGGTGGCAACTTATATATGAGAATATATGTGACGGTTGCGCTCATTCTCAAGAAGATGAGTACAATGGGGCTCTCAAGGCCTTTTTACAATAAATATGAATGCAAAAACCGTAGACATCCAAAAACCTAACCCTAGGAGATGAAGCGCCAAAAGTCATGTGGGCCCCGTTGGGGTAAGCTAGTACATCAACTTCTCGAGGTCGTAACTTTTTCATATGATCTCCGTTTTAGGCGCACGATAGCCCAATAGACTGTGGCAAGCCCTAAAAACATTGTCTAGGGCCTCAAAACGGCCTCGGAAGCCAGGGACCCAAAAACTAGGAAAAAATGCCAAACTAAAAAACTACCAAAATGAACCAGTTGGAATAGGTGGAAGGCCACCGAAATCCATCTAGATCAAAAACACTCCTCCTGGAAGGAATTTATTGACAAAATGACACAAAATCTCTCTTACTTGACCTTCTGGTCCCTCAATCTGGCAGGGCAACTTCTTCTCATCAAATTTGTTCTTCAAACTATGCCTTTGTACCTCATCGCAGTTCTCATTGCCCCTAAATTGGTTCTCAAGTCTATAAGGAAAATTCATCATACCTTCCTCTAGGGTGGAGACAACAACACTCCCAAATGGGCTCTAGTCAAATGGGATAAAGTATGCTTTCCCAAATCCATGGGAGGTTTGGGATTAAGGGATCCCGCCAAGAGCAATGAAATCCTCAGTGCGAAAACTTGGTGGAATTGGGTTTCAAACAATTCAAGTATATGGGAACAATTATGGACCATGAAATATGCAACTGACTAGGATCCTCATAATATAATTATCTTCACTCATAACACTCAAGGCCCTCTCATCTAGAACTCAGTGAAGTTGCAATGCGATCTCATCCAACAACACAGCTTTTGGGAGATCCGTAAATGTACCTATGCCAATTTATGTACAGACTCATGGCAGAAACTTCTGAGTCTATAAATATTGCACAACCTTCCCCCCCAGGTTTCTCTTCCACCTTTGGGAGGACCAAAATTCAGGTATCTTTGGCAACAAGCTAACTAGCAAGATTATAGCAAATGGAAATCTCTACAGGACCAACATTTACAATTGCTGGAACAAATAATCAAGTGTATCGAGTAAGACCTGCAAAAGCACAAAATATGCATCTGACAGGACCCTAAAAAAATCAGATGGGGGTACCTCCCAAAAGGAATATTCATAGTCATAGAATCCTATCGCCTCCTTATTCCCACCCCGCCAGGACCAGTGGATCCTCACTAGTCCAAACTCTAGAATCTCAGAATGTGGCCCAAGATATCAATCTTCCTCTAGTTGATTCTACACAGATGAATCCTAACTTGGGAGAACATTCTCAAGAGAGGATTTCTTGGTCCTTCTTGTTGTACCCTATGTATAAGCCATGATGAAACCATCGATCACCTCCTAGACAACTTCCCTATCTCTAGTCAACTCTGGGACAACATAGTTGTCTTATACAAAGATCCAACTATGTTCACAGAGACATAGACCAAACTCTAAAAACCTGGGTTGACGATCCTCATAAAAATCCTATTCTCAATAACCTTTGGCAAATCATCTCAGGTTTCATCATTTGGAATATTTGGAAGGAGAACAATTAGTGGATTTTTGAAAGAACCTCATCCTCTGAATACCTCCTTTAGACAACTTGCATAAAAACAATTCTGGAAATGATTCATCTCCTCCCTTGGACTGAACAGGACTTCAAAGAGCCCCTGGATGAGGCCATAATCTTACATCATTGGGGCATCTCTCCCGCTCCTTAAGTGGGGTCCATCGCTCAATAACCCAATCCCCCCTCCAGTCCAGGTATCTGGAGCTGTCCCCCTATGGGATTCATCAAACTCAATTTCAATGGGGCTTCCAAAGGAAATCCTAGTCTTGCTGGCTTTGGTGGAATCTTCAGAAACAGCTCTGGAAAAATCCTCTGACTTTTCTATGGAAGCATAGGTCATGACAATAACAATGTGGCAAAACTCTTAGGTCTACTCAATGGTCTTAAAATAACAAAAAAATGGGCTCTCTTTCCTCTCATAGTTGAAGGTCACTCTCAACTCATTATCTCTTTGGCTATGAGACTCCAAAATGGATCTTAGAGAGCCAAGGTTTCTCCAAGATGGAGATTGGACTAAGAGCTACAAAAGATTTCTCTTATTTTGGCTCCCCTGGACTCCATCACTTTCCAACACGTCAGATGCAAATCCAACTCCCTTGTAGACAAGATCGTGAATGTGGGAATCACTGAAAATATGGATCTCTAGGACTAAGATTTCAATGATCTTCCAATCCATTCTCTCAAGCAAGACTGTATCATAATCTCACTAAGAGACTTTCCTAGACGGGATGTGAATTCCTATGCAGTCCACCTGGATTCCACTTACGTCTCCTCCAACACCCGAACCGATGACCACCTGGCTCCCTTCCCTCCCACTCTCCATGGGAATTAATTTTGGGAACTACTCGAGGCCCCGAGCATTAACTTTGCTAGCCATTTCTCTCATGCTTCAGTTATGACGAGGTACTATGGTGTCGGGTTTGGCTTTGCAGATGGTGTGGGAATTGATTTCCCAAAGCTCTCTCCTTTTCCACCTAGGGAACCTCCACTTTTGGCCCATTTGGTTCATTCCTTGGCTTGCGCTTCTACTCGATGGATCTTCTCTTGACACTCAGAGATCCTTTGGTAGATCCTCACTTTCCTTCTCCGTCGGTTTGACCATTCTCCAGATTTAGTCCTGCAATAGAAACTACAAGCTCAGCAGGGTGTCGTTGCCCTATCCTAAGCTTCTCCATAGGGTGCTTCGGGTTCTTGCAATGCCTAGACGTATGCGCACTACCCCACTCTTGGGGAGGGGTGGTCATGGAGATAGAGCGATTGCCACCCATTCTCATCCTGTCGTGGTTAGTTGGGAAGGCCATGATTGTTTGGTCTCGTGCTCCATTCGACAAATTCTAGATGACTGGGAGGAGGAATTGACCAACTACCATCTTGCAACCCAGCACATCGAGAGGCACCGAAGAAGCTATTGGACGATAAAAACATTTCTTTCTTGCTCCCTTCTTAGTCTTCCTGGTGTGTTCATTAATATTCCCTCCAACTCACCTCGTTCTCCCGGAACCCACTCCCCGTCCTCATATGGCCATCAAAACAACCTGGTACCTTCATATATCAACTACAGGCAGACAACAAAGGCTCAACCAGTCAGGAAGTATGCACAAGTGAGTGAAGCCCATAATTTCCCCCCCATGTAGAAATTCCAACATAGTGATTTTCCTCCCCCGTCCTCCTTCACCAAATGTATGGGACTGCCCACCAAGGAAGCACAATCCAACTCCACCAGTTCCTCTAGTGACAATGAATTTTTCGGGTGCCCAGTGGTTGAAGAAATCCCCCCTGGAGGTCTTCCTCCTTAATTCTCTTACTCTTGTCTATTTTTAGGTTTCTTACATTTTGTTTAGTTCAAGTTTTTGCTTATGACAGGTCAAACAATGATAAGACTTGTAGTTTCTTTTTGAGAGCATGGTTTCCCTTTATGGGCATGCATGTTTTTCCAAGTTTTGATTTCCTGGTTTCCCAG